>WAAE01014881.1:138786-498612 GCA_013400495.1 Nicator chloris
CGAGCCCGCGGGCCCCGCCCGGCGGCAGCGCCATCGCGCCCGGGCTGAAACCAGCGCCGGTGCGCTGCTGTAATTAACAGGAATTAGCCTTTCCTAAGGGGGGGGGAGGGGGGGGGCGGATTACGAAACGGCACTATAAACCCCGTATGATATACCGAGCGCGCCTGTTTAGAGTCTAAACTGCTTAGAAGGCGTTTTCTGTGAGCCCGGCGGAGGCACGGCTGGGGCTGGAGGCCGTGTAGGGCCAGGCGCGGTTCTGGCTCACCTACTATTATAGCCCGTCTTTCAGGAAACTAATTATACCAAAATCGTGATGGAATTAACAGCAAACGTCTGCTCTCTTTGACAGAACGAGGGACAAGACTCAGTTCTAAATTTCCCATTACTGGTGGTATTCCAACCAACCTAAAATTATGTCTTAATTCTGTAGACCATCAGAATGGTAACTCAACTCTTCTGTTTAACTGTGGGAATGTTTTCTCTTCATATATATTCAAATCCTAGGCTACTTTTATGTGTTGTATAAATACAAAAGTTGGGCTGAAAGTTAATGCTGAAATAAAAATTATGCCAGTTACACATACCTGAAAAATACAACACTGGCTATTAAATGTTTTTCCAACTGATTTGCCCTGCCACTGACAACAAAGATCCAGCCTCTGCAAGCACTTTTTTAGCATCTTTTGAACAATTAGGAGAAGCTTACAAAAACCCCCAACTGTTTTGCCAGCTGGCACAGAAAGTATCAAGATACTTTAGGGAGGGATAAAGAAGCACTTTCTTACTTCCCCATTGTCCTCTGTCATCCATTTGACAACGGCTTTGTATTTATCATCAAATTATTTCTGTATAAGCCATCTTTTAACTAAATGAAGCATGGAAGTTTGGCATTGCCCTTCAGAGTCAAATCTCTGCAACTCCTACTTAGGCAGATGTGTTTCCATTTTACTTGTTTGACAAGTCAATTAAAAAGTGAAGCAAAACAAATGCACTTAAGTAAAACCAGCCTTATAAAATCACTCAGTGTTCCAGCTATGGTTAGGGAAGCTGTAACAATCACCTGCAGCAAACTATCTGGAAAATAATCAGGACGTTGGCAGGAATAGCAAGAACATAATAAGAATAATAAAAAGAACACAGCACAAGGTAAGAGACATAAAAGAACAAAAAGGGCAGACAGCACAGACAGTAAGGAATTGCAGTTAAGACAGAATGAAACTCTAGAGACAAGTCCTACTGCTGTGGCTAGATCCTAGAGTAGGATTTTCAGGTTTGTAATGTGCTTTTTTCCTATAAATCTAAGAAAATTTGAGTACAAGGCCTTTGGTTTAGGGGCCAAAAGCAGGATGACTGTGCTAGCAAACAGGAGAAATGTCTTTTACCATCAGCATAAACTAAACTCACTAAGATTTATTTTGTTTTCTGATGCTTGTTATAGCTCTTCTTGCAAGCTGTTTTTTTCTAATGATCCAGTGAAGATCGTGAAGGCAAAAGGCCAGTATATGTATGATGAGAATGGGAGACAATACCTTGACTGCATAAACAATGTCGCTCACGGTAAGCTAAAGTCATGATACTGGATGTTATTTAATGCTGTGGTTTTTTTAAGCAGAACAAAGAACAATCAGTACTTTTACTACGGTTGCACTGTGCTGGGGGAGGGGGTGCTTAATTGGGAAAGTAGAAGGAAACTTTCTTGAGCATGTAGTTTGGAGAATTACAGGGTTTTTTAATTTGTGTGTGTGAATGTGCTTTCCAGAGTTACTTCCTCTCCTATCTTCTTAGAAATGTGTCTAAACATACAGATTTTTTCCATAGAAACTCAAGTAAAGCACCTCACTGTAAAACTAACAAATGCCATTTTGTTGTTTTTGTAAAAGTTACTGTTAAGTGTACAGTCACAGAGACACTGCTCAGTGTGGTGCCTTGTGTATAATTGACTGCTGCTTCCTTATAGGATTTGCAATCTCTCTAACCTAACCCCTACCAGGGCTAGTAATTCTTTGATAGTAAAGCTTACCTGCACCTTCCCAAACTTCTGAACTATGTAAATGAATAAATCCAAGCATCAAATCAGACACTATTTGTTTTGGCATATCAATTTCCAGTACTAACTACAAACCTTAAATACAGGAGGAGGCAACTTCAAACTTTGAGGAACACAAAAATATTTTTACAAGATGTATTGTTATTAAGACCCTACTGATAATATCTCTGTACTATTAGAGAAATGTAGGTGTTAAGCTGGCATGTGGATGAACACCATGGTTAATATGAAGAACTCTCAAACCAGTCTCCACATTCTCTTGCAGTTGGGCACTGTCACCCGGATATAGTAAAGGCAGCCCATGAACAGAATCAATTGTTAAATACAAATTCTCGTTACCTTCACGACAACTTGGTTGATTATGCAGAGAGACTTTCAAAAACACTACCTGAGAAATTATGCATCTTCTATTTTTTGAATTCTGGGTAAGTTTGGTACAGTAAAATTGATACTTCAGCTTTAGTAGGTATATACAGACAAGTACACACTTCCTTATCAACAACCAGTTTCAGTCTGGTGTGCATGACTAGATACTGACAAAAACATGAGTTTGGTTCTGCAAGCTCTCTACCTGGGAACTAAAATAGTACTTTATTTAAGAAGGGGTTTTATTCTGTTTGTAAGACCTTGGACCACAAAATATGGTCCAATTTTAATGTAAATAAATGAAAAATCCATTAATTTCTTGTCTGATTTGTCTTCTGACTTGACAGTTATTCTCAAAATTAAATGTACCAATGCATTGCTTCTGCTGGGGGGGTGGGGGGGCATATTCCTAAGCAAGCTTCATCTGGAAGAAAGAAAAACCCAAATTGTTTCTGAAGTAGTTCCTGTACACTGGCTTTTTCATATGGATTCTGTTCTGATGAACAGTCCTCTCTATTGAGTGCTGATTACTAAGGAATTTGTGCATAACATGCATCAAGTTCTGTCTGTTCTCTGCAGACACAAACAGCAGTGCAAGGGAGGTTAGATTTCAAAACTCAAGACATCCACAATGAAACAATTACTGAATTTTTCCATTGTAGGTCTGAAGCCAACGACCTTGCCCTGAGATTGGCACGGCAGTACACAGAACATGAGGATGTTATCGTTTTAGACCAGTGAGTACCTTCAGTCTGGGGGTACAAGGCTCAGTTCTGGCCCATGGTCAGAGCATTTCTGAAATCCTCTTGTACTAGAAAGACTGTAAGCAGGAAGCTGAGGGAAGTAATTTTTCCCTCGGTTCAGTATATGCCAGCCCTGCCCCAAAAGCTGTGGCTGGGCTGTCCAGTACTTGACAGCTGTTGACACACTGGAAGGAGGCCAGCAGTGGCCTGCCACATTGGGAAGGGAGCCACAGCAGTGAGAGGTACTGGGTTTGTTCAGCTGCAAGAGACAGCAAGATAGATCTCACTGCCACTAAAACTGTCTCATGGGAAGGAGCAAAACAGATGGGAGCCAAGTGTGAAGATATATGGTGACAGGAAGAAAGACCTCAGACGTAAGTTCAGGAATTTTGATGAGATATAGAAAGAAAAACTCTTTTGCCATGAAAGGAGTCAAATACTAGAACATGTAATGTAGGATGCCTACAGTCACTGGAGGATATTGTTGGAGGATATTCAGAAATAGGCCCTTCCTGTTGTTCTGCAATCTTGTGATACTGCTCATGTGTTCCCTGATGTGATTCCAGTCACTGGAACAGGCAAACCAGTGATAAGTTCCTGTCCCTCTGCATCCCTTATATTAAAAAAAAAAAAGAAAAATCCAAATAGTACTAAGTTTATTGATAGAGAAGAAATTGCACAGCAGTTCTCAGCTGAAGTTACTGAATTTCCTACCAGGTGATAGGAGCTGGCTACTCTTTACTACTTGGAATGCTAATACTAAAGAACTCTTAATACTGAGAAAATTACTGTTTAGTTCTGCCAATTGTTTTTTAAGTGCTTACCATGGACATCTGACATCTTTGATTGACATAAGCCCATATAAATTCAGAAATCTAGAAGGACAAAAGGAATGGGTCCACGTGGTATGTACTTCAGCCTACACCTATCAATTACTTGTCAATTGACTGAAGTTGTTTTTATGATCTACTGAATATAGGCTACTATTCCTTTGCATAGGCTCCTGTTCCAGACACATACAGAGGACTTTATAGAGAAGACCATGAAAATTCAGTAACAGCCTATGCTGATGAAGTAAAAAATATTATTGAGCATGCACATAAGGGAGGCAGAAAGGTAAAACATAATTTCCTTAACTGTTTGTCTTGTCTTAGAAATAAATGTGCCTGACTCTCAGTGCAATTCAGTTACAAAGCTAAGTGGTATGGACTTGTCAAAAAGAAAATATCACATTATTAATCAAAAACCATGTCAGGACAAAGAGCTTGCTCCACAACTTTCTGTATTATGTTCAAACATTATATGCTGTGTTTCAGATTGCTGCGTTTTTTGCTGAATCTTTACCAAGTGTGGGTGGCCAAATCATTCCTCCAGCAGGTTATTTTCAGAAGGTTGCAGAGTAAGTCATCATCCATTATCTTTTTTAACTTATTTGGTAAATAGATAATATCTCTGCCTGCTGTAGCATAGAGCTTGATAGGTAGGAAATTACCCAAGCCTTCATGTTAGAATGTGAACTTTTATATGGCTAAGACCTGCTTATAAACACACAGTATACAATATAGGCTTGTATATGTTTGTTTCCTCAAAGTTTGCAAAGTAACACTTTCTGCATGTTCCTAAACAGTAAATGTTATGTTCTCTTTCCTTTTAAGAGACAATCAAATCTGTTATGTTACAGGCATGTGCACAAGGCAGGAGGTGTATTTATTGCTGATGAAATTCAAGTCGGCTTTGGCAGGGTTGGCAAGCACTTTTGGGCATTCCAGCTTCAGGGAGAAGATTTTATACCCGATATTGTCACTATGGGGAAACCGATAGGAAATGGGCACCCACTTGCTTGTGTAGCAACAACAAAAGAAATTGCAGAAGCTTTTGCGGCCACAGGAGTAGAGTATTTTAATACAGTAAGTAAACAGCTGCCCACTTCTGTAAAGGAGTCTAAGGATTAAAATTAGATACTCATGCTGTGTTTTTATTAGTATTTACCACACAGTAACTAAAGACGAACTGTTTTAGTGTACTAAGTCTATGTTTCTAGTCTGTGACTCTATGTATTGGCTCCATCTGATAAAAGTGATGGTATGCTCTTTGTATCACTGAGGCTACACTTTCAGTGGCATGACTGCATCTTTCTTCCCTTTCCATGGCTCTGTGTGTTCCTTGCCTGGGCTCAGTTTGGTGGGAACCCTGTTTCATGCGCCATTGGATTAGCTGTGTTAGATGTGATTGAGAAGGAACACCTTCAGGCTCATGCCACAGAGGTAGGCAACTTCTTGATGAAGATACTCAAGGAGCAGCAAATCAAGCATCCCATCATTGGTGATGTCAGGTATCAGTGCCTTATTTACATTTTTAGCGGCTTTCTCTTTGGTTCAGTCAGTCCAACAACTCAAACCCAACAGATGTTGTTCTGAGAAATTAATTAAATTTTATGTTTTCAGCAAAAATAAAGAGCCTCCTGTACAACTGAGTAAAACAAACTTGAGCTTATCATAAGTCTCATACACTTTGCCACTCTGGGCAAGTATCAATTTATTAGCCCCTAAAGGAATTCACTTTCCTGTCTGAACTCAAAGTTCAAGTGCACCAGGCACAGAAGTGATGAGCTAGATGGAAAACATGCTTAACATCCTGTCTCGCACTGCCAGTGTGAGCAGACAGAAATCTGTATTACTACATTTCTTCAGAACAGCAAAACTGTTTCTAGTAGTAGCCAAACATCAGGTAATTCTCATGCAGTAAAGGTCTGGTCTTAAAAAAACTTCAGTTTTTTAGTTCACTTGTAGTTCCTTCTTCTGACAGACAGACTGTTTTTGTTTCTTTTACAGAGGTTGTGGCTTATTCATTGGGGTGGACTTAATCAAGGACCAAGCAGAAAGGACTCCAGCCACAGCAGAAGCAGAGGATTTAATAACAAGGTACATGGGACAATCATGGAGTTCCTCAATATGGGAGGCAAGCACACAACTACAGACTACCCTTGCCACTCAGGAGTTGCTAAAATACAACCAGCTGGCCAAAACTAAAACCAGTCAGTGTAGAAAGGCACTGTGAGACAGCCTGCAGGCTTGTGTTTAGAAGTTTTTTCTGAACTACATACAGAGGTAAACTTAGTTCTTTGTTATTGCTCTTTCCAGACTTAAGGAAAAATATATTCTACTGAGTACAGATGGGCCAGGAAGAAATGTGCTGAAATTCAAACCCCCAATGTGTTTTAATATGGAGGATGCAAAATTTGTTGTGGAGACAATTGACAAAATACTAACAGGTAAAAAAATATCAAAATCCTCAAAAATAGAGGGTGGTTTCTGAACTTTCTTGAAGACAATGCTGAGCTACTGAGCCTGATGGTAAATGCTGAGCACATAGCCTTCCCTTCTCAATTACTCTGTGCTGAGTTTCTCTAACAAAACTACTTCCTCTACAGATGCATTTGCCTTTTAAAATAGCTCTGCTCTGGCTGGGGTTTGAGTGTTTAGCTTATCTGAACTTGTAAAAGATGTCCACAGGTTCCTGAAAGCTATAATCTATGTACTTTTGCCACTCAGCTTTTTATACAACTTCTACACAATTAGCATTAAGAAAGTTAGTGTAAAAAATGTCACAAAGTCATGACTTTTCTAATTTTATGCTTATTCTCTCCCCAGATATGGAAAAAGGACATCTGAACCATTAGAAAACACCTACTTGTTCTACTGAGCAGGTATTTACCTACAGTCACTCAGTACTATTTAAAAGCCAAGGTTTCTAAACATAACTTCACACGCACAGTCAGAATAAAGCTTCCTCAGAGATGCTTTTACTCCAAGTTTGCAAGAATTTCGGGGAATCTCCAAGCATGGACCACACTTGTGTACATCCAGCATTCACAACTACCTTTCATCAGTCTGACACTCCCAGCAACACTGTGTGCATCACTTGTTTGTAAGCTAGGGCCAATGTGTCCCAGACATGACCGTCTCTAGAGCATGCAAATGACTGCACATCCACGCAAACAGAGCTTTTCTGCTTGCTGCTCAGTGCCTTCAGGCTCCAGAAAAAAGCTGGTCCAGCTGCATAACCACTTCTCAGCAGATCTCCCCTTAAGTGTCATTTCAGGTTCACAGCTGGTATCTCATCCTTCAGGATCCATTTACCCTTAGACTCAAAAGTTTGTGGGTGTCAGAGTAAGATTGGTCTTGTTAAGTCTTCAAAGCCTTGTTATGTCTTCATCTGTTGAGGTCCCTCAATAGGTTGCCAAGAGAACATCTATCTGCAACTCAGTTTGCTACAGACTCATGAGCACAGTGTACACTTACAGTTAACACCTTGGTAACAACACCCTTTGGTACACTTAGTACTTCTTCAAACTACTCTGACTAAAAGACAACCACGTGTTTAGTAGAACTCTGGATAGCTGGGCAGGAATGCATCTACTGTGATCATTGTGAGCAGTGTAATCATCAGTGGCCTCAACCACCGTGAGATTCACAGTGTTATGGCCCTGAGCTAAGGAGAAATATAGTTTAATTCAGTGTAATATTAGTATAGCAGGCACAAGAAAAATGTGTTAATATTTTATTTAGCAAGTTAATGGAAAGACATACAGCTGTTTATACTACTTATTCTTAGGAACAGAAAGATTACTTAGCAGTGCCAGTGCAAATTAGAGGCCTAATAACTTAATGTGCTTGTCTGTAATCTAAACTAAGCAAGAAAAATGCCTTTATTTTCTACAGAAAACCAAGAATGCAAAAAGCCTCTTACTAAGTACAGTACTAGTAAGACACTTACATATAATGTAAGCGAAAATGAGGCAATAAAGTAATTTCTTTTAATGATACTTTTACAGAAAACCCGTAACATTATTTTCTTTCCATAGGTTTCAAACAATGTTCAAGATCTACTACTAAGAAACATTATTCTACTGTAATAATCCACATTTAATCTTTATCCTAGCATGTCTTAGACCAGATAAGTTACCTTTGATTTTTCTGTTTTAATTTTTCTTGTTTTTAGTAAAAGCTCTAGGAGAAATATATTTTACAAGAGCTTGTCTCAACTCTGGCAGTGTGGAATTGGCTTTTATTTAAAACAGCATATCTAAAACTGATTATAAAGAAGGATCTTTCTAGTGGCCACTACAAAATACCTTTTCTAAATTTATGCACTTTCAGGTTATGACTTTTTCAAATTAGGATGAGCCAATGGGTCTTCTGATATTTTTAAGTCTTCAGCTACCTATGCAAACACTATTCCAGGTGCCAGTACACCCAGTCCTTCCCAGGGTCCTCGTAGCAGTTTCAGCAGCCAGTGTCAGAACAAGGTCCCTAAGTTGCACTATATTCAACAAACACTCTCAGCCACCAGGTTAAGTCAAAAACTTCAGTTCCAAATTCCTAACATCAAACGCATGAGGGACAGACAGCTGAGGGCTGTGGCTCCCAAACCACTTCTTACAAACACAGTCTGTCCTCGAGAAATATCCAAGTAGGATTAGTAAATTAAGAGTAGATTACAGCCATAAGCAACAACCTTGTGTACAAGCCTTTACTTTCACCAGGCAGTTCTTTGTATCACAAACTTTTCATGCAAAGAAGAAAGGGAAAGGCCAGCTCTGCATTTAAGTACCAGTATCCTCAATTTCTGCCTAAGGCCACATCACCTGGTAAGGAAGCATTACCTGAGCACCTACCTACAAAACCACCACAATAACACCAGCTGACAAACTCCTGCTAGGACAATACTAGCCCGAAAAACTGCAGCACAATGGTCATGGTACCATGCAATTTTCCCACTGGAGGGCCAAGTGTTTGCTAGAAAAATATTCTGCTATCCCTTATTTCACAGAAAACATAGTAAAGTATGTATTTTAAATCTTGAGACAGTAATACTTTTAAATACTGTACTCATTTGTTTCAGCGATCTCTTGGTTTTTTATCTGCAAGTAAGTTGGGCTGGAGGTTACATGGTCCAGCTGTAAGGTTGTCAACTATAAGATCAAAAATCTGATTTTTTTTTTTTTAATACTCAAACCTCCACTTAACACCAGAAGAGTCTTAAATTTACAAGCAAGTTTTTCTTTTCAAGGACAGCCAGCAGGGAGCAGCAGATTATAGTCAGTGCAGAAATAGCAGCATCCCTTGTTAAAAAAACTGGAAATGTCACTAGTAACATGTTTGTTTCTTGTCTTCGTTAACTTGATTTGATTCCACTTCTGCATGTTACTTGTTCAAAGAGAATTTGTTACAAGGAAAAAAATTGCCATATTTTAGCTTTAAAAGGAGATTAAAATCAAATTGATCACTGCAACAAAGATTAGAAGTTTACTTTGTTCTGCAACTAGACAGGCAAATCACATCACAGTTACTGCCTTAAAATAGCAGTAAACTAACAGTGAAGTCAAAAAAGGAGAGTATTTCTAGCTGGTCACTTATCTCTAGAGAAAGAGATGTTTTTTCCACCCACAAGTGCAGTGGAAGTTCTTTTAGCCTTTTCTGTTACACAAAAAGACTGCAAAAATTCAGATTTTGCATCGGTAATTTAATGTCTGTCCAGCCTGCCTTTCAAGGCAGTTATATAGATGCTATTAACAACTTGCAGACAAGTCTCAGACTCAAGACAGTGAAATATGAAGTAACTGCAGCCAGCTTCTTGCACACCTCTTGGCTCCCTCCTGCAATGCTGTCCAGACTCCCAAGCCCTACCTGAAACCTACAGCTCTGGCAGAGCCCAAAGCAGGCACCACTACAGTTACTCTGAGCCTCTGTGCTTGCCTAGAGCATGAGCCACTACCTCACCAGCACAGCCCCACCACAGCTGCGGCTTCTCACCTGAGCTCTCCTCCACAACCTCCAGGCAGAAGTGACAGCAGGTTTTAGCTGCCACTTAACTGCAAGTGACCACAACTACCAACACAGCCTTCTAGTTTTAAGATTAAAAACATTTAAGCACAACTCTTAATCTATCAAGTACTGCCATGAACTAAGTTCTGGGAACAGGATACTGGTGTTTTACTAACACATGAGCTGAAGAATGGCACAAGACACTAGATTACGCCTTTTTTATTTCAAAAGCTAGGATAGCTTCAATATCCATGTCATGGTGAATCGGAACACATGTAAAATACCTTACAATACATTAGATTCCAAAAAGGTACCAAAAAGTACAGTAAAATTAACACTTCCATTACAGGAAATGTATGACACAAAAACAATACAAAATAAAAAGGTGGAAAGTGACACTGGTTCCCTAAGATCCATCTCATTCTGTACAACTGGAGTAATGCAGAGTCCATAGTTAACTCCAAGAGGCAGTCCCTAGATGCAGAGCTGCAGCTTTAAGCAGACCCTCAAAATCAGTTTCAGTTTAACCAATTAATAAAATCATTAATATCTTCAGCAGTGCTGAAATTTACACACCACACTGTCTAGACAACTAGTTATTGGTAAGTATTAAACATGTAAAACATTTCCAGGGAGCTCTTCCAAGTAAGATGCACATTTAACAGGCCATAGAAATTTATTGTAAAGTTAAATTTGGTACAGAACTGAAGTATCCATCTACAGCATTGTATACAAAACCTATGCAGTCATTTTCCAAAAGAGACCATGCCACTGCATACCTGAATAAGTTTGATCAATATGGCTTGTAGTTATTCTGATGACCACCACGTCTTGGTGTCTTCCCATAATTTGCACTGCCTTGACCTATGAACAAGAGAACAAATGCATTAAACTGCTAATTAGTTATGCTTGCTTATACCCAATACAGTTCTCTTTACTTACTGTAATCATAGCCTGGTCCATATCCATAATACCCATATCCTGAATAATCATAGCCTCCATAGCCACCATAACCTTGCTGATAGCCGTATCCTTGATTCCCATAACCCTGGTTCCAGTAATTGCCATAACCTTGATTCCAATTTTGACTTTGAGCTATAGAAGGGAAAACCATCCACAAAATCCCATTTTAGTACACACAACTTATTTAGAATGTGTCCATACTAAAGTAGTGTGTGTGGTACTTACCGCCGCCTCTTCCACCTCTGCCTCTTCCTCCATAGCTACCTCTTCCTCCACCACTACTGAACTGTTGCTGCTGGTACACTTCTTTTGGCTGTGCTACCTTAATCTCACACTGCAAATAAAAAAACAGAGAAGAGTATGTGTAAAGTGTCTCAGAGCAGCATTGCCCAACTGAGCAACTGGAGAAGCCAGAGGTTCCTCTGGAGGCAAAGGAGGTGTACAGGCTGTGCTCCAGGTCAGGTGAGCAGCACTAATGCATATTCAAGGACATCAGATTTATTGTGCCATCAGGGCAAAGGTAAGTCACTACCAGCCTTTCCAAAAGGCCACTGCTTTCAGGGCATTTTATCCTGCCTATTCCCTACCATCAATTTCACCATGGAAGAGATGCTGAGGCCATCTCTCCTGTAGGAGCCACAAGGCTGCCCTCTCACCTGGCAAAACCTCCAGGACAAGGCTGTTGCTATCAGACTGCTTCACCTGACCTGCCCTGAATAAACAAGGGTCTGAGAAATGCACCAGAACAAGTTTTCCTGGCAGCCACTGTACACCCTACACACTGTGTATGTGGATGGACTGTACCACATCCCTACCAATGCCTGAAATCACCATTTGTCAAATACTAACAGGTAAAACCAACCAGAACTGACATTTCCAAGACAGGTTCACAGGCTGCAGTTCAAGCTGTCAGCCAACTGCCAGGTTCCTGGATCTGTGCACAGTCCAAGATTAAAGAAGCTGCTGCAAAAGGAACAACAGCACCTGAGCAAGGCTGGCTTGGAGTTCTTCACTCTAGGACCCTTAAGGTAATCTGGTTTTTATTATCTATTGCTATAACACAAAAACAAGTCATACATCATACATAAGATACAAAAATTTCTGAGCTCTCTTGGCATTTAGGCATTCATCTGTCCGGAAAACAAACTTCACTGCTAACCAGTGATTTTCCCACTGCATTAGGTCTGCCAAAATTTGTTCTGTATTGTGTCAAGACCAGTCGTAAACCAAATGCAATTCAAGTGACTGTCAGACAGTACAAGCAAGTGTAATAAGGCTGTGAAGTTATGTGGTCAGCACTGACCTCACAGCAAGGGAACAGGGACACCTTGAGCCAGTACACATCATTTGCTTCCAGCCTCTCTTCATTTGTTCATCCATGACCCTCCCTCCATTAGCTATTCACACAGATGAGCGGTCAGCTGGTCAGAGCATCTCACACCACACCCTTACAGTAGTTCCCATAATCAGCTGACCAGGCACAAGCTTCCATAACTTCCATAAGATTCACTCCCTGGATCCTTGTAGTGGGTTTGCATGGCAAGGCTTTGGTAGCAGGGGGGGCTGCAGGAAGAGGCTTCAGAGAGAAGGCAGAAGCTGCCCCCCAGCAGCAAAGTTAAGCATCTGCAATTCTTCTTTTTTTGCAAGGGCTTTTGCTGAAAATAGGCATCTACCTGTTGGAATGGCTTCCACTGCTACACAAGCCAATTTCTCCACATACATTTAATAAATGCAATTAGATATTTTATACACAAAAGGCCCTAAAATACTGCAATGAAAGCAACAAGTACTGTCAAAGAGCCTTGGTAGCCTCTGTGACAGAACTTGCAGCAAAACACTCCCATGGTAAACTTCAAGCTGTCCTTATTGTAAATTTGGTACTTTGACACAAGAGGTCTACAAAAACCTTTTCAGGTTACAGATGTAGAGGTATTATCTTTGGAGAAAGAGTTACAAGTCAAAATTTCTACCTTGCTTCCACTGACGTTATGGAATTTCTTCTCCAAAACCTTCTTCACTGGATCCTCTTCCTTGAAAGTGATGAACACAAACCCCCTCCTTTTGTTGGTCTTTGGATCCATTGGCAGTTCAATTGCTTCAATCTGAAGAAGTGAAATACTATTTTCAGACTCATGTTTTAGATGCACAGTTAAATGCAGAGAAAATGGGACAGCAAAACCATAAATTTTCTCTCTATGCATATTATGCAACAAAAGTTGTAAGCCTTTCAATCCTAACACTGGCTTTCAGATCACAGATTTCCATTTTACAACTCCTCAAACTAATTTTAACATCAGCTAAAATGCTTTGAGTTAAAGACAAGGGTATCTAACTAGCAATGGAAGCATCTAGTGCAGTAAGTGCCACCTTTGCTCTCTAGTTGGGGAACTTCTGGATGTTACAGAATGCTTGATACATCTAAAGTTAACTTACTTGAAACTTGCAAATTATTAATAAACTAAACAGTAACTGAGGACTATACCTTCAGAATTTTCTAAGATACCATTACACACCTCTCCAAACTCTCCAAAATATTCCCTGATTTTCTCTTCTGTAGCTTCTGGGTTTAGTCCACCAACAAATATTTTCTTCACTGGATCCTTTTTCATTGCCATGGCCTTCTTGGGATCAATTAGTCGTCCATCTAGTCTGTGTTCTTTCTGTTCCAGAACCTAAAAGACAGTTTGGTATGATTAACTCAAACTGAAAAGTTCCCCCTAGAAGTTAAAGATCTAAAATATGAAGCTTCAATTCACCTTTTCAACACTCCCAGGTTCTTTGAAGAGAATAAATCCAAAGCCTCTGGATCTTCCTGTGTTAGGGTCCATCTTTATCGTACAGTCAGTTACCTCACCAAATTTGGTGAAGTAATCTTTCAAGTCTTTTTTGCTTGTATCCCAACTGAGGCCACCAACAAACATCTTCCTGAAA
The DNA here is from genome assembly GCA_013400495.1 of Nicator chloris. Lineage (NCBI taxonomy): Eukaryota > Metazoa > Chordata > Aves > Passeriformes > Pycnonotidae > Nicator > Nicator chloris. The sequence continues at coordinate 152,664 of WAAE01014881.1, forward strand.
TTTCAAGGAGAGAAGAGCAATTCAGATTCAGGAAGCACCAGAGAAAAGCACATGCAGTAAGATGCTCAGTGGTACACACCTCAGCAGCATTGTCAGAACAGGACCAACTGTTCCAAATGCAACACCTGCATCTTGTCAAAAGCTGCTGATATTACAGGAGTGCACAAGGGTGGGCTTCTGCCCCCTCTTTTTGAGGGAATGTCACAACGCACCCTGGCATTTATTAGAGGATATAATAGTCAGAATAGCCTGAAGTATTCCTTGCCAGTAACTTATGTTTTTAACAGAAGTATTCCATAATTTGCAAGAAAGCTGTATTGATTATCAAGTACTGCCAACTCAGTTTTTACAAAGAATTTAGGGTCATTCCTACTGCTTTAAAAGCATTCAGCAAAGAAAAAGGTATCAAAAGCAAAGTATTTGAGGTCTCTCAGGTTTTGGTTAAACGGCTGTAAAAATTTTAGTCCAAATATCTGTGACCTCCTGTAACAGTCACACACAACAGAAGGGACTTCGGACCTGCCTTAACTACTATGCTGTGCCCTTCTTCCTGCTTAGTTACTGACTCTAGTTCTGTCTTCATCAGTGCTACAGGAGTCTCTCCATTCTTAGTCTTTAATTCCAAATAGGCAGATACTGTTCCTCCCTGCCCACTTCCCCATACAAAACATCCTCTGAAGGAGGATATCTAGCTCAAAGAACTAAATTCGAGGCACAATACAGAAGTGAAGCTAACAAACAAAACAGTGATAGCAGGCAATAAGGCATTTTTCAAATGCTCCACTTTAAATGAAAACATTAATAACATGGCTGCATTTTCTATTTTCATAGTTTCCAAGGTAACAAACTAAGCTTTTAAAAGCATTCGAGCCCTTTTATCTAACTATAGACTGAAGCAGTTCACGTTGTCATTACTCTTGTTTGGAGGCAACCTAGATTAGCACTAGAAGGTAGCAGCACTTCAGAAATTAAACTATGCTTAAATAAAACTGGCTTTTAGTGTTTATGTGTAACTTTGCAATAATCGGCATCAGTTTATGTACAAGAGGCAATGGGGGGGACCTTATGGGAGTTTTGCCCTTTTTTCTTAAACTGGGTGAAATCATACCCTTTATCAGCTGAAGTAGAGTTTTTTTCAGCAGACCAAGCTGTGCACTCTTCATGAGTGCACCAGGAAGCACTGGGTCCAAGTAAAGCGTATGCTTCCTGCAGCCATTACAGCAGAGCCTTGGAGGAATGGCTTTACAAAGTTATTAAGCTTTTCAATACCAGGTCAAAGAAAGGGGCTTGGGGGATTCTTTCCCATCCCAACAGCTGACTGTGGCTGCTCTAACCTGAACAGACTGACTGTGGTTTTCCACAGCACACCCTGTCATCACTGACCACACTTAGAGAACAATCAAGAGATCGGGGGATGACAGGAATTTGTCCGGAGGCAGCTTTGGCTGCTATATGGCATTGGGTTGGAGCTGTGGCATTGCCACATGCTGAACTCACCTCTTACCACAGCAGTATGTTACACTTTGCAATTTGCAGTACTTTGTTTTGTAACTGGAAAAACCGATACCTAACTTAAGTAACACAATATTTAAAACTTTTGAACCTTTGAAGCTAAGACAAAAATCCCAGTATTTGGCTTTGCCTTCAAAGGACACATAGACTGGACAACTGCACACTTAACACGCAGTTGTTGTTCCCTCCTGAGTGTATTAGTGCAGTTAAATTGAAGCTTATTTTAGCTCCTAACAAAACACTGTAAAATCAGTGCCTTGGACAGCATCACATTTTTCACATAGGTCAATCCCTCTGAATAAGTGCTTCTCTAAGAAGTTTCTTTTCATACCGATTTGGGGCTAAAGCTTGTCACCTCCTGGTCATGAAAGGAAATTACTATCACCGTTTTTTCAGCACAGAATACTAGAAACAGTAAATAAAATTTCGTACATTGCTAAAAGGCCTGGTTCTCAATCCTTCTAGTATCTTCAAAAAGTACATCCGGCCCCAGCTTGTGGGAAGCTTGTGCAAGTGTTACTCGTTCCTTTATAGTCAAAAATCTATTCCACTGGCTTCAGCTCTCTGTTCAACCTGAGGGATCTCATCCTCTGGTTCAGAGCTCAGCGGTAACAAAGGGAGTTCCAATTAGATACAAGGGTAGCCAGAACAACAAAGACCTGCTTGAGAAATAGCCAGGTAATTTTCATGTCACGTAGGCGTATCTATGAACAGACCAACTATGATAAGAAAGAAATTCTACTTGTATACATAAGGATTCCACTACCAAAGCACAGCGAAACTACACTGACTCCTCCAGAAATCCCTAGCGAGACTTAAGGCATTTTCTGACAATGCTGCAAAGTAGCACACCAAAACCACTCTTACCGATTTAAACACACCGCGCGTCGTCTTAATCGTGCTGATTTTCCCTTTAGTTCCCTTAAAAAATACTTAGCTTACCCCCCTCCCGCCTTCCAAGGCCATGATTATTTTTTATGTGCTTTACACAAAACACATTCGCATTTACATCAACGCCGGTGACGAGGGGCCATGAGATCCCCACAAAGTTTCAACCAGCTCCCCTCCCCCAACAGAAAGCAACTCCTTCCATCCGCCTCTTTCGCTAAAGAGGGAAAGGATGAAGAAAACGCGGGAGAGGTAAATCTCCTTCCATTTTACAGCGTAAGACGGCAACAGCCCCGCTCGGCGCCCCTCCCCCAGCCGCCACATGGCGCCAACAAAAGGCAGCGCCAGAACAAAGGAAGCGCTGGTGCTGCAGGGCCCCGGCTCGGCGGGGCCGCTCCCGCCGCACTCCCCGCGGCCGAGTGGGGCCGGGGGCGCTGCCGCCGCAGGGCCGCGCCGGGCCCGGCGCTCCGCACACAGCGCCCGTGCTTACCCCGCGTCCTCCTCGTTCTTGCTGGCGTTGATCTGGTCGCCCTCGGCCCCATTCTGGCTAGCAGCCGTGCCCGCTGTTGCCGCCGCTGGGCCTGCTCCCGCCGCCGCCGTTGCTGCTCCCGCCGCTCCCGCCGCCGCCGCCGGAGCCCCGCCGGTCTCGGCCTGCTGCTCCCCGGCGCTCTCGGCCGCTTCGTGCCCGTTCTGGGTTGCGCCGGCCGCCATCTGCTGTTCCGCTTCCGACATGGTGCCCCGTCCGCAGAGGCAGAGGGACGAGAGGCGCCTGCGAAAGACAAGCGCGGGTCAACGAGGCGGCTCCTCCCCGGCCGGGCCGGTCTGATCCGGTCCGCTCACACCCCTCCCCCTTCCCGCCGCCGCCATCCCGCTCGTACTCACTTTTAAAATCCGCTCCCGATAAAACCTGGGCCGACTGAAGTCTAATTAAAATCGCCCCGGTGCTGGTGCTGGAGCCGATCCCGCTCCCCGCGGCTGCTCCGCACCGGCCCCGCCGCCACCGCCGCCTCCCCCTCAGACACGTACTAAGGCCCGCGTCCGCGACGCGTGGCCGCCTTTATAGCGCCGGAGCCCGCACCACACCGCAACAAGGCGCGTCCTGGTTGGGCGTCGCAGCCTGTCACTCTCCGCTTCCTCTGTCGCTGCTGGCTGCCCTGCCGCGGTGGGCGGGGCCGCTCTGGAAGAGGCGGGCGAGGCGGGACCGGGAGTCGCCGGCGGGGTCGGGACGACCCCGGGCGGGATCGGGGCTGAGCTCCTAAAGCGATCCGTGGTTCGGCCGCGACAGACCCGGGCCCGCGGGTTCCGCACGGGAACGTGCGGTTGCGGCTGAAGCGCTGTCTTTACTTAGAGTGCCGCCCTGGTTTAGCTCGAGGTGTGTTACGGGCACTGAGTCAGTTACTCCAGGACGAGAGGTTTGCTTAATGTTTCCAGCTCTGCTGGTTTTGCAACCGAGAGGGGCCAGAGTTTGTTGTTTTTAAACCTAGATTTGGGTATTACATAACTCGGGGAGCTGGAGCGCTGAGCACGTGCCCGGGCCTTCATTCCTTTTGCCCAAGGATATGTCAACCTTGTTGGCAAAGTTGTGGGTGAGAAGTCCAGAAGAAAACTGCTGCTTGTAACCAGGCGTTGTTGTACCGTGTGCAGTTCCTAATGTCCTATTTGTCCATGCCAAAGGGGCAGATTTTGCCTTCTAGATTTACAAGTAAAGCTTACATCTTTAAAAAAACCTAAAAGTTAAGCCCTTTGCTTGTAGGCAAAAAGTAACAATTATGACCTAACTTACTGCAGTAATGAGTGCACACCTTATTGCTCCACCCTCTGTCAAATATGGCTTGTGGCTCAACTTTCATCTGCTGTTAAAATTCAGGAATGCCCACAGCCACTTGTGAATAGAAGTAGTGGCAAAACATTTTGTTACGTGATCTGATCTGGGATATGGTCTGGATCATGAATTGTCCTTCAGCTGAGCTGCTTTTAGAACAGTTTTTATCCTAAATACAGTAGGTCAGAATTCATCTTTAGGGATGCCTATCTCACCATAGGCTACTGACAGGGTAGGGTACACTATGCACAAACTCTCAACCAGAACTTTAGGCTGAACTTCGTAAAAAAATGTTCTATGTAGTCAGAGCAGTAAAGGTGGTAGAAAGAGCAGGGCCAGTACACTGGAAAGTTGTAATGTCCTCAGGACAGATGGTAGATGTTGGCTGATCGAGATGCTCATCTTTATGAGAATATATTTTTATATTGTTTTCTTGTATTGAACTTTAAATAGAATGTTAGAAGCAATGAATTTTTTATCAGATGTCATAATTTATACCATGTCAGAGGAGCTTACCCCAATCACAAGAAGCAAGGGGACTTCTTGTGATTTTTCAAGCAGTTTTGGCTTAGACCTCTCAGGTCTGTACCAAAAAGATGTGGTTTGTGATTACAACCATCTAAGCCACTGTCTGTCAGCTAAGTGCATTCCCTTCCCCTGTGCTGACAGCCTGCCTAATGGGAAAATACCACACGTTTAAATCACAGGGAGCCAAGGCCACACTGAGGCTTGCAGGTTGTACGGCTCAAGTGCTGAATGCCACTGCCCCTGATTCCCTGTCCACCTTCTTTTTGCAGGCTTTTGTGTATACAGCTGTGGCAGGTGACTGCAGAAATATATCTGTGCTGAAGTTACAAGTTTACAGACCAGCACTGAGAGTAAACTGAAATTTGCAGCACTTTGCATGTGTCTGTCAGGCTCAGATGATAGACATAACCTGAGTGCTTTGGATTATGTATTTATACCTTCGTTTTCTTGCAAGATTCACTGCCCATAACATCTGCTTTGTATTTCATCAAGTCTTGCTAAAAACATGAATGACTGTCATCTCATTAGGACTTCTACATACATTTCCCTTTACATTCTTGTGTCTTTTTATTTCTCTTTTTTTGCTTTGCTGAACCTGTCTCATCCTTCCTTACCCCTGTCAGGTTGTCAAGTGTTTTCATGTTTCTGCCTAACAGTGCTTTCTTTAAAGCCATGCTCATTTCCAGCTGCCCATTTCTCCTGGTCAGGTCCCTCTCAATCTCCCATGCTGGCAATTCCAAACAGCAGGCCCCAGCTGGCAGGGCTCTCTGTGATTCCCAGTTGACCTATGTTAATGGCTGTTTGACTAAACCTTTTGTGTCCCATATCCAAGAGCAGGATAACAATGTGGTTTTAGACTGGCTAAGCAGCCTGGTTTGAGAACTGTGACTAGCCCAACTAACAAAGTCCTTCTTTACACATCTAGACATCAAGGACTGAGAAATTTGAGAATATGGGTTGTTGTGATTATTTTTTGTCTCACCAGGCCCCATCATGCCAGAGGTAATTTTAAAGAATTCCTCTGGGCTGTGACTTGGGTTTTGGTCTTGCTTTTCACTCCCCACTCAAAGCCTGTGGTTAATCAAAGAAAAGGACACACATACCTTCTTGGGTGGTAATTCTCTCTATATGACACATTTACTGCTGAGAAAAAAAAATTGTTTGCCATTTTTTAATCCTGTAATTGCTATGTTTACTCATGGTGTTGACTGAAATTCCACTGAATTTTACTTGCATATGGGCTTTCTGATCTTGGGTCTAATTCTGCTGTTCTATCAAACTTGCAGTTTATGCCAAGCCCCGCCCTTGCTGTCTGTTCATACAAGTTTTGTGCCATACCTCTCTTCACTATCTCCTTCTTTTTCTTGGTCATCCTCTCCACTTCCTCATTATTTCCCTTCTGTTGATTTTTCTAGCTTCTCTTCTAAAAAAGAAAACAAAAAGAGAGAGAGAGAAACAACATATCATCCACTGCCTTGAAACTGAGTGTAATTTCTCTGTTTCCCACATCCTAGACCTGTCTTGTCTAAGTTGATTGTAAGCATCTCAGGTCACAGACTGCCTACTCTGTACCAAACACCACGCTCTAGGAAGCTTCTGTCCAAATTAGTTTTTATGCACAGCATAAATAAATACATTTTATTATTAATAATAACAACAAATATGCAAGTAATCCCATATATTTTAATGATAGGACTGAATGTAATGGCTCAAAATAAGTATGGCACAAAGGATTCCTTATGCTACATGGAATTAAGATGAATAGATGTCTCTAAGTAGGCATTGACAATATATCTGCAAAAAAGCTTTATTTAACCAATTGCCTCTTTTAATTTATTAGATAAAAGATTTTTATTGGTTTATTCATACATTCATTTCTTCATTGTGGTAGGATCACAGTGACTACATATCTCTGAGCTTGGTGGCCTCAGGGATAATCCAAGCCAGTATTATGTTAAACATAACATTGTATTGTGTAGAACAATGAAGCAGCAAACACATGCAAGTGTTTCTGCTCTACAAAAGATGAAAGCCTGATATCTATATGCAGTATTTATATAGAATGTCTGTATATAGATGAGGACAGCTTTATAGGAAATAAGTTGTCAGCCCCAACCTCTACAGGTGTTCAAGAGGAGCTCATCCTGAGCAACAAGGTGGGATAAAGCAGGAAGGTGTTTATTTGAAAGGGCAATAGTGGAATTCAGTTGTAGGGCTGGCAGGAAACAGATGTCTTTACAGAGTGAAGCAAAAAGTACATTGGGATGTTGAGCTGTGAGCTTGGAGGGAAGGGAGGAGAGTCAAGGATAGTGCTCACCAGTGCTCCTGCAGAAAAAGGAAAGAAACACAAGGGAAGAAGGGACTGACAAGCTGACACAGTGACTGGAGAAGTGAAAAGTGAGAATAAATGCAAAAACGAAGCTAAGACATGAGCTAGATATGCTAAATGTGACTGAAGGGCAAACAAGAGATTGGTTTAAGATGGATAGAGAAGCTTTCAGATGATGAGAGGAAGCAAAACCAAGTTTGAAGGGGATTTAGGGTAAAACCCAGCAAGAGACGAAGAGATGTAACTGGAAGAACCTGTGAGGTGACAAGAGGCACTTATACCAAAGGCTTTTGTTTTTTCTTCTTCTTTTTTTCTTCTTTTTTTTAATGGTAAAAGAGACAAGCATGTCTCTGTGGGTGCTAGGAATCAGAGCAGACTGAATGACTAAAGCTGTGAACAAATGAAGGAGTGAGTGTTGGGAAGATCAGGAAATGAAATGGGGTGAACTTATCAGGGCAAGTGATGGAGTTACAGAAGACATGTTGATAAGCTTTTTGTTATTGCCACTTAGAGACTTGTAGACAGAGGAAGCATGAAGAGAATATTTTATCACTTTTATCTTTACACAAAATGGTGAGATAACAAGTAGAGGATAACAGACAGGAAGGCTTGACAAGGGTTAAGCAGCAGCAATGAAAAGCTCACTGGGATTACAAGCGTGCAGATGAGCTGCAGAAGGAGAATTGTTTAGTTGTGAGGAGGCAGAAATGGAGGAGAGAGCAGGCGTGTGGGAGAGGAAGTTGCCTTGATCACAGGATTTCCGTCAGACACTCTGCACTGCAAGAGCCAGCATGGGTGGAGTGAGCAGTGAAGGTAAGCTGGTGCTGTGGGTAGGTAACACAGTTCATCATGAAAAGAAATAAAAGAGAGCCCATGGTGGATGAAAGTTGTATGTGTGGTAAGTATTGGTAAAACATTGCCACTGAAGCAAACACATTCTTCTCTATTTAACATCAAAATGCAAACAAAGCTAAAAGATGTGCAAGCTTCATTTTTAATCAGTTTTACTAGGTGGTATTACTTCGTTAGCTTTTCTTCACTTATTTTCATCATTCTGTTTTTCTTTCCTTCCTTTTTAACTGTCTGCAAGGCTTTAGTTTTTGCACCTTCTTGCACTATCAGAGAAAAAAACCTCTGAAATAGTATTTTTCCTTAAAATGTTACTTATCTGATGTTGCTAGGATGTAAATGCACCTGCAGCCACAATCTTTTGGTGTTATATTCCATGTCAGCTAAAAATAAGTGAGACAACTAAGGCTTTTTAAACCGCTTAACAGATAAGATACAGCAGCCAGGCTATGCCCTGGGAAGTGTTCAGAACCAGAATGGTTCACTGCATTGTAATTATAATTTTCTTCTTCTTTTTTTTTGTTTTTTTTTTTTTTGGGGGGGGGGTGGGGGTGTTTTTTTTTTTTGGGGGGGGGGTGGGGGTGTTTTTTTTTTTTGGGGGGGGGTTGGTTGGTTTGTTTTTGTTTGGGTGTTGTATGTTCGTTTGGGTTTTTGTTGTTTTGTTTTGTTTTTGGGAGGAGGGTTGGTTTTGGTTTTTTTTTCCCCTAAAAGCACATCCCTGGCCTACAGATGTTAGGGAAGATGTTTCAGACCAGCCTTGTCGTTATCAGAAATATTATTTCAAGCACTATAAAGAAAATATACATAATGATATGAACACATAGTTTTAAGGTCATGTTTATGGAATCCAAGGCTTTAGAAGAAACCTTTGAGATTCTACTACTGTAGAACAGTTTTGTTAGGGAGCATATAATGTTATTTTCTCTTAACATGTGGGGCCACTTTAAATTTGTGCTTCTGCATTATTAAACCACGGTGGGAAGTGCAGCAGGAGGAAACCCGGGTAATTGGCTGCAGCTCCAGATGCAGCCGCTCGCTCATTGGAGAGAGGAGGATTCTCCCAGTACTAAAATTAGACCATCTCCGCCCTCCAGAAATGCTTCTGGAAACAGCGAGCAGGAGAAATTGTGACACAGCCCGAGGAGCCGTGGTGGGCAGGGAGCTGCACAGGGCCCTGCTCCCGGCCAAGCTGCAGCCTCGGGGTGCACAGGAAGGTGGTTTGGAGTTTATGTCCTGGGTGGCTGGAAAAAAACCGCACACCATAAAGAAACTGCAAGAGATTGACGTTAACAGTGAAAAAGGGATATTAAATTCAACATTTCTTATGTAATAATAATTCTGAAGTGTTCATGCGGGCAGAGGAAGCCTTTGAACTGCTAAATTTAAGCAAGGACTGTCAGATTTATGCTCATTGACTTTGAAAAGAAATGACTTGCTGAATTAACTCTGAAGTAAACTAAAAAACTGGTGGACTCTTTCTATCAGCATTTCTTAAAAAATAAAACATGTTTATCTGTTATCTCTGTGAGGTTGCAGTGTTTACAATGTCTTCAAATGATATATGTGTATTTCTGTTAAAGAAACAAATGCCATGTGCCCGTGTTGGTGAAGGAAACCCTGTATCTGTATGTCTTGTGCACTTGGAACTTTTATTTTTTTAAGGTATGTGAATAGCAACATTAGTCTTTTGGTTTTAAATATATTTCAAGTCGGCTGCAAGGAAATAACTGTATATTTTTATTTCTTGTTTCTATATTTATATTATTTACATTAGTCATTTAAAAGATTAAGGCAAAATAGGTTTTTCTTACACTAAAACCAGCTTTTGCTGAAAATTTGCTATTTCCTCACCTAACCAGGGCACATAGTGTCAGCACCTCTGGCTCCAAATCCTTGGGGATTTTTTGGTCTTTTCTCCTTTACCTCTACTTTCAGTGTGATACCATTAAAATTTAAAGCCTGCACACCGTGTTTTCTCTCTGTCCCTTTGCCAGTGTCACCTCAAGGGTTTGAGGGCAATGTCCAGTTTTGGCTGAACTCAGCCGCGAGCCCCAGGTGTTCCAGCACCTCGGATCCCAGAGTTTTATGAGAACACGGTGAGGAGAGGGGCCAAGGCACAGGGAGAGAGAGGAGCAGGGCGGCAGAGCCAGCGCCGGAGTTATCGGGGCCGTTCACAGCCCACACCCCGATAGCGCGGGGCCAGCTGGCCCGGCTCCATCCCGGGAGCGCCCGTAAACAAGGACGGGACGTGACACCGGGCACCATGGGTCATGCTGGATGGACGATGGCTACTGGACAGCCGATTCCTGCCAGCTGACTGCCCCCAGCGAGCCGGGGAAATAGGAGATGTGTAGGGAGCAAATGCATTGGCACCATGGGGGTAAAATTTGGGTAAAATCCCGAGAGAATGCGGCTCACCAGCTCTGCTTAATGCCCAGCTCATCATGGTTTAATGCACAAAACGGTGAAGGTCTCCTACTCGTTACATCTTTTTGTCTTAAACCTGAAGTGGCACCGAGGAGCCGCTGTAATTCCCTCGCAGTGCTGAGAACCACCATTAGGGAGCTGTGGTTCGGGTCAGCGCTCCGGCTGTGCCGGGAGCTCCCGCACCGCCGCCGCTGCTCAGGCGTGTCCACGGGAAACCTCCCCACAAACACGGATAAATGACCTGGCAGGGCTGCTGACTTTCCCTTTATTTTTTTTCCCCCGCCAATAAATCGCGCTACGTCGCACCATGAGCGTTTGCTATGAGCTCATGGCTCCCTCAGCAGTTCTGAGCGTGAGATGAAACCGACATAAAGGTTTTATCGTCAGGAAGGAATGAGATTTTTGAGATGAGCCTCGGAGGTCACGCTACTCCCCGCTTTACTCCCGCATCACACGCGGAGCGAATCCCGGGACAGCCGCGATCCCCCGTTGTGTGCGCGGAGCCGGCGGCCATCCCAGGCCGTGAGGCCCGCTCCACCTCCGCCGCCATCGCTGCGCCGCTCCCGGCCGCCATCTTCGTCCCGCCCAGCCGAGGTCCGCGGGCGCCATCTTGTGCCCGGGGCCGGCCCCGCCATCGCGCGGCAACGGCAGCGGCAGCGGTGGAGTCCCGGAGACCGGGATAGCAAACTCTGGCCGGGCCCCAAGGCAGGTGGATTTTGGAGGCTACGAACGGACTTTGCAGCAGGGATCAGGCTTTTGCAGCCAGGCAGAGTCTGCGTGTCTGGGTCTGGTCCAGGGCGGATGGAGAGCTGGGCTGGAAGCATGGGTACACGGCAGGCAGTGGGGGAGGGAAGGGCTACAGGCGCCATTGTGTGCAGTTCTTTGAGGCTCTGTCAGAATCCCCCGCAGCATCCTGCCCTTGTAATTCTCTCCTAAAAGGCTGAGAGAGCTGAAGGTGTTCAGCCTGGAAAAGGGCTGGAGAGGGACTTGGGACAAGGGCAGGGAGAGACAGGAAAAGGGGGAATGGCTTCCCACTGACAGAGGGTAGGATTAGACGGGATATTGGGAAGCAATTCTTGGCTGTGAGAGTGGTGAGACCCTGGCAGAGGTTGTCCAGTGAAGCTGTGGCTGTTGCATCCCTGGCAGCATTCAAGGCCAGGTTGGCTGGGGCTTGGAGCGAAGTTGTCCCTGCCCATAGCAGGGTGGAACTGGATGGTCTTTAAGGGTCCCTCCCAACCCAAACCATTCTGTGATGAAAAGAAGGTTACAAATGGACACAGGTCTGTAGGAAACCCCCCTCACTGGTTCCACCACTCACAACACAATTCTGTGCTCTCAGCTTGCCAGTGCATCTGCTCAGCCAGAAGACCAGCACTTTGTCTGGAGCCCATAAATACAGGAATTAAATTACCATTGAGAAATTACCCTGAGGGTTACGGTGGACCAGCTCCAAGATATTAGTTACATACCACAGTCCTCGTGTGAGGATACAGATTTGGGGTTTGAAGGAGCTCATGGTGGATGAGGGGTGTGGGAGCACAGGGAACCCACATCAAGTTGTGTGATAACACCTCTCTTTCCTTGTACATTATTCAACTTAGTGAATAACAACATTATATTTTGGCCTTATTTTCCACAAAATGCCACTGCATTGAAAATGGGAACGTGAACTACAGAGTGCTAACAAGTGCAGAGAACATCTCACATGGGTTTTGTGAGGTGAGTGTGACCCTCTCTGTTCCTGGAGTATGTGGTGAGTGTCACCGCAGGTGACTGCACTAGACAAACCCCAAACGTCATGTACTGGTGTCATTGCAGTACAAAAGGGCCAAGTGAATTCTAAGTTAGAAGCTAGGATGGAGGTCTTAATGCCTGAACCTCAGATTTATGTGGAAAGAACTCTGGCTATCATCAAACCAGATATCATTGATAAAGAAGAAGAAATAGAGGATCTCATTCTCCGATCAGGATTCCACATCATTCAGGTAACAGGCTGTGCTCTAGAGAAAATAGCTGTAGTTTTTAAGTCAGGAAAATAACTTCTGTAACTAACTGTAACTTTCAGCGATCAAGTCAGTAACTTCTAGCAATCAAGCCAGTAACTAAAAGCTTGTGTGTCCAAAAATCGATTCATGTTCTTCATGTCATCAAACATTGCTGCCAGATTCTGTAAGGACATGCTTTTTGGTGCATGGGCTGGAACAGAACAGACCGACTATTTTGCTGACCACAGGAAAACACAGACCTTGTTAATAAACTCAGATTTAGCAAACGTATAGAACATATGTGTGAACTTTCCAAGGCAGCTCTTTGGAGAGTGCGTCATTCAGATCTCACAAGATTTTGTGCAGTGCGCAAGTGGATATTAGAGAATTAGGTTAGAGCCTAGTTAGTTTTTTGTTTCCACTGTTTTTACAGTAAATAGACTTTATGAATGTTGAAAAGAGCTTATGAATATTTAAATATGCTCGGCCGGGCGGCCGCTGGGGGGCGCTGCGCCCTCGCGCCTGTGGGCGGCAGGGGCCCCTCCCCACTTCTCCGCAATGTCTTGTTTTGTTTTGCTTTTTTCACTTCCTCCCTAGCCTTCCTGGTTGTTTTATTAATTTGTATTTATTATTTGTATTTGTTTATTTATGCTTCTCTTGGAGCTACTCCAGAAGAGGTCACGAAGATGGTCCATGGGCTGGAGCCCCTCTGCTCTGGAGGCAGACTGGGAGAGCTGGGGTTGTTCATCCTGTAGAAGAAAAGGCACCAGGGAGACCTGAGAGCCCCTTCCAGTGCCTAAAGGGGCTCCAGAGAGCAGGAGAGGGGCTTTGGACAAGGGCATGCAGTGGCAGGACAAGGAAGAATGGCTTCCTACTGCCAGAGGGTGCAGGGTTCGATGTGATACTGGGAAAAAATTCTTCACCATGAGGGTGGTGAGGCCCTGGCATAGTTTGCCTAGAGAAGCTGTGGCTGCCCCATCCCTGGAAGTGTTCAAAGCCAAGTTTGGTGTTTGAGCAACCTGGTCTAGTGGAAGGTTTCCCAGTCTGTGGTAGGGGGTTTGAAATAAGATGATTTTTAAGAGACCTTTCAACCTAAACCATTCCATGTTTCTATTGATTCAATACATATCAGAAGATGAGACAAAACAGATCATTTATTTATTTGTTATATGTTAGTAGAGTCTTCTGATGTCTGCAGTGACTTTTGACACAAAGTTACTAGGACTGCGTATATGGAACTCCTGTGTTGTATAAGTTTGAGCTCAAAGAAAGCACTTTAAAAATTTTTTCTTGACTGCCTTATGGTTTCTGATAACCTCCCAAAGTTGTCCTGATCCTGGCCACCTGCAGGCTAGGCAGCTATTGGGAGAGTCACAAAGCCCTGAATGAAAAATAGAACAATTGCATAATTAACAGTGTGGGCTGGAGAGAAACTTGTTTAAAAGTAGAACATTATGCTGTAGCAGCTGAGTAATAAAATCCTGCCCTTGTAATGCTCTTCACTTTTTCTGTACAGTGCTCTCTCATCTGACAGAAAATGCTGTAGTTTGCCTGGGCTAAAATCTCGTCTCCCTCAAACGGGCTGTTTCCTTAATTAACTTGGAAAACTTTTGCTCTTTGTTACTCTGTATCTCAAAGAGGATCATATCTGGGTGAATCAGAGAGTTTCAGAAGTTACTCTGTGTACTTCACTTGAAGATACTACTCTATCCTGCATTTTAATGCTCTAAGCTGTTTCAATGTAGCAAGCAATTTTAATTCTTTTTTTGTCTTTTACACTTGTAGAAACGGAAGCTGCAGTTAAGCCCGGAGCAATGTAGCAACTTCTATGCAGAGCAATTTGGAAAAGAGTTTTTTCCTAATTTAACAGCCTATATGAGTTCTGGTCCTATCCTTGCTATGGTTCTTGCTAGAAATTGTGCAGTCTCATTCTGGAAGGAATTGCTTGGACCATCCAACAGCTTAAGAGCTAGGATAACTCACCCTCACAGGTAACTCACTGACTTGGCCTTGGGCAAGTCAGTAGGATTTTGTCATTCTTCTGATTGAGACCAGTTTTGTGATTTGTTTGTTTGCACAGTACAGACACAGGCTTCTTATCTCTTCAGTTTTGTGCAACAGTTTTTCACCCTTGTTTTTTAGTATGCAAAGGTCACCTATTTTATGGGGAATGTTGAGTGTATGAACATTAAGTTTTAGGTAGCTACTTCTTATGTTTAAAACAAAATCGAACCAATGTCATGTTAATTAGTCCATATCTATTGCTTTTCTGTGCTCTCAGGCTGCAGAGACTTGGAAGGGATTTGCAGTTTCCCTCCAAGTACTTATTTCCCTTGTTTTTAGCTTAAGAGCACTCTATGGGACTGATGAGCTGAGGAATGGGCTCCACGGCAGTCTCAGCATATCCTCAGCAGAGAAAGAAATTCGATTCATATTTCCAGAAGGTAAAATGGTTCAGTTGGTTTATTGCCGGTCCTGGGGAGGATAAAGTTCTTCCCTGTCCTGCCCTGACTCCAAATACAATTGATTTAGCAGAGGTTAGCTTTGTTTGCTTTACACGATTGTGGGTCTCTTTATGTATAAGCTGAAATTTTCTGCTATGAAAGGCTTACAAAAGATCTATTTGAAGAGGCAGTGTAGTTACAGAGATTGCTTCCACTCTTCAAACTCTGCTCTGGGAACTGGAGCAGTCAAAGCTCGTAAATGAGAAGAAATAGGAAGCTGTTACACTCCAGCAAGTGTTCTGGCTCTGTCAGGCTTGGAGACTCCTGTTGACTAGAGAAGACTGACTCTTTCCTTGGATTCAGGCTGAGTAATGACTATTCAAAAGCAGCTGGATGCTCACATAATAGTGCACTTCCAAAGTTAAGTGCCAGAGAAAAGGGCCTTAGAACCTGGGAAGGCTGCAAGAGGATCTCTGGTTTGTAATGTAACAGGATTTGCTCTTTGACAAAAAGGTGCAAGTGAAACTGCTGGAAAAAGGTGTCTACTGATACTTTTTGTCAGCTGTATCAGTGAGTTTAATAAAAGATGTTGCAGTTCCTTACAAACCTTACGCTTTGTGTAAACCATGTCTATTCTCCTCACCCTGACAAACAGAGCAAGACTAAAGGTGAGATTTTTAGGATGTTCAGAAACCAGCTTCACACTGGAAGAAGAAAATGCTAAACATGGGATATACTGTTTCTCTTCTGCACCAAATGCATCTTCAAGGATTAAGGTTTTCCCCGGATGATCTGATTTCCTCCCTTTTCATAATAGACTGTAATTAGTAAAATTACCTCAGGGGAAATTGTAAGGGAGTTTAGGGAGTTTCTTTGCTGTATGTTGTGGGAGAAGCTATAAAACCCACGATGTATTATTAACTTACTAAGGAAAAGAGCAGCTCACATATAAACAACCTTTGAAAGAATGCTGGGTTTAATCACTCCAGTGGCTGCTTTCTAACACCTGTGGTTCCTCCTTGCAGCAATCTTGGAGCCAGTTCCCACTGGACAAAGAGCTCGGGATTACCTGAACCTGTACGTGAAGCCCACGCTGCTGGCAGGGCTCACTGCCCTGTGCAAAGAGAAGCCAGCAGACCCCATGGTATGTGCAGTGTCCCAGTGCTGCTGGCAGCTTTGGGATGCAGTTACTTGCTGTTAGTAAAGTCCCTGGTTATAGGAGAACTACTCTGCTGGTGAAGAGCTGTGCTGTTTTAGCTATCAGCTAATGTTTCAAGAAGTTGATTTGTTTGTTAGAGATGAAACAAGGGTGTGTTTTAAGTCCCAAAACAAAATCAGGTTTTTTTAGATCTGGACAAACATAGTAAAGGTATCTTTGTGTTCTTAAAGTTTCAGTCATTCACACCAGTACTTATTTAAGCATGCAGATAATTAATCTGTGTGACAATTTGCTGGCAGTTGTGGTGGATTTTACATCCTTATCATGTTTAGAATTAACATTGCATTTTTCTAAAGGATACTTTTCAGAAAAAAAAGCCTTAAAAATCATCTGGGGTGTTCCTATGAACCATGTGATATACATAAGGTAACGTTTAATGTGCTTTGATTGTTCCAGCTTTATAACTCGTATGTCTGGCACTGTTACTATAGAAATCTAGAAAACAGAGATGAAATCCATTCCTTTGCCCAAAGACCAAACCAATTGTATCTGTTCCTAACAAATGTGTGTCTGGCCTGTGGTTTAGCACTCCAAATGATGGAGAATCTACAGTCTCCCCAGGCAATCTGTTTCAGTGCTTAATTATACTTGTTAAAAGCTTTCACTAAAAGATAGCCTAAATCTCCTGGCTCCAATTTTAAGCCCATTACCTTTTTTCCCCCCTTTTACTATCCCCAGAAGATATTGGAAACAATGTAATATCTTTTTTTTTTTTTTTTTAGCAACCTTTTGTATATTTGAAGAGTATTCCCATTTTCTTTCCCTTCAGTCTTCTCTTTACTATATTAAATACTGATTTTTTTATGCAAATCCCATCTTTCTAACTCATTGTTTTGGCTTCCAGTTAATCTGCATTCTTAGCACAATTTTCTAGTCAATTATGAAGTATCTAACAGTAACTTCATCAAGACAATGCTTTCCTTCCTTGCTTGTAAGAAAGCTGTATGAAGCAGTGTCAGTAGCTTTGCTAAAAACATTCTATTTGCACCTTCTCTGCTGTCCATAATGTCTGTGACCTTGTAATAGAAGGAAGATAATGTTGATTTGATACTGCTTCAGAAATAGATATTGCCTATTGCTTTTCAGTTTGTTATCTGCTAGGTGGCTTACAGGAATGTTTTGTTTTTTCCAGTATGTTGGAATGCTTTGGGTTTTTTCCAGTATCCTTTTCTTCTTTCCTTTCCTTTTGGAGATGGCATCAGAAACTATCTGTGCACTCAGAAATATTTGCTGTCAGGACAGAGGTTGTCTTGGCCAGTTCTTTAAGTAATACAGGATAAATTTATTTGGTTCTAATGATTTGAGGATTTCTTTTTTTCCCAAAATAGTTTTCCTAAGGGGTTTTGTGTTTTGCAATATTTTGTTTGTTTTCCATTTCTGTCTTGGGTTCTTACTACTGTGCTGTTGTTGCTTTACCTGTCCTCGTGCTCCAACCACCCTTTTTATACGTGGTAGTAAAAGCAGAGTGTTGCTTACCTTCCCTGTCTCAGCTCTTCACAGTGTGGTATGAAGTTTTTTGTTCTCAGCATTCCAGAAACCAGTCGTCAACAGCCTTGTGAACTAAATAAGGATGTGTTAAAAACTTTGCTTTACAAGTGGAGAAATGGAGGCAAAAGGTTAATTTGCCTGAGGCCAGGCCAGACTGGCAGATGGAATTAGGACTCAAGGCATTTCTGCTTCCCACATTCTCATTTAAGTACAACCTGCTGGAAAACTTACAAGATGAATTCCAAAAAGTAACCATGTTTTGGTTTTAAGTTTTAGGTACTGTAAGGTGATTTCAGTGCAGAAGGCTGGCCCTCTTACAGAACGATTACTGGATGCAGTATCTCTAAGTGTTGTCAGCAGCAATATTTCATGAAGCAGTTTCATGCATATTGTGCAGCCGCATTCCAAAACAGAGCTGGCTGAATTATTTGAAGTATGGCTCAAATGGTCTTATACTTTCACAAAGATAAACAATGCCAGGACAAGTTGTCTTCTAAAGGTCATTGTGTATTGTTCAAAAACAATATAAGCTGTGAAGATTTAGAAGAACATTTCTAAAAACCAGGTCATCTGCATGTCCATTTTTTTCTGAGAGGTCTTAATTTTGCAGCACGGTAGGAGAGTATCTGTAGCAGAGGTTTCAAATAATGCTTTTAATATTCTCCCGTGCACTTAATTGAAAGCAACAGAAATCTGAAAACATTTGGAGTCTGGGTTTTTTGTTCACAGATTTGGCTTGCTGACTGGCTGATTGAACACAATCCTAATAAACCTAAACTACAATATCGCGTCTCTCAGTAAGAGTGTCGGCGGTGAGAGCTTGGAGGAAACCATCTCACACATTCCAAGTTACAGCTGTGTATTATCATTTTTGGTGTGTCCTTTGACTGTATAACCAATACGATCTAAAGTAAATGCATTTGTCATAACTACTTGTGTCTCACGGGATAAATAACCTTACACTTAACCAGGATGTAGTGGCTCTAGTACCTTCTCTACTGACAAAGTGAATGTAGAATTACACAATAAATTTATGGCATTGGGTGATTAGAGAAAGATAATGTTCTCAGTGGGTGTGACTTACTGCTATTGTCCACATTTTTCTTGGTTTGTCTGTGTGGGAGAACAAAATCATTTACAGTAGTATGGATTCCCAAATGACATCCACCTGGCCTGTGCTTTGCGAAGCCAAGGGTTGTGTTTCAGCAGTTTTTTAGCATAAATTCAGTTACGAATGGAGGTACTGGGATATAATGTAGAAAACAATTACTGGAGGCATATTAGTAACTTTGGAATTTAAATGATGATTACATCACCCAGCTAAAGTTGCTCTTGAAGATGATTCATTTGAGTCTGATGTTTTTGTCAGAATGTAATTTGAAGGACTTATTTGAAGGTACATTCAATGTGCCTTTCCCATCTTGGTGGCAAAAGGCTCAGTGACTATAAATATTATAAGGTGTATTTTAGTGTAGGACTGAGGTTGTCTTCCAACATTTGTTTGCAATAAAGGTGCTTAATTGGAACAGCCCACCATAAGAATGTTTTCTGTGTTCTCCTGCTCCTAAAGGTACGCAATTTTCTGTTGTTTTCCTCAAACTTTCATGTGTTCTGTTGAAGAATTTCACAAGACTGCTCTTCCACAGGCAATGGGTTAATCCCATGCTAGTACCTTTTATGAAGTAACTAAACTGGTTTTTTGGGGATGTGGGGCTTTTTAATTTTCTTCAAAGAGCTGTACTTATGCTGGTAACTTCAAGCTTTGTATCTTATGGTTTGACTGGCTATAGTGAAGAAAACATCATAATTTTCATAGCGCTGAACTAAGAGTATGCTTGACTGATACTAAACAAACAAGCAATTTCATAATTTGTTTCATGAAAAAACTTGCTTCCCCATTTCAGTAATTATGAGAAACCTAAGTCATTTGTCTGTAACATCAGACTTTGTTTAAGTGAATTGTTTATCCTCTCAGTGGAACAAACCACTATTGCCAGCCCAGATAATAAACATTTAGAAACAGGTCCCTACAGTACTAATACCTAAAAATCTTGGGACTGCTAGGGTAAGGAAAAAAAAGAAAGCCCAAACCCTCAAATAATGAAGCATAAAAGTATGAGGTGGTTAGAAATACAGTAAACAGATCTGTTTACAAGCAGTTTATTTTGCCTATAATTATTATCCCCATATGTGTCTGATTGCTCCAATTACAGGACGATTGTGCTTTGTGGTTTCCTGTCAGCCAAATAAAAAAATCCATTTTCTGAAGATGCCAGAAGCTAAAATCCGGTGAACTCACAAGGCATTCCTCTGTATTTTTTTAGCTACTATGACATTTGCCTGCTTATTTTGGTGTGCTACTGTTTGACAATAAATACATTCTTTATGATCCTGCTGGAGTTTTCAGATTTACTTTTGTGCCAGAGCTGCATTATGCTGCATGAGAGTAGGTGGGTCCTTACCTGGGGAGTGGGAGAAAGGGCAAAGGCAGCTGATGTTGCAAATGTCACCTTTATCACCTGCACAATATAGGCTCCCAGTCATTCAGGTGTTCGTCTATCATGGAATTATTCTCTAATGTTGGAGCTAACACCTTCAATTCCTGACTGGTGTTTGCTTCCATTTTCCTAAGAAAAAGGTGGAAAGAGAGAAGTTGCCTTTATATCATGGGTGCCATCCTGCCTCACTGTATCCCTGTACACAGGACAAATATTGATCCAGCAGATGTCACAGCTGAGGTCCTGAGGAACCTGCATTAATAAGTAGAACGTGGGCAGAGGGTCCGTCCTGGGAATGTGAAGTGGCCGAGGAGCCTGGTCCTGTGGGGGGAGCTGTGACACCACGGAAGAGCCTGTTGGGGCATGTGCTGCTACATTTCTTACGGCCTTTAGGTTTTTTATTTAGCCCAGAGTGGTACAGGCTTGGCCAGGGTTATAAATCCGTAGCACAGAAATTGTAGCTTTGGGGAAAAAAACCCCAGATTAACCGAAAGATGTCTTTCTATTCGATGTCAGCAGGGTGAGATATTCTCTGTGGGAATGAGTAACCTGTCCTCTCCCTCTGTCAAGTCAAAATAATTACCTTGCCTATTGAGTTTTATTGGGCATTTTTAACTTCGAGGGAGTTCATTTTAGTTTTACTGCCTGAGTGCTGGAATAGAGCTATGTCCATATAATGAGCAGTTCAGTCTGCTTCCCATAATTCTGTTTTTTCAACAGAGTTCCTCCTGTAACTTTGCTTATCATATGCTTGCTATCACCTGCACTGGAAGTTGTTCTTGGAACTATACAGATTGAACTAGTCTTGAAGTATGTGGTTGTTCAGCCTTCCTGTCTCACAAGGGATTTATTATCTTCAGGAACAGTTAAACTGCCAGGAACCTTGGACAACTTTAAAAATAGCAGAAGCCTCAGTCAAAGGCAGTTTCCCATTGCCTGCATCTGTCAGAGCATTCCAGCATGCCGAGCTTCAGAAATGAGTCACTGGTCAGAGCTTGGGACTGTCATTCAGGAGATTTAAGATTGTTTCATGGAGATTTGCAAACGCCTGCTTTTCTCATGTAGGAGAAGAAGAGAAATTTTGTGTTTCTTCCTTCATTTAAGCTATTAATCTTGACCGTCCTGTAAACAACAGTTGATGACAGTCAGTGTTCATTCAGTCAGAGTAGTCAGATAATTTGTGTTGTTCTGCACAGTATATGTTGGCTGTTTTGGTGGTACTCAACAACAGCTCATCCTCTGAAAATATTGTGGTTCTTCAATTTCCTTTACAAAAAAAAAATCGGAAGAGAAATAATTTCTCTTTTGTTGGAAAGACTTTTTGCACATCATAAAAAGATCATAATAAGAAGATAACTTGCAATTGTTTTTGCAGTGCTATTTCCTTTTAGTAGATTTGTCCTTGGACTAGAAATAGGACTTCAGTCCTCTCTACTCATTACCTGCTGCTTTACTTTACTCAAGCAGACCTGACACAAACTAGCGCGGCAGTGTCACCAGCACCATCACAGCAAATAGGTACTTCCTGGTTCTGCTGTTAGTGAAACAGGAAAACCTGCTGCGTTAGGGTGGTCAATCAAGAGCATCTGCCTGCACCTAGAAACCTCCCCTGGTGTGGATGAGCTCCTCCGGGTGTGGAGTGTGTCAGCAGTGTGACTGATGTGTGGAGTCTCCTTGCGGGGATGCCTGTCAAATCATTGTCATGCTGCCTCCTGCCAAGTGATCGTGGGGACACTGCCCAAGCTCAGGGGAGAGGCTTTTGTTGGTCTTCTGAGCCAGAAATGAGGTATTGTTGTGAGACAGAGCAGTTGGTGGGAGAAGAAGGCAAGTTTGCAGACAAGTGGGTGAATGATACTCTAATAATGGTAACACTGAAGGATTGAGAATTCAGTTCACTGCTTGTGAGTGTTTTAGGGCTTAGGGAGGCGATGCTTTCGCACAAAGATCTTCATGCAGTGCCTTGCTGGATGTGCTTATATTTGTCTAGTATGGCATCAACTTTTGTCCCTTGAGAACCCCTGACTGGCTCATCTTGCTTGGCTGTGGTGCTATTCTGAAGCATGATTATTGAAAAAGTAAAACCAAAGCACAGCTCTGGTACCATGTCTGCAACATAATTACCATCATATTTAAATTATTGAAAAGTCTTTTCACCTGGAATATGGGTCAAGCTGTATGGATCCTGCTTGACCAGAGAAAAGGCAGGTGTAGTCTGTCAGCTGTAGACTGCCTGAGCAAGTAATCACCTGTGAACTCACCCTAAGTTCTCGGGAATTTTTATGTGCAAGAACCTAATTTGGCTCTAAATACTCTTGGCTTTAGTAAACTACTCTACAAACCACCCATGCTTCTTTATCATCTCTTTATAATCAATGCTTAAGCTCTCATTTGCTTGCTAGGGAACAGTTGTGTTTTTGTCATGCTTCCAGAATCTGCACAGATTGTCAGGTTAGGAAATTCTGCTTTTCCAAAAGCAACATCTTATTACTATGCTGGCTGGTGGTTCTTATCTCTCTTAGGTGTTGTAAAGTGTTTTCTTACTGGGTGGCATTCCTGGTGCTGTGTGAATGAGGCAGTGTTTTGTCCATGTTTAGTTTTGTGTCAGGCCTCGTCTCTCTGTGTGAGAAAATTCCCAGGAGTGTTTAACAGACGCGTGCGGACAAATCTCCTGCACGCCCCATAAAGCACTTTACTATGGGCCACTATAAAGCAGTCATTACAGAGCAGTGTTTAAACTTCTGAGATTAACACAGTCTTTCAATTGCACTTGCTTATTTTTATAATGTGTAATTTAGCAACTGAACTGTGAAAAGTTATGGCATAGCAAGGTCTTCTTAAAAACAGTGGTTCCAACTGTGCTTTTAGGTTCCTTCCTTGTAAATCCGGAGCAGTTCCATTCTGTTAGTTAAAAGAAAGAGGGGGAAATGGGATCGTTTCTGGGAGCTGCTCAGATGGTATATGTGCATGTGAAATGTATTGTCAGGTGTTGGCATGGCACATGTCCCACTTTTATGGAAAGCTAAGAGTTTGTGCCTGAATTCTCAGGAGCCAGACTTGGACTACGCTGTTCCCTGCATGCAGAACACTTTGGCAGTTGCCATTTTGCTCAGGGAGTTGTGTAATGATATTTTTGCCTGGGTGAAGAAAGTTTTATCAAGCCCCTGTTGGAAAACCAGATACTTTTCCTGTGACCACCACACGTCTAGATAGCCATGAGATCCTTCTGTGCTAGTTACCACTTCCAGCTGAACTATCCCATGAGGCTATTTCAGAATACTTGTTTTCTTCCCAGCTCTTCCATATAAATATACTGAATTGACCAGCAAAGTTTTGACCATGACTGTCTTTGTTTTGCAAAGCCCTCTTGTAAACAGGCTCAGTGGGGCTTCCCCAAATAGCCCCATCAGTGCAACTGAATGGGAGCAACAAAGGCATAGGAAATGAAATGTCCATGCCTTTTCTTATTCATGTAAAAGATAGTTTATCATGCTGTTTATTAGCTTCACGTAGTCAGGATCTGTGATGGTTCTTAAGGCTTTTATTGTTTTGGTTTTTTTTTCCCTTTAATGAGCTGCAATAAAACATTGTCTTACCTGAGTGCTGACTCAGTGCTGAGGCATTCTCCATACTTAGCATTATTATTGATATCAATTAGTTATTACCCATGGCAAAGGCTGTCATTACAGCACAAAGCAGCCATGATATATCTTTACCAGTTGTTCTGTCTCTCTGCAAAATGTTCCTTTTTAAGACCATGTGGGATTCCTGGAATTAACAGTTTCATGTCATCCATAAACATAGTTTTAATAGCAATACCTGGTTTCTTTATAGTATCTCTGCTCAGTCGATGGGCAATGATGTACAAAGGAACTGGCAGTACACAGGTGGTACAAGTGTGAAGGTAAGGAACAGAAACATGAAAAGACTCCTTGGGTCCTCCCTTGGAGCAGCAGGAGGATGTAGAATCACAGAATTGTGGAAAATAGGGGCAAATGCACAAGCAGGTTGTTACTGCATGTGCTCTGTGAAAGTGCCTACTTGGAGGAATGGGGAGTTTAACACCTGTGTTCTCAAGGTCTGCCAGTGGTTTAGTGCTTGGATCATTTGGCATCTTATGTATTGAATCATTTCTTTGGAGGCTTTTTTACCTGAATATGTGTAGAGGGTTTCTGTGGTACGAGGTTTTAATGAAGATAGCTGCTGTCACTGTAGTAATGCTGCTGCAATCTGTTAATCACTTCTGGACTTCCTAAAGCAGTGATCAAAAATTAGTGGCCAGTTTTCTTTCATCTCTGGAAGTGGAAACAAGCAGAGCTGGCACAGCTCTGAAGCTGTGTATGGAATTAGCAGGTTTGAGCACAACTCCTAGGTGGGAGTAATTCCTCTCCAGGGTACAGATGAGTCTGTGACTGGGAGGATCTGTGCTCCTCTGCCCCAGCAGCACCTCCAACTGTTTTGTTTTCTGTTCTGTATTATTGTCTACAGCCACCAAAGGTGATGATCCAAGGGGAAATCAGAGTGTTCACTGACACCATGTTTAGAGCTGTGAAACAGAACAGGTAGAGAAAAGGCCAAATGAAGACATGAGTGATCCTCTGCTATGTCTTCCTCTGTTCCAACAACACAGGAATGAAATGTTTCCCTATCCCTAAACCAGGACATCCACCTTTCAGATTCTCTGACTGAGCTCCTCTCAGCTCAGCCACGATCATAGATGTGTGCAGGAGGACTGCCCTGGGCACAGAAAACAAAGGCTGACAGACAATTAAAATTTGTAGCTATTTTTATTCTGCTCCAACAGATGGGTTTCTTTCTAGGTACAAACAGTTGATGTGACTTTCATGAGCTGACAGGAGGGAAAAGGTGTAAGGTAAAGTATATTTTTAAGTTGAACTATTTTATGTGTGCTTTTAGAGATTTGCTGCAGAAGATGATATTTGGCCATGTCCTTTGGTACTATAATCTGCTATAATTCTACTGAAGTGAATTCTGACAAGTTATATTAATTTGGGTATGATCTGAGATTGTAATGTCCTGACAGTATAAACTGGCAGCTTTTGATTTTAATTCCCTTGTACTGACAAGAAATTGGATCTTTATTTATCTATCTATCCAGTTCCAATGAAAATTAATAGTTTCATTGTCACCTAGTATTAATTTACAATTCTTCTACAGGTCTTCTTTTAAGGTTGAGAAAGTTTAAATACAGAATAATTTTCACCATTTGTATGTGCCAACCCACCCGTGGATGTGAAATAGCTGTATCTGGTGCCAGGGGAGTTTTCCAAAAGTACAGTGTGTCTTTTATGTGTCCACATGCGTAACATTAAACTGTTTCTGCTCATGGAGGCTGTAGGATTTCCACACTGGTCCAGAGGTGACACCTTACTGACAGAAATTTGCTTATTTTTTATAGAAAAAAAATGTCTTCTAAAAGTTTTTTCTTCCCTTGGTCCGTAGTGCCAGGGGAACGTGTTGAGGCATGCCCTTTTCTGTTTGCTTTCAACAATGGGAATTCTTCAGTTAAGTATAAAAAATTTGAGATTTCCTTTCTTTTTGCCCCTCTCAAGTATGTTTAGGTAACTGAACTACATTCACACTTGGAGAGATGGGGCTGTTTTGCAAGGGAAAAACAAAACATTCCAGTGCAGCTAATATTGCAGGTCCTCTGGTGTCTTAAGTTCAGGCCACAGCAGGAGGTGCAGATATCCAAGGGGAATGCAGTAACTTTTTGGATCTTTTCTTTGGAAGAAATAATAAGATGAGTCACAATTAACCCATTCAGCTAAGTTAGTAAGGCTTTGAGGGATGAGAGAAGAAATGAGATGTTCTTAGTTCTAATGGTTTGCTCTACAGAAAAGAAACCTTTTCTCTTACATCCCTTCAGGTCCAATCAATACATTTGTCTTCATCACTGCAGGAAGCATAAATTTGCTTCTTTTCTTAAAACCTTCTCTTATACATCCCTCCTTGAGATATCCAAGCCTGATGTGATGATCGTGCTTTGATTATCTTGCTCTGGCAAACCAATGGGCTCCACTCTCCAGGACAAAAGGGCTCTCCAGGGCAAGTGTCAGAATGTTGGCACAAAGTATTTTGTTCCTCTTACATGATTAATGTGGAAGGAGTGTTTTTAAGTAATTTGTAATTTGTCATAGTGAGACTTGCAATGGAAAACATGCCATAGCAGAGACAGCCAGGGCCATAAAGTGCTGTTGTTGAGCAGTGAGGACTATGCTAACACAGGTGATGTCTCCAGGGGGTGTATTCCTCAAGGACTGGTGGGTGGATTAGCAGTCAAACCTTTGAGGAGCAGGGTGAAAGCCAATATGTCCTTGGTGACAGGGACACAGCTGGAATTAAGAGGGATGACTAGCACATCAAAACCTTTTTTAAAGGATTTTGGTTGTTTTTTCTCTAATTATCTTTTCTGGCTTCATTTATTTAGCTGTCTTGAGAGTTCATGTCTTTCAGGCAGCAGAGAAGTGTCTGCCCTGGTGTCTCAGAAAATGAAGCTTTGCCTTTGGTCCCTCACAGGGGAGCTGCACACTGGTGCCATGAGTGAACAGGAGATGGAATGTCCCATTGCTCTCTGCCTGTCTCTGGCACTCAAGTGCTTGTGGAGCTCATCTCAGCAGAGCTTTGCTGCTTTCTGCTTTCCAGCCTGTGGGCCTTGATGTCACCATGTGGCTTTGAAAAGAAATGTCTTGAAGAGGACTGTGCAAAAAGTCATCCATCTTTCAAAATGCAGGTCAGGGTAGTGTTTGTTCAAGGAGTAGCACCTGAGGGTCAATTCTGTTATTCCATGACTCCTTAGTTGATATGTTTTCCCAAAAACCAGTAATCTCCAAGGAAAAAATGCCTTGTCTGGGAAAATAAAGCAAGACATGTAAATTGCTTTAATGGGGTGCTCTAGTACATTTGTATCTTCTTAAAAGGAAGCTAAACCACATGCATGAGATGATATATGAGTTTATTTTCACATGTGGATTTAATAACCTACCAAGATGTAGCTGCATATTTAGTGCCCAAAGTCATCTCCAGGAAAATAGTTCCCTGGGGTGAGGTCAGTGTCTGCTTACAGCCAAGAGAATGAGCTGAAGGGGTTTGTCAGTGATTAGCTTGGTTAGGAGGCAGGATAGTTTATATGATACTGAACTAATCAGGGTGATGTGGAAATTAATTTTATCTTCTGCACAGAACAGAGAGAGTGGAAGTGCCCCTGAAACCATCTGGGGTTTAAAACTCTGAGGAGTTGGAAGGAGCTGACTACCACTCTGTTCTCTTTGTAGCACTCTTTGTTACTCTTCCCAAATGTTTATTGGATCACGGTTGTAATTAAATCTGTGCTGAAAATGTACAGACCACCCTGTACTTAGTGTCACATGAAACCAGAGATCCTCTACACTGGAGCAGTACAGTGGTAGGTCCTTGGCCACAACAGCCCCCTTTGGAATGGGAGATAATCCAAAAAAACTCCCCTGTTGATATGGTACTTGCTAAGTTAAAGCACAGGAAATTGTGAATTTTGGCTCCATCCTGTTTGACCATTTAGACTATCTCCTTATCAATGTACCTGGCCTGGTCCTGGGGGATTGGACAGTGTCTGGATACAAGAGGTACAATTTAGTGCTTCCAACTGCTTGAAAGGGATTGGACAGTGATTTGTGAGCTCTCTGGCGATGGGTGAGATAAAGCTCTGCAGTGGGGATGTCCTCTGCCCTGCCTCCACCCTAGCCAGAGCTGGGCCAGGCTCCCCATGCACACCTTGGAGCTGGAGCTGAGTGCAGGCTGCGACCTGATCACTCCTGAATCATGGGCTGTCTCAAATTCAGATTCAAGTCTCATGGCCTGTAGTAGATGAGAGAAAGAAATCAATGTGCTGCAGTCAAAAGCATGTAGATGTTTCTCAGGGAATTCAAATAGCAGGTTGTTTGGCAAAATAGAGGCTGAGACCTGAGATGACAGCGCTCACACCCTGTGGGGGAAAGCCCATGGGACAAGCAAGAAACAGGAGAGTAAAGTAGTCCAGGCTGGGAAGCACAACTGTGTTTGCCCTGAGATAAATCTTATTAACTTAAGCACATCAAAGCATAAATGTACTATCTTACTCCTGGACTCAAGCTGGCTCAAGCAAAGCCATCCTGAGAATCTTCCCAGCACTCCTGTCCAGGGCTGACTGGTGCTGGTGCTCCTGTGCCAGCAGAGATGTCCCCAGGAGCCACATTTGCAGCCTGCCCCTGACTGGAATTACCTGCTCTGCAGACACCTGTGGTGCAGCTGTAATGCTGGGAATGCTTGGCACCTCGGGAGGTATTCAGGACTGAGTTAATTTAATTATTCTGCTCATTGGCTTCAAAATCCACTTAGAGATAGGGAGGAGGTGCCTTGTCCCTATCACAACTGATGGCAGCCAGCCAGCAGAAGTCTGCCTGGCAGGAGTGCGAATGAAGAGCTGGGCCAGAGTAGGTTTAGCTTCAAGGCACTGAGCAAAAGGGAGAGAAATAGAAATTACTGCCTTTAAAACTGCCAACTCTGGTCTTGATGGATGATCCCCTAGAAGTGTCAGGCCAGGAGCCACAGCTCTGTGGGTTAGAAAAGCCTGCAGAATTGAGAAGAAATGTGAGAAGTACTTCTCACCCTTGCCTGTGTCCGGGCTTGATCTGAGTCAATAAAGAGAGTCCCAGTGGCATCACAACCCAAGATTTCAGACCAGGTACCTCATCACAGCCCAGTTTGAGTGCTGGCAGCCAGGCCAGATGGGACACGGAGTGCAGCCATGGTCCCAAGCAGAGTTTACAACCAGCAAACTCAGCCCATGCATGGCCTGAGTTTGAGCCCAAGTGAGGTAACCCTTGTGCCTCTCCCCACTGTTTTACAGTCTTTCTACTGACCTCGTCATTATCATCTTTTATGGCATCCCATGTGCTGTTGAAAGCATCAGAGGAGGAAATGAAGGGCTGTTTACTGTCCAGGCTCTGTGCTCACATGTCCCCTGACGAGCTATTCTCTCCTGGCTGTGCTTGTAAGGGGCTTCAATTAATGTTGCATGGGACACTGAAGAAAGACTAGAGAGAGAAAGAATAGCTAAAATACTATTAGAGATCTCCCTATTTCCCACCATGTCCTACTGCTTGTACAGTTCCACTATCCCATTCTGTGACAGATTTAGACTTAATCTCTTTCATTTTCTGGCTCTGACTCACTCTGTCTCACATAATTGCAACTCATCTTTGCATCCCTACTGTGTTTGGTGAACATTTCTTAGCTGTTGCCATCAATCTCTGCTCTTTACTTCACTTAGAGTTACCACCAACTCCCTCTTGTTTCCTCTCTGTGTTTTGGATGCTCTGGGAGGGATGAGTGTGGGTCCAAGACCTGGTGCACACTTTAAAAGGGTCTTTTCTGATCTGCAGAAGTATTTGGACCAAGTCCACTTTGTCTGGGAGAGCTCTTGTGTGAAACTGTCCCAGCAGCCATCTCTGCAGATAAATAATAGTTTAATTAGGGAGCACCTCATCCTTCTTGTTCATAAAATATGAGCCACGCTGTGTGTTTGGTAAAGGGGGAACGGGATAGAAGAGCAAAAGAGAAGGAAGAAAGGAATTAATTTTGAAAGTATGTTGCAAGTTACATTTATCTGTTTTTCTCTAATCCATCAATCTTCTGTTATATGGCTCAACTCCTTGGGGCTTATTTGAAAGGGGGAATTTACTGCACTGTAAGCCAGGGCAGTGATTTGCAAAGTGAGAGGCATGGATTGTATCCTAGGAGAGAGCAGGGAACCAGAAAAAGAGGTGGGGGAGCTTGTGAATCCCTCTGCAGAGGTGTAAATATGCTGTACATTACCAACTCCCTCCCAGCCACCCATGGGGGCATTTTTGGAGGGGACCAACCTGCTCTATGTCCACCTCTTGTACCATGTGGCTATACCAGAAATACGGACCAGCAAGTGGGCAATAAATTGACACCCTGACTCCCTGTACACCTCTTTCTCCTTGGAGTAACCTTTGGAACCTTTCCCAGTAGGCCTGTGCTTGATCAGGACTCCTGGCTGGAAGTGCAGTATGAATTCATACTGAGTATGCAGCATTCGACGGGAAGCATGGACTCTGCAGCCAGGGAAAGCAGATGCAGCACATCCCACCAGACAGTTATTCCAGGTTCCTCCCCAACTGAGAAATCTTTGGGAAACACTTGTAACTCTTTTTCTCAGGTGTTGCAAAGAGGATTTGTTTTGTAAATAGTGAAGCTGTTAATTGCCCTGACTTTATTAAGAGGGAGCCGAAAAGGTGTTAACAAGTTTCTGTTGCTCTGTGCTGGCAGTGAGCCAGCACCAGTCGCTCTGCAGGGGAAAGTGGCAAAGTTGCTCTGAAAGTCCCTTTGCCCTCTAGAGAAGAAAAAAAAATAGGCACCCCTTTAGCCGAAGACTTTGGGGTAGCGTGTGAATTTTGTAGGAGGGATTTAACTTGAATCACCACACGGTTCAGCTCCAGAGGATTCACTTTCTGTCGAGCAACGTGGACTGGAATATCCCGAGGGAAGTCGGAGCTGGAAAAGAGCTTTAAAGGTTGTTTTCTCCCTCAGCTTCTCCCTAGGCACAGGTAGAGGAAAACTCCTGCACACAACTGTGGGAAGCCCAGGAGTTCAGCAGCTTTGAAAATCAGGCTGGTGGGGTTTAGGGATCTAACTTTAAGCACCTCACTTAACAATATATTGTTTAAACTTAGAGTTGGAGTTTCCAAGTCCCTAAAGTGACTGATTGGTCACAAAAAGCTTTCCTATGTATTCCAGCAAGCCAGATGCCCAAATCCTCCCATCTTTCCCTGAAAATACCTGTTGATAAATCCCGCAGAAGGCATGGAATGAATGCTTTTCCATCCTCCTCTCTGGGACTGGCACTAGTAGCAGGTAACCAGGGGCTGATTCAGGCCTTTAACTTTTTCCTGCTAAGGGTTGATTTTGCAAGCGGAAAAGGACCTGTTGCTTGTTTTCTAAGACTTTAGGGAATTGCTGGCACTCACTGGTTTCCCTGCACCAGATGCAGCGTGACCGGGAACCTACGCTGCATATGAAAAGGTCACTTACCCTGTTCAAGAGAGGAGATTCTAACACTTGTCAGCTTGAGTGATGGAGGCTCTGCATGGAGAGCCATAATATTCATGTCAGAGAATTGCCAAGCCCTTGCGGAAGTGTTGAAGATGGATGGCCTGGGGATATACTCCTGACACTTTAATACTGGGGGAGGATACAGCACAAACATCTCATACAGAATTATAATCCATGAAAGGGCACTGGGGGCATAAATTAAAGGTAATCCAGCAGGCAAGGAGTTTAACAGCTGAAGGGAAACAGGCTGGGGGAAAGGAGGGATGCTGGTGGGATGCAGTGGGGGCTGTGGTGGGGCTGTGGGGAAAGGAACAGCCCCCAGCTGGGGTGGGAGCAGGGCAAGAGGGAGCAGTGCCAGGCCAAAATCCGTCCACATCAAACTGCTTTGCAAAATCATCTGCAGAACCCGCAGTTTGTGTATTCGATTCTCTGCTTGCTGATGGTCACTGTGCAATAGTGTGACATGTTGAGGAGAGAGCCTGGGGCACGTACCTCGATCTCTGAGCAGAAATGTCCCTGCCAGCCTGCTGGGAGAGGCTGCGGGCACACATGGTGGCAGTGATGGTGTGAATTCCCTGCTGAAGCCATCCCTGCACTCTCTTCTGTGAGAGGAGGCAAAGGAAACAGCACAGATCCAGCTCCTGTGCCAGGTGACATCCTCAGCCTCCACACAAACACAGCCCCAGCCTGGCTCTGTGTGCTGGGCAGCCCCGAGGATGTGCTGTCCATCTCTATTGATAGACTGTAAGGCTGGCACCTGCACCCCGCACTGCACCTTCCTCCACTTCAGCCAAGGCCCCCTGAGTCGTGCCCATGCTCCTGCCTGAAGGGGAATGAGGCTGTGGGGGCATTTCCACCTGCTGCCAAGGAGAAACCAGAAGAAAACTGGGGGTTACTGTCCCTGCTGAGGGTGCTGGGATGGACACCTGGACAGCAGCACAGCATGGCCCAGAGGCAGCTGGTGAACCAGTGACAGGGATGGTCCTGGGTTAGATGGGAAGGGCTGGGAAAGCTTGGGCTTAGCCTGGGCTGTCACCATGATATGAGCATCCCAACACTGATCTTCTGACCCTCTGTTAGTTGAGCAGGCACCTCTGACATAAACCTGCCCTGGTCTGTGGTAATGCTATAGCTGGCCTATATTATTTCATTATTTGGAGTGTTTTTCCCTTTCTCACTAAAAATGGACCATAAACCATCCCTCTCCCACAATAAAGGCCTAAATACAGTGCTGGGACACTGGTGTTAACCCTCCACAAAGGCAGTGGTGATTCAGAGCTGGTTCCACTGCTGTTCCACAGATTTCTTATCACATAGGATGCTCTAACCATGTAAGTAGCTGATCAAACATGAAGATGCTGCTCCAGAACTGTCCAAGTAGCTCCAAAGCCCTGCCTGAAGTGCCCCTGCTCCAAGGAAGAAGCAGTGCTGACAGTTCTTGGGGGACAGGCAGCAAGATTTTGGGTTGAATCATGCAGCACCTGGCCCAGATTAAGATTTTTGACTTTTCATTGTAATTAGGATCAACACTATTACAATCCTCTTAGTGTGGAATAGTGGTCAGGTTCCCCCTCAGGACTTTAGAGAGCCAGCCCATCCCTTCCTCCAGGTTTGCAGTGAGTTACAGGTGGTTGGACCAATGTCCCAGATTGGAGCTGACTTTGGGTGATCATGAGCAAACACCTGCAGGTTTGAAGCTATCACCAGTCCCTGCAAAAGCTCTTTGGCTGTGGTGGGAGAAGGAGCCTTTACAAAGCAGCCAGTGACAGGACTGTGCTCGCCTGTGTGTGCTCGTGTTTTCTTTGAAAGCTGTTCTGCAGGAGAAAAAAGCTGCCCAGGTAAAATCACAGCTGAAATTATGAGCTCAGTTCTGTGGCATCCTCAGAGTTTGTTACCCTGTGTCCCATGACATTTGTGAGGGTTATTACAGAAACCACAGCAGCAGGCAGGGGTGTCAGGGTTCCCTGACAGTGCTGTGATGGATTAAGACGATCCTGAATTTCTATTGTTTTGTAGTGACTGTAGTGAGAATTGATGACTGTTGTATCTAAGCAACAAGGAGGAGGATGAGGAAGCTTCAGCTTCTCCAGGACTGTAATATCTTTGGCAAGGTGCCACTCTAAGCCATAGAGTTGATTTTTGTATTTGTTCAGTCTTGGTATTGTCTCTACAAGGTATATAAAGGGAATGGAAATCTGTGTAATGGGATAGTGTGTAACTTTCCCTTGAGTTTGCTTCAATTTGCATTTGGTCTCTGCCTTTTGGGTGTGATTTGCTTGTTGCCTTAGAGAGCCTGGATTCCAGAAATGTAAATGGCTTTGATGACAAATTTAAGGAAAAACAGTTCATCTCCAGTATTTAAATACAATGGGGTGGATATGAGTGCTGAGTCGGTGGGAATGGGAGGGCTCAGTGGGAAAAGGATTGGTCTCGGCAGTGGTATCTTTACTTCCCTCTCCAACCCTATTTCTCTGGGATGGAGCCTTTGTGGGAAAGAGGTCTAGTCTAGTGCTGTTGCCACCTATAAACCTGTTCCTTCTTATTTTCTGCATTAATATTAGTTTGAAAAGATGCTGCAGAGAAATGGGTAAGATGACAGACAGCATGTCCCGTCCATTCCTGCTCACTGGGAGCCCTCATCTCCTGGGATTTATCTGTGTGGTT
Organism: Nicator chloris; assembly: GCA_013400495.1. Classification (NCBI taxonomy): domain Eukaryota; kingdom Metazoa; phylum Chordata; class Aves; order Passeriformes; family Pycnonotidae; genus Nicator; species Nicator chloris. Next base: position 186,426 of record WAAE01014881.1, read on the forward strand.
TATTAACCTGCTGCTGGTATACAGTAGGAAGGTTTTTATGTGTGCTTGGGAGTTATCCTGGTGAAATAGTTTCCATCCTCTGACAGCACATCAACAGGGACTGTCCTGTGCTCTGTATAACCTCATTTTGTGGAATTTTGTTGGTGCCCTGTGCCTGCAGCTGCTGGGGCTCTGGAGCACAGTCCAAACAAATACAAAAAGAGACCCTGGGGGTAATATTTGTGCAGACAAGTCAACCAGTGCTTGAGACACAGGAAAGCAGCTTTGCTTGTCTGTTTTTATCATTCCCAGTTCAGCCTAAATTTTGGGGGGTTGCAACTGCTGTTGTGGCAACACTGTGCAAAAATCTTGGAGTATTTTTTTTTTAGGTAGGGTAACTTACTAGAAATAGCTACCCTGAAGGCAGCAAAGCCCCCCTAACTGATGGTGTCACCCTTCCAGCTTTAATAAAACCCTCTTTGCATAAAATAAATGCATGGAAGTCAGCTGTGCTTCTCAAATGTGTGTTTTGCAAGCTGAGCTCCCTGATCTGGCTCTCATGTGTGTCGAGGCTGTGTTTACACAGGGAGCCATAGGGAGACCTGGATAAAATAGCATTGAAGCATTTGCAGCGTGGGTGCAATGTGCTGGCAGAGCTGTAGGGTGATTTTTACACTTGTCTCTCTTCCTCTTCCCTTGGGTGGAGAGCAAACTTCGTCGAGCATCCTTGCCCTGCATCGTGGGTGTGGGTGATGGCACAGCCCTGGCTCCCTCCGGAGCAGCTCTGACTCCAAGGAGCAGGACCTGCCCTGGGACAGCAGCAGCCAGCGCTGTCCCCTCCTGCCCTCCCCAACCTGGTCCGGGCTTTTGGCACCCGGAGCAGCAGGGAACCAGCAGACGCATTCACAACTGTCCCCAAGTTTTCTCTCCTGCTCCAGTTCAAAGGGTTCCTCTCGTGCCTCCAAGAAATTTGCAGTGAGTGCCGATGGTGACGCTTTCCACATCAAAGCAGGGCAGCCTCGCATTGTCTGGGGGATGTCGGGTCGAGGCAAATTAAAGAGACTTTGGGAGCTTCAAAATCGGCTTTAGCCAGGCTGTGTCTGCATACTCAGCACTTGGAAAGGGCGAGATTACGGTGATAGGTACTAAAGCCAACCCTCCAGGGACTGGAGGCTGGAGCCAACTTACTGAGATCCAGGGGAATAAACCCATTGCCCTTGGTGGCTTTTGGATTAATGATGAGGCAATTCGTGGAAGTGCTGGATTTTACACAGAAAGGGACAATTTTGCACCTAAAATCATACTGCTAGGAAGCCAGAGGAAAAAGCCAATTCTTTTCATTGAGGTTTATTGCAAAATACAGTCCAAAACCTAACTCTTAAGGGATACCTTCAAAATATATAGTGAAAACAGATTGTGCTAAGCAATAATACAACTTATTAATAAACAACATTAGGCATAAAGAATTCTGAATTCTTATCTGCTAATTTAAAACAACAACAAAAAAAGTATAGGAACTGTAAACTGCTTAATTTTATCCTGTACAAATAACATGAAGCTATTGTCTATTTTGGGCAAGGCTTCTTGTGCCAAAATACAAAATTCAAAAGGGAGGAGAAAAAAAAGAGGGGGGAGGGAAATATGTAAACACTGACTGTAAACTTTTCAAAGCCCTCAAAAGGCTGCAGCTGTGGTAATACACACCACTACACTGTCAAACCTGTCATATCACAAAGTGCATAAGTTTTCCTCCACAAATGCTGCCAAGCAGCTGCTGTGCGTGAACGGCCAGGACCTGAGGCTGCAGGGGTGGGATCACCTGGCTGGACTTGCTTTTGGCCACAGCACCTGTTCCCACCTCTCTGGCTGCAAGACTGGGGCCCCACTGCTGTCATTGGCAGACCCACTGGCAGGGGCACAAGGGGTTGAGCCCACTAAACCATGAAATTCCTCTCTCTGTCCAATACACAGATAAAGTGACTCCCAAGAAGAAAGAAGCTACTGGTAAATGTTGAGGAAAACACATGGAAGCAAGATGGACCAAGGTCCCTCAGCGCCCGCGCCTTGTGCTTCCTAATCCCACCGCATCCATCCACAGGAGACCCCATCCCCTCCCACGGTGCACACTCAACCCTCTGGGACCCCAGGATGCTCCTTCCCCAGCGTGAGGACACCAAAGCGTCCCCTATCTCCTGTGGCCCCTGTTCCTCTGCCTGATGTGGTTGGGCGCGGCGGAGTCGCGGCGGGTGCAGAAGTGCTTGGCCACCAGCGTCCGGCACTGCTCGCAGCGCACCGTGCAGCACCAGTGGACCTTGCAGTTGCAGCTGGCCACCACCTCCGTCCTCCGCTCCTCCACCCGCAGGCCGCACTCGGTGCAGAGCCGCCGGCAGCTCCTCTTCTCCCACTGCGAGAGGTTCTTGCCGGTCTGCAGGCACTCGCGGCCCTCGGTGCCGTGGTGGCCCAGGCTGGCGTTCCTCGTGCAGTAGTCGGGGGAGTCCTCCAGGAAGACGAGCTCCGTGGCGTGGATGTGGTGGAAGGTCTCTGCCGTGGCCCCGCGGCTGTCGGCGCTATTGCCGGCCCTCATGCGCCTCTTGTCCATCTCCAGCTTGTGGGCTTGGTCGTATTTGATCTTCAGGTAGTTGCCGATCTCACGGAACTCGGCAAGCTGTAGCCAGCAGGTCTGGATGCTGCAGCTGCCTGACACCCCGTGGCACTTACAGGCCCTCTTCATTGTGTCTTTCACCGCCTTGGTGGGATGAGGTGGAGAGATCAGGAAATCTCAAAATCAGGCTCTACAGCACTTGTAATTTGGGACACTGCATCTAAAGTGGCTTGTGCTTGGCATGACTTCAGGTCCTTCCAAGAGCTGACACTCTTAGTTCCTGGAAAACATCTGTCCCAGAGGTAAGTGGGCACAAATTATTGTCCCCAGCCCTTCCAGGAGAATCCAGGCCAGGAAAAAAGTGCCTTTGTCAGGTCATGCCCTTCTCACGCCACTCACCAGCATCAACTCATCCTTCCTTTCAGAGATTTCATTCAAAATGTGTGAAACTGCTTTGGAATAATCATACCCAACCTCTCTGCATCTCCTCCAGGCCAAGCACTTCACAGATATTATCTGCCTATCTCCCTCTGGTATTTATAAGGTCCCAATCGCTGGTATCTATGTGAGATTAAGCCTTGACACACCCTATGAGATAGGTATGTTAAGTGTTGTCATCCTTGTTTTTACAGACAAGGAGGTTTGGCAAGATGCTGAGAAGCTTCCATGGCCTAGGCAGGGGTGGGGGTGAGTCTGGCTGGCTTGTGAGCAGGGCCAGCTCACACCTGGCTTCCCGGCCAAAGAGCTTGGAAATGCATATTGCAAGAAAGTAAGGAAGGCAGTTCTGGCTTTGTTTTACAGACCAGACAAGCCTAGAGGTGAGTACAAACCCCATGCATTTCTGAATAAGTGGTGTGTGCCAGCAGTTAACTGCATTACACAGCTGCAGAAGCTGAAAGTGGAACAGCTTTTACTGTGATTCCCTGTGTTGAGGTTCAAGGCCAGATTCTGGCTGTGTTTTTCCCCCCATGCAACCACTACTGGGCCTGGATTGTCATAGGGGCCTGAATTAGGGAACTTGAACAGCCTAGATTTTGTTTTCAATATAGACGTTATTATTATTACTATTATTATTACTTACAAGTCTCCCAACTTCATTGTTGTGCAGGTTAATCAGTGCACGGGTATCATGTCCTGTTTCCAAGGCATCCACAAAGAGCTTGGAAATCTTCTCCCCAAACTCCACGTTGTCACTGCATCCTCCCCAGACCCAGCCTCGGCCACCTGCAAGACAGACACAGGCTCAAGCACAGACCTGCCCCAAATTCTGCCCTGAAGTCTGTGGGGCTGTGTGGGGACAGAGGGACGGGGTCAGTCTGTCCTGGGACGGTCACTCACCGACACGTCCGTTCCTGGAGTCATCACAGCCGCAGCTCTCAAAGTCTCCCAGGCTGCAGTTCTTGGTGAGGGTGTACATGACCCCGGCCGAGCTGATGGCGTGCACAAAGGAGGTTTCCCGGGTAGCTGGGGGAGAGGGGGGGAAAAGCTGTCACATACAAGTATAGACATCAATCCCGGATGATCGTGAATGAAGATCTCCTGTGCTGCGAAGGTGCAAGGAGAAAATACCCACATGCTCTGTGCAAAAGGTAAAGTGCTACAGAAATGAAATGCTCATGACTAGATCTTTTCAGGCTTCAGCATCACAGGGTACACAATTTGGTATCATATTATGCAGGTGTCCATACAGGGGATGGAACTTCTCGCCAGGGGTAGGATTCTAAGGAAATGCCATAGTCCTGCTCTGGCCAAGGTGAGTTATTTCTCCTTTCACCTGGCACTCGGTTCATCTCTGTCCTTCCCTGCCTGGGGCTATGTTGTGCTTTGATCTTGCCTGCTAGAGAAAATGGTCATTGATCCTTTGAACCTGTGCTAACAGCTGTCTGCACCCACAGGCCTAGTGTAGTCTTTTTGGCTTTCTGCAGAGATTCAAACTGAGATGCTGCTCTGGGTAAAAGGAGACTTCTCCCCATTGAAATAGATAATATTGAAATATATCCACAGCTTTCTTATGAAGGCAACTTCTTAGTGCACATCTCTGGTTTCTCCCTTTGCCTCTCCTGCACTTCTCCTCACTGAAAGCTCGGGTGTCTCTAGCACTGCACTCGGATGCTGCACACAAAGGGGTAGGAGCAGACCCACGGAGCAGCACTGCGGGAAACACTGAGCCTGGCATCCCTAGGAAAATGTTAGTGCCATTTATGACACCAATTAATACTGATAAAGGAAAAACAACTGTGATTTTTGGGACAGGAAGGCCCTTTTCCATCAGTCAGTTAAATGAGCAGCACCAGCTCTCTCCAGAGCACATCCCAGCCGGCGCCCGGCGCGTCCCGGGCAGGGAGCGGTGCCGCAGGTGAAGGTGCACTCACCGCTGCGGAGCCGGTTGTGGGTGGAGAGCTGCAGGGCGCTCTCGGGGCAGTTCCAGCGCTCCCAGCCGAACTGGTACTTGCACTCCTCCATCCCACTGTGTGCCCCGGCCGCCACGCTGCTGGAGTACGTCAGGTAAGCCTGGCATGGGAAACAGCGGGGTTAAAATCCACTCTGTTTTAGCATTTATCGGTGAAAAACAAACATAAGGAGGTTTTGAGTCCTTTCCCTCTGTACTTGGCAGGGCTTGGAGCCGATATGCTCTGGGAAGTCTGGTTCCTTGGAAAGTACTATTTCCCATTTGCAAAACAAAATCCCTCCATTTAAATTCCTGACAATCCCTATGTTAATTACCTTAGGTCCTGTCATCAGAAAGTTATTCACAGACCTGAAACAAAGAAAATAAAATAAATCACCTTACCACAGGCTCAAGAGCATCTCTAAAAATGCCCTTTCCACTGAGTTGGACCCTACCATGCTGCTGTGTGGAGAATAGCACTGTAGACCCCTGTGATGGAGAGGATGAGGAGGGTGCTTCTCTTCATGGCTGTCACAAGGAGTGGGGCTGGATCCCTTTGGCTGCTCCGTAGCTCTCCACACCACACCGCAGGTCTCCGCACAAGCAGGGCCACCTCCCTCCACTCCTTCCCAAGGTGAGCTATGGGGATGGAGCAAAGCTGCAGGAACCTCCAACCCTGATATTTATAAGGTGAACTTGTGAATAGTCAAAACCCCCCATTCATTTGCTACCCAATGACTTAATGTGGTAAAAAAAGCTCCTGCTCCAATGGGTGACAAGGAACCGCCTAAGGTTGCACTTCAAAAGGCGGTGGGTGTCCCTGGGAGCGGGATGGTCTGAAGGAGAGCAAACTTCCCTAACAATGGGACACTTTTAACTCTCTTCCCTGCCACCAGCCATCCCTTTCTGCTGGCCCCAAGTCCTCTTGCCTTCTCCTTTTCATCCTCTGCCTGCCAGCAGAGGCTCCGTTCCCATGTCCCTCTGAAATAACAAGTGGATGCATTTCTATAGTTCCCCTGCTATCTGCCTGCTCCCTCCTATGAGAACTCCCCGAGGAGTTTTAACAACCCTTCTGTAAAGATCTATAGGGGATAGACCTCCCAGGTCTCCTTGGTTTGCAGAGATGCATTTAATGGCAGGTTTTTTCCTTCTCACCTCTTTATGATGAAAGTTTCTGCGTTTCCATCCTGATAACAGTGAGCATGGCTCGGTAGCATTTGGAAATCTCTCTAATTTACGCGGCTGCAGCTTGGGAACACTGTGTGAATCATTTATGTGGTTTTCTCCATGCTCCAAAGCTGTAATTAGGGGAACAGTTTTCTGGGGTTGGCAATTTCCTTACGGTGAAGGCTGCTGCAGCAAAGGCACAGCTGCTGCTGCTGCTCCAGGCAGGAGCTGCCCATAGCCTGAGTGGAATGAGGGGCCTCTGCTGCAGCTGAGCCATCATCTGCTGGGGAAGGAAAATCCTTATCAGAGGAAACCCAAAAAGCCTTTTGGTAGTTACAGCCAGTATCATTAAGGGTTGTGAAGAGCTGTGATGCAGCTGATGGAGGAATGGGGAGATGGTGTTCATGGAAACTTCTTGGTCTGTTTTCCTGTGGGTGAATGGTCCCACCAGGGGCTGGCTCACCCTGGCCAGGGATCCTGGCTGCTCCAAGGGGTAGTGTGGGCACTTGGTCCCAAAGCAGTGCTGTGCCGTGCTAGCAGTGACAAACAGCCCCCTGGCTCTGCCTGTCGCTGTCCCGTGGCACACAGGCACAGCACCTGCCATGATGGCTCTTTGGCTCTGTGGCAGGCAGAGGTGCTGCCTTCTTCCTCCTCCTCCTCTCAGCTCCCTGTCTGCCCCTGGGGTACACCCATCTCCCTGAGTTAATCACTGCTGCTGCAAGGGGTCTGATAAAAGAGTGGCAAAAGTGAAGTTCAAGGGAATGGGACTGCACTGGACATGGCACTTGGGGAGCTGCCCCACAAGCAGAAGGGGACACACAGGGACAAACCCCATCCTCACAGGCTGGCAAGTGGCCACAGCCAGCAGCACAATGGCCAGGCGGGGGGATGCACCTCAATACCTTTGAGAAGTACTTTTCTGTCCTGCCATGAAATGCTCAAGAGCATTGCAGAGCCAGCAACCTGCCCTGGGGTTTGACACCTCACAGCTGCTGTCTGAAGTGCAGGCCTGTGGGCTCAGCTCCCGCTGCTGGAGACCTGTCCCTCCCCTCTCTCCTGTCTGGAGCAGACAGCTCCTCACTGCTCCTGGCTGCAGAAAGCACGGAGATTCTCCCTGTCCTGCTGCCCCTCAGCGAGTAAGGGGAGAGCCCTCTCCCTCCAGACTGCAGAAGGGAAACCTGGAGTCAGCTGGGCAAAGCCGCAAACAACCCGTTTGTAACCAGAGGATTAAAATTGCAGATTGGTTGAAAAGCAGGGATGCAAAATACCTTCCAAGTGAGCACAAAGCTGGTGCAGTCCCACCAGCATGGAAAACCCTCTGTGAGTCAGCATTTTAATCATTACCATCCGAACAGATCCTACTTGTTAGAGCTGTCAAAGGACAATTACTGGGAATGAAGTGTTTCCCATGTATCAGGGAAGCTCATTGATTAAAGTCCATGCATATGGCTTGGAAATCTGTGTGCATTTTCTACGTGCATACAGGTAATTTGGGGGGTTGTGCCCGGCTGCCCCTGAGGCCATATAGATGGGATTTTTTCTTGTCTGAGACAGCTTGTGCAGCTAAAAAAATGTTGGCATGTCTGCTCTGTCAGTTCACACATGATATTGCTATCACATGCCAGAGGAATAACAGCGTCCCTGGGCGTGAGCTGTGCCGCGAGCAACCGCTGGCAGGACCACACAGATCTTTGCCCAGGCTATTAAAAATGTCCTTTCTAATTAAAGTCACAGCCATCTTAAAAGTCACTCATAACGTTGTCACTTGCACTAGTTGTCAGCAAACAAAGCAGCATGCTGGGACAAGCCTTCCCACGCTGCTCCAGGTTTTTTTCCACATTAACTGCTGAGGTCTGGTAAGCGGGAGCCAGCGCTTCTGCAGGTCACCCAGCAATGAGTGCAGTGATCCCAACTGTATTGCTGCTTGACTTTTCCACCTTAGGCAAAAGCAGACTTGGGTCTTGCTGTATTAATAAATTTGCACGTACAGGCCACTTCCTGCAATGTCCTTGCAGTAGAAGAGATTAAATGTACACATCTCTGTTTGCAGCTGGGTAAACTGAGGCACAGAAACGGGTGATCTGGAGATCTCAGGGTGGATCAGTGGCAGAGCTGAACTGGGCAGAGCTGTTTAGAAGCTGATTTTGGTGCTTTGCTCCAGAAGTCACTGGGCACTTGTGGGCCAAACCGAGTTAAGCTCTGGAGGCTGCAGAGCTGGGTGCTCCCCCATCGCCCATGGGAACAGCCCACTGGTCACCCCATGGGTCACCTGAGAAATGATGCTGAAGGTGGTTTCCCTTTGATTTTTCCACTGCCTAGAAACCTGCTTTTGCTTTTGTTCTGGATGGGGGGAAAAAAGTCTGGAAGGCAAATTCTGTTGTATTTACCTGGTTATGAAGAATGTGCATTGTCAGTGGTTCCGGGCAGGCTGGACCTCATGAGCCATCAGCTGCCCAGCATGGAGGCAGCACCAGAGCCTGTACTGTGTGATGCTGAGGGACAGGCTGTTTGCAAAGCACTGTCCTGAGTGCCAGCTGGACCCCCTTGACTTAACTGATAAAATGTTGATGCTTTGTTTTTTATTTTCTTGCTATGTAACCAAACAGGCAGTGTTCTTCATGGGATGATCAAAATCCTAAAGCATTTCTGCCTTAATTAAAGAGACAACAATAGTATATACAGCCCCACACACCCACAAAACCCTTTTCACACCACAATGTGGGTGTTAAGGGAAGGCAGACGTGGTAAATCAGTTTATCAGGGTGGCAGGTCCCACAGGGCTGGGGTCTTGGCTTGTGCTGCCCCGTGGCTGTGGACAACAGGAAAATAAAGCACAGGCCACTTGCTAAATTGCCCTCGGCAGGTGACACATTCAGAGCCCTGGCGTCAAATCCTGCATTGCTGCCCTCCTTACAATAGAAACCCACCTGGGTAATTAGAAAGCCACCCCCTCGCTGGTGAGGTGGAGGATGTTTTACGGTGCTCTCCCACACCGCTCGCCCCGGGAAGCCCCCCGAGCGCCTTGGTCTGTACCCAGCAAAGGGGATGTGTCCCTGCGCTGCACAATACTCCACCCCAGAGCACTGCAGGCATGGGGCAGCCCTCCTGCACACCCAGCTCTTCCTGGAATTGATATTTTTAGTTTTCTCAGCTTTCCTGAATTAGGGAAAATATATCACTGTTGCTCTGCCTGCTGCACAGTCCCTGTGTGCCACTGCAGTTCCCAGCAGGAGCAAACAGAGGCAGGACCCAAGCCCTGGACCTGGCCATGCTGAGGGGAGTTTTGTCTGTATAATGAATATGTTTTGATTAATGAATAGTAATTGGGGATGGAGATGTAACTGGAATCAGATATTGTGCCACACCTTACACACAGGCTTGGTCCTCTTCATGCCTCTTTTGGCACACAGAAGTAGCCCAATATTCAATGAAAACAGGGTTAAACCACCCAAAAGAGCCAGCTTAGGGTGTGCTTTCCCAGTGACACAACTACCCCGAGGAGTTCCTGTCTCTCAGCAGCACTTTGTGCCCTCAGCTGTACCAATACACTCAGTTTTTCCATCTTAATTTAACCCTGATTCCCAGCACAGCCTTGTGTCTTATGATGGGGTGAGCAGTGAACTACATCAGTGAGGCCACAAAAAATCAAGACAAAGGTAAGAGCCTCTTCCACTGAAGGAAACACATCCTGGGATAGAAGCCAGCACCACAGGAAGCTCCAGGTTGTACCTTTCAGTTCCAGGAAGGAAAAAAATATTGGGGTCTGGAACCAAATTCTGATCTTTCGAGACACAAGCTGGCCAGGGACATAGATGCTTCCCAGCAAGGGCTGTCAAGGTGATTTGGGAATGTCCTGGTTGGGGTTGTAGAAAAGGCCTCAGAGCATTGCAGAGCTGTTGGATGTGTGTGCATGGGACAATGTGTTTAGGCTGGAAATGAGAAAATAGGGGTGGGGTGGGGAAACATTTATTCCATCAACAAGAGGCAGAGCAAGGGGCTCAAGGTGTAGATTTAACTTGCTGTGGGCTCACCATGGGTCAGGAGTGAGGTGGATGAGCACGGCCCCACGTGGTGGGGAGGATGGGCTGGGAGATGGGTCAGGACCCCTCCAGCCCAATTGACTGGGGACAGTGGCTGGAGGGAGATTTCACCCTGTCAGCAGCAGTGCCCATCTCTCTGGGGAAACTCTAGAGAGGACTTGGCTGCCCAGTCAGCCCTGGAGAGGCAGCTCCATGACCTGATCAGCCTCACCTCACCTGCCTCCTTTAGGTGTGTCCCCCAAAACCTACAGGACTGTTTACACTTCAGCCTTATAAAGCAGGGACAAGCGTTTTGTTTTTCTCTCCCTCTTTAAAGGAAGTGTCATGCAAACAGTGTCAGTGCAGCTGATAGGTTACTGCCTGAGCATCTGCATGCAGGGACCAGATCTCTGTCCTGGCAAGGTGTCACCTCCCCGGTGAAAGCCTGTCCAGGAAGAGATTGGGCACTTGATACAGAGGAAAATTATCACCTCCTTCTTAATTATTCCCAGCCAAGCTGAAGTTAAATTAACTGATTACAACCTGGCTCATGCAGTGCTCCCCATCCTTTCCCAGCATGGTTCCTTGTATTACTGCTTTGTGGCTGAGGCTCTGCCATCCCTCCTGTCCCCCATCCATTTCATGTCACAGATCAAGCCCAAAGATCTTAAATTCTGAGTTGGACGATATGGGTGTTGCTGCTGGCTCTGTTTGGCACACTCAGTGTGGGAGGTTTTGAAACTCACAGAATAAAATGGTGATTTGAGCCACGAATATTTTCTTTAAATTTGTCTTTGTTTCTTTGGACAGAGTTGATTCCAAGTGCAGAAAGCTATGGCTTCCTCTGGAGGAATCTGGGCTGAGAGCAACTTTATATTATTTTGAAGTTTTGCTGGGAAGAACAAAATGAGGAGAAAAGTTGCTTCTTTACTCACAGAGGCAGTGGGGAGCCTGCGCTGCTGCAGGGTTTGTTCCCCCTGTAGTGCCCACCTGGGCTCTGGCACTTTGCTGTGGCTCCCCCTAAGGAAATCCCTTTTTCCTTGCCTGTCTTCTCACAGGGTTGAGCTCTGTATTTCCATTTCACAGTGCAGCTGGGCATTGATGCCATGTTCATATTTCGTTTCTATCAGTCTGGTAGTGCCATGCATTTATTAATCTTTGAGGGGGGAAGAGACAGCTCCAGTGTTACCTGAGGTCAGAGTGGGATGACAGCTCTTTGCAAGGTCTCTGGTTTTACTAAACCAGTTTTAGGCCTTTACTGTTCAGTTTAAAGTTGATCCAATGGGAATGTGTAAGGTGGGGATCTGGCTCAGGGATTCAGCTCATCAGCATCCTCCAGGCACAGAGAACTGTTAGGACACTCTGTGGGGTGAATTTTTCCCAGTGATACCTTTCAGAAACAGATCTCCTTGATCATATTCACTTGGTAAACGCCAGACCAGCTCTGACCACCCGAGCTGTGGTGGTTCTGGAGGGATCTCTGCCCAGCCCTGTGAGGATGAACGCAGTTCGCTTTGCGTTTGTAAACTCTCAGGGGGTGGAAATGGAGCCAAGCCCCCAGCGCCGGGATCAAGCCCACAGGCACAGCGCCGGGAGCGGAGGGTGCCTGGCGCTGCGGATGGCGCGGCGATGTCCCGGCAGTGTCCCCGGCAGTGTCCCCGCAGGCTGGTGACAAGGCTCCCCCCTGTGGGACGTCCCCGCACCGCACAGCCGGCCCCCAGCCCACCCCGCACCCACCCGTGCCCGGTGGCCCGGGTGGGCACACGGGGGTGGCACAGGCTGCGGAGTGTCCCCAGCCGAGCACCCCAAGCGGCAGCCGGGATGAAAGCTGTGCAGCAAACCGGCTGCCGGAACAACCCCGGCGGAGTTTTCCATGCTCATTGCCCGGGTTCGCTGGCCAAGCCCCGGGATTTTCAAGATGTATTGAGAGAAAAAAAAAAGACCTCTGTTGTGGGTCTGTGGTTCGCCTGGCCATGCTGGAGCTGGGGGGACAAGAGCAACCCTCCAGCAGCACCCACAGCCTTCCTGCCCCCGGGGTCACGTCAGTGAGGCTGCCCCCATCCGCTCTGGATTGATGCCACCAAAGATTGATGTCATCAGCGTTACTGGGGATGTCTGCCAGCGTGAGGGGACTGCAGCTGGCACAAGCTGTGTGGCACCTACTCCCTCCCAGTGCCCACGCTCCTGGCCGCCCGTGCTGGCACCAGGTGAGGTCCGTGCTGCAGTGGATGCACATGGCCAGGAGCAGCACTGTGGGCTTGGGTCACCCAGATCCCACTGAAATAAGAGCCTGGCCAGGACAGAAATAAAACGGTGAATGTGGGGGAGCGGTGAAGAGGCTGGAGCTATTATAAAGCCATTATGGAGCTATTGCAATACTATAAGTGATTGCTACTCCTGCTCCCTGGAGAGAAGGGTCCTGGCATTGGGAGTGATGCTGCTGCCCCAGGGCATCCCTGCTGCCTCCATCCCTGCCCTTGGGCTCAGCCCCAAAAGCACACGCCTTCAGCCAAGGCTCCTCATGCCTGGTTTCTTCATTGCTAAACGAAATGTGTGATTTTGGACCTGCACAGGTTTCTTTAACACTTTGTGGTGGTGACTCCTCCCCGTGCTAGCAAAGATGGGGGGACCAGCTGTGGTCAGGCATGACCTGAGGTAGCTCCCGTGATTAGTTAGAAAAATAAAACTCCAGTTCTTCTCTCTGAGGAGAAGAATTATTTCCAGCATCACAAGAAAACAAAGCAGACCAAGAGGGATTATTTTCCCCAAACAAGATGCTGTTTGAAAACACCCACTTGGTGTCACACACAATTTTTTTCCTCCCTTGTTGTTGCAACTTCGCCAAATCAAAAATTTTGATACCAAGTTGGCTTCTGAATTCATGATACCTGCTTAAAATTCCTGAAATTGGTTTTTTTTTTTATTATTTTGAAAATTCTCATTCTTTTTGTTCCTACTTTTGTTCCAGCAGTGCCTACTGCTGGAGCCTTAAGAGACCTCATTTTCATGTGTCCCTTTGACCAGAGCAGCTAAAACCCCCCTTTGCTCCCCCCTCCTCTTCCTTTCTTCCTGATTCCCCACAGACTGAGTGAATTCTGGACGCGGGCCTTGAAGCAAACACGGAGCGTTGGGAGATTTGCAGTTGATGGTAGGAGTTGTCAAGAGCTGTTGTCAGCACAGCTTACAAGATGTGCACGAACCATCCCCAGCAACTGTTCCTTCCCAAGCCAGCTCTCCTGACAAGCCGGGGAGCGCAGGGAGCTGCCTCTCCCGGCACAGGAGCTGGAAGCAGAGCTTACCCTGCTGTCAGTTTGAGCGGCGTTGTGTTGGAGCAGGAGAAACACCCTGGCACACGCACACACCTGCTCCCACCCAGCCTGGCTCAGCCCCAGCCCGCCCCACGTGCCTTTCCCGTTCCAGCCTGAGCGGGTTGTGCTGCCGGGACACACCTCGGTGCCCTGCTGGGTTGGGACAGCCAGAGCTCCCCGGGGACTCACGGACACGCTGGGTGGGAACAGGTGGAGAGGCCAGGGCTGGCTGCCCGTGCCAGGGCTCCAGGAGGACACAGTGGCTTTGTTTGCCTGTGCACAGCGTGGGAGGCTCCCCCAGCTTGGCACCAGAAGGTTAGTGCTTTTCAAAAGAGTATTGTTTTCACCCTGAGTTTTTGGAAAAACAAGGGGTGAGCCAGGCAGAGCCATGAGAACCACCCTGGCTTCTTCTGCCTTGAGTTTCTGCTGCCGTGGGCACCTCCCTGGCTGCACTCCCAGCCCCTGATCTGCTTCCCACGCAGTGCAGTTCAGACCCCTGATCCTGCAGAGCTTTTGCAGACCTTCATTTGCTCACATCTCTCCCTTGTTTCTTTCCCTGATCCTCTCTTAGCAGGAGGAATCTCTGCTGCATCAGGATCAGCGCTTATGGCAGGACAAACACACAAAGGTGTTTTCCAAAGACTTCTCTAGCCTTGGCCTTGCATGGGCATTTCAGCTTTTGTAGTGGTGGCCAAGCCACTGGCCAAAACGCATTGACCTCATCACTGTAGAGCTGTGGTATGTCTCAGTAGTCATGGGGCTAATGACCCAAATAAGAGAGAAACCCCAAATATATTTTAAAAAAAAACAACATGTGCTTTGAGACTCAGCCGTGGTATCTGAGCTGGGGCTGGCAGGATCTCCAGGGATTTTTAGCTGGTCCCCAGCTGAAGTGGAACACACATGCCCTTTGCCTAGAACTAGGCTTGGGGCTTGTTCTCCCTGGCTTTCGCTGCTATCATGCCTGCCTAACGAGATTTATTAAATCAACTGACTTTGGTATAACAACGACAGGAATTCAGCTCTCCTCTGCCCAGCCGGGGCTTGCTGTGACTGTGCACAGCAATTAGAGGTGACTCACAGGGGCAGGTGGACTTGGCCAAGATCCCGAGAGGGCTGGCCCTATCCCTGGGATCCGGGGGGCAAACCTGGCTTCATGGTGATGCCAAGAAAGTGGGTGTTTATCAGCATATAATGTTCATCTGCATATAATGATTTTTTTTTTTTTGGCTGTAACTGCATTAGCATGGAAGGCATTTTTCCTTTGGAGGAGTTGCAAGGAGTTGTAACACTTCATTTATGTACCTTTACGTAACAGAAAGGGGCTGTTGCTAATGGGCAGAAATATTTAAGTTTCCCACCTGGAGCAGGTTCTGTTTACTGATGAACTTGTCTCTAGCTCAGCTGCCCATCACCATGGAGGCTGGGAAAGAGCCTCAGCTCCTGGAGTGGGAGGCTGTTGGGGAACCTTGGAGCTGGAGGATGCTCTTCCAGGGAGTGAAGGTCAGATTAACACCCAGAAGGTGTTTCCTAGATGTGGGTAAGGTGTTTGCTTTGGTTTAGCTTGGCTCAGCTCTGCTCATAGCTCCCTCTCAATGGCAGCAACAAATATTTCCTTGTGTAATGCCTGGAAGGATGAAAATTCCCTGTGTCAGCCTGAAGTAGTGAGCAGTTTCCTCGTTGGTGTCCCCAGCTTGCCCCACAGATAAGGGCTGTAGTGCTCTTTGGTTCCGATAACAGGGAGCCAAACCTGTCCCTGCTCTTGACAAACTTTAATCTCCCAATGCAGTTCCTGGGTTGAAATGGTCTCCCCCAGCAGCAGAGAGGGATGTTCCTCAAATCAGAGTACTGCAGCTCTGTGTTTTTAACTTTGAACTCTCTGAACTGCTAATTGTGAAAGAAGCACTCCCCAAGCCCTGCCATAAAGCAGTGCTCCACCTGGGGCAGGCCGGGGAAAGCTGGGAAGATCTGGCCTTTAACCTTGAGGAGTTTTTCCAGGTGTGCAGGTGTTTGTAGCCTTTGTAGTCAGATCCAGGGGTGGGGAACGTGACTAAAGTTCTTCTCAGCCTATTTAGTGGGGTGAGATGTGTGGATAAAAACACTGAGATGTTGGGTTTACTGTTTCAGGCTTTAAATTCCAACAGCTAAATTGGGAGCAGGCTTCATGGGGGGAGTCTGAGCCCTGCTGCAGCACCAGGAGCAGCCTTGAGCCAAGTGCTTGGGCAAACCTGGGCTGTGCTGCCAATTCTTTGTATCTTGCAAACACAAGAGGAGAATATCTCTGTTGTTTTCTTGCTTTGGCCAGACCTCCCTTCCCTTCTGCCCAAAAAGTGCAGGCTGAGGACACAGCCTAGACCTTTGATTTTTGGAAGAACTTGTGAGCACAGAGACCAGCCCCTGTTTCAGCGATGCCAAAGAAGTTTTTGGTGATTTACAGTGTATTTGTTGAGTGAGTTGGCAGATGTTCTGACTTGGCAGAGGTGGAGGGAGATCATCATGTGGGACAAAACCAAGGAGAAAGTCTTATCTGTGGCCCTACTGCTGAGTGCAGGACAGAGCTTAAAAACCATCCCGGGGAAAGTAATGGGTTGAATGAATGGGTTGAACAGTAGGAACTCTACAGATTTCCATAGATGGTCTTGCTCTAAGTGCTATCTCTAAATGCTTCCTCCATGAACGAACCATCATCAAAGCAAATATTTAAATAATGTCAGAGGCTCCTTGACCCCAAAGTGTGCAGGGGTGAGGGGAGGGCATGAGTCACAAAGAAAAGAGCACTGTTTTCTTTGTTGCTCAACCTCTCGCCTTCCTTACCTTTTATATAAAAATCAGTATTAATAAATCCAGCTGACCCTAAAATAAACACCCCTTTGAGTCAGGTGCCAAGGGGTCCTCAAATGAGAATATGAAAAAAACCCTTGGTCATGAAAAGAAAACATCAGCAGTGTTGAACTGATGAATGTGGATTGAAACAGCAGTCTCAGCCCTTTGGACACCGTCACATTAACAAAGCTCTGACAGAAATCATTGGTCCTCTTGCCCTGTGTTTTCCTTTGGTCTCCTGGTCACCTCTGGTTACTTCCTGTTGCCACCAAAGGTCACAGTCTTGCAGATCCACTGCTACTTTTAATTGCAGTTCTGACTATTCACATTCAATGTCAAGTGTCAAACAGCCCTTAAGTAAGCAAGAGCTTTCTGGACATCACCCCAACCATTCCCTTCTGCTTTCTGAAGCCTGTAGGCTTCTGCCTCACTTTATGCAGGTACAAGCCCAGACTAACCCTGCTGAAGCACACAGAGCTACTCTCACTTCACAGCACAAGTAGGATCAAACTGGACCTCCAGGGACAGCAGTTTATCTGCCTAGAGTAAGCACTTGTTTTTCTAATATGATTGCAAATTAATTCCAGAGATAATGTGATACCATGTAATTGAGAGTCCCCTGAGCTGGTACCAGAATCTATTTTTGCCAAGTCTTCTGCAGACCAGTGAGGATGTTATTGCTCCTTCAAAATGAAGATGTAGGGACTCTTTTCTTGCTTTGAAGGTTTGTGTCTTACACCCCTGTGCTGCTAAAGGTCTTTCTCTCATCCCTAAAAATCAATGCAATACTTAATTTTTTTTCTTCCCTCCACCTTCCCTGGTTCTTGTATTGCTTGGTATGAGATGGGCCAAAGGCTGTGTTTGTGCTGCAGTTATCCCAAGGTTGACTGGATCTTTGCAATTTAGAGAGATAAAAAAGCTCTGGAGAGTGTGCTGCAGCCCTTTTCTTCATCTGGAATGTTAATTTGACTATGTCCTCAGCCCAACCATCAATTTGGAATGGAATTTTTAAATGGGTACTTGTCTCTGGAACCTCTAACCTACTGCTGGACAAGACTGAAGCAGGCCAGTGGCTGCCCCTCTTACTCATGCCTGCTGCCAGGCTGGGGGTCTTAAAGTGCAGGAGCTCCTGTCTCCTGGACACAATTTGTCCCTCAGGGTTCCCATGAACACACTTGAGTTACACAAGGGATGGGAGTGAAGTCTCCAGGCTGCTGTCAGGGCAATCAGGGGGGTTCCTGTGGATTGGTGCCATCTGGGGCTCTGGGATTCTGCAGGATACAGAGGATGGAGAAGGGCTGTGTTCCAGCCAAGGGACATGTGAGTGCCTGGGTTAACCCTTCCCAACCTGCCCAAACCCCCGAGCTGCTGAGGAAATGCAAACAAAAGCGGAAGGAGGTTAGTAAGAGTTGCAGTGTAAACTCGATTTCTGTAAGGCTCAAAGGCAGTTGGTCAGAAGAAACTTGTTTATTGTGAGGTTTAGGAAAACAATTTCCATGCAAATTGCCTTTTTTTTTTTTTTTTTGCCAAGTAATGGGGTTGATATGTGACTTGGAATTATAATTTTAAGAATACAAATACTTAGTATCTTCTTCAACAAACACAAAACAAACTTCTTCAGGGAATATTAAATGAACAAATGTTTCCTAAAAAAAAATGGGCAACAAATATGGGGTGGGAGAGACAAAATAAAACAACAACCCAACTCAGAAGCCAAAACCCCACTGAAAAAGCAGCAGTCACATCTTCAATTTTATGCTCAGGCTGTACTTTCACTTTGCTTTTCCTGTTCGATAGCTGGTAGGAAAACAGGAAACAAAAACACCATCAGTAAACATTACTGTTTATGAACAAGAAACTTTGCCTTCCTATGGAGACAGACTGAGGGAGTTTTGGGGTGTACAGCCTGAAGAAGAGAAGGCTCTGGGGAGACCTTACAACCCCTTCTAGTACTTAAAGGAGCTACCAAAGAGCCAGAGGGGGATTTTGGACAAGGGCCTGGGGTGACAGAAAAACAGAGAATAGCTTCACACGGACAGAGGGCAGGGTTAGATTAGATGTGAGAAAGAAATTCTTCCCTGTGGGGGTGGTGAGGCCCTGGCACAGGTTTCCCAGAGAAGCTGGGGCTGCCCCATCCCTAGAAGTGTTCTAGCCCAGGCTGGACTGGGGTTTGCAGCAACCTATCTAGTGGGAGGTGGCCTTGCCCATGGCAAGGGGTTTGAAATTATGATCTTTAATGTCCTTTCTAACCCAAACCATTCTGTGATTCAGTGATAATGGTTCTGCACATACTGATTTCTATAGTCATACTTAAAGCCAGAGAATGGTTAAATTCATAATTCATTGTTTTGATCACCCTGAAAATGACAACTCATTCCCACATCTGCATAGCTAGAAGGGAGCAGTTCATGGCATGCAAAGCTCCTCTTGTATTTACAGCTTTAGGATTGGTAAGGATAATAAAACAGGGGGAAAGAACAGGTATCTAATGCTGAGGGACTGTGCGGGTGCATGGCTATCAGCACACACTTCACAGTGATTACAAATACTTTTCTGAAGGAAACTGCTCACAAAATCTGCTCCAAATGCTCTTTTCATATCAGAAGCTGAACATGAATCCCAGCCTTATCTGGCTGCCTGTGCACAGCGTCTATGGGAGGCGACCCTGCACGAGAATAGCTCAGGGGTGTTTTCTGAGGGAGATTGCCTGTTGGATGAGGATGATGATGGGTTTGCTTGCAGCCTTAGTCCCAGAGAAGGTGCCTGGAGGTCTCCTGCCCAGGGCTGACAGCAGGTACCAGTGGGAGGCAGCAGCTCATCTGCCTGATAACGTTAAATCCAGAGCCTGGGCACCCTCTGGGGATACTGCCTGGCCTGCCAGGGATGGGCAAAGGTTCCCCCTGCCTCCAGAGGGGCTGGTAACAAGGTAATTACAAACAGACTGATCCTGTTACCAGCACCCAGTGGGAACACTGGTCTTGCTTTTAGCAGAAGCAAGAGCAATCCCATCAGAAAGGGTTTTTCAGACAAAATGCACTGCTGGTTATAATTACTGATATCCTTGGAAGCCCAGCATAGAGTCTTAGTATTATCCCCACTTAAAGTCAGGGATGAGTTTGAGCCTGTAATCCTGTGATTAGTATTCATTTTGCATATGAACTGCAATACGGATTACGTCCTTGCTACTTGTACTTCAAATAGCCTCATAAGCACTTACTTTCTTTAGTGGGCAGTGGATTTTTCTCTCTGGTTTCTGTCTTCTTCAGTTTGGTCTTGTCAAATGTTTCAATTTCTGCAAAATCTGGTTTGTCGGACATGATGGGTCCTGACAAAGAAAGGGAAAACACACCCATGGCTTCATTAGCTAGTGCTGTGATATCAGCCATCTGCAAAGCGTTTTCTCCTCAAGAGAAAAAATATGAAAATACCATAAAAATGTTTATTCAAAAACCCCCAGAAACCTAACACTCAATCTGGGACCTTTCCCTGAGGCTTGGCTCTTTCAGAGCAAAAGAGGACAAGCATAAATAGAATTTTCCCTAGATTTCTCAGATGAAATTTCTAAAAATCATACTTTGCACATGGCAACAAGAGTAATCCGTAATAAAGAGACAATGATTAATTGCCAGTAATCCACGGTGCCCCCTGACATAAACCTGATTTTAAGAAATGCTGCTAACTGGAAAATCTACAATAAACCCCAAATCCAATAGGAACAAAGAGCTTCAATTATGATTTTCTTTTAATTAATAAGATTTGTCTTTCATTCTGAGCCTCCTGTACTGAGTACATCCATCCCCTGAGCTGCTGTGGACACTTGAGCATAACAATAGAGGACTGGTTCCCCCAGCCCTTTGTTTGCTCTTGCTCCATATCCCAGTCACAGCTCAATGGCTTTGATTATACTCTATTATAATAAAGAGAAATCCACAAAGCACACCAGCATTTCACCTGTCAAAACTTCCCTAATCCAATTCCTCTTTTTATTAAGAAATTCAAGTTAAAATCCAGCCTGGGCATTATTCCCCTTATTTCGATGGAGTTTCCCATCAAGGCAAGGCTTGGCCCCGAGATGGCTGATATAATTATATTTTTTCCTTCCTGCAGAAAATCAGATTTCATTGCTATCTGCACTGAGACAACAGAGTAAATATTCACAAGGAAAAAAATTTAAAAAAAATGAAAAGCTACTAAAACCACATGGCATTACCGTCTGGCTGCTCTCTCTTCAGCTGCTTGGTGGCCGTCTGAGGCAGTGTGAGTTGAAAAAGGTCAGGGTAATCCCTCCTCTCCTCTCCTTCCCCTCCTCCCCCCTCCCGAACCCATCGCTATTAATATTGATTAGTTTAGTGCTGGGATTGCTCAGCGTTTAGGGAAAGGACAGATTGCTCCTGTAGAAAGTGCATGAGGGAGGGAAATGGGAAAACTGACATGGAAAACTGCCAAATTACATCTTGATTTTTCTTTTTTTCTGTTCTCTTCATTTACCATGACAATCATATTGAAGTTTCCCTTCCCACCATTTTCCAGTGCTGAGGTTTGGAGTAAAGGTGAGGTTTGGGGGTTGCTGCTGCCAGATTAGTTTTTTTGGGGGGGATTGTAGGTGCATTAAGTAACTTGCCTGGGGATCATCTCCACCTGCCCAGGCTGGCAGAAGCACAAGCCTGGGGCTCTGGAGGGCTCTCAGCACAGCCATGGTGTGATTGCCAGGACCAAGAGCCAAGTCTGAGATTAGCACAGCCCAGGCACCACAGTGACACCCAGGAATGTGTCCTAAAGGGATGTACAATGAATTTCTGCTTGCCCCTGTTTTGGTAGCTGTTAGTTCACTTGTCTATACCTCCCTCAGCCCATGGCTCTGGAAGCAGGGACAGAAGGGCTGTGTGCATCCTCCTGGATACTGGTGTGGGTTTCCTCTCATGTACCTTCCAGTGTGTCCATCTGAAATTCCTCTCTAGACTACATGACAGCCAGAAGGGAGGCAATGAAGTTGGGATAAAATTAATTGTGCTCTAGGAGTATCTGGTTTTCTCTACTGACTGTAAGGCAGCTTGAACAATGAGCTCAGAGGGACAGAGATGTGTTTCAGCTGACTGAGAGTCCCAGATGGTCTGTGGATCTTTCTGTTGGCTCTACAGGCTCAGGTAGAGTGGGTTTGAGTCTGATAAGTGTGCATGCAGAAAATGGTTTTAATGTGCTTAAATGTGTCTTAAGGACCTCTTCTTACAATGTTTGTTTAAACTAAAACAATGAACAGGTTTGTGGTTGGTCTTGATCTTAAAGGTTTTTCCCTGCCTAAGGGATTTGTGCAGTCTGGCTCGGTTATCTCTGCATCTGCACTGGCCACACCAAATCACCATGTGTGTGCACCATATTTAATGTCAGGACTCGATTCCTTTGCTTCCACCCCACATATCCAACCAGTTGTCACAAAGGGAAAGCTGTGTTCCTGACTGAAAACCCCTGGGAAAAAGCAGGAAGGCAGCCACTGGGTGAATTTTTGGTGTAAGCTATAGCTCAGATTTGGCACTGAGGAGACTTTGTGTCTGTTTAGAGAGAGAGCATTACACTCTTGTTTGGCTGGACACAAGATTTAGAAGATCAGAAAAAACTTTAAAACATAATCTGAGTGATTCATGAATCCAGGCAGTTCATGAGTTTCTGTTTTTTAAATATCTGTCCATTTTTAAAAATAACAATTATAGTTCTGATTATGAAGAGAGACTAAAAGGACAAAACCTCTTAAACTTCAAGAGTAGCTCAAGTTCTCTCAGTTGAAGAGAGCAAACAAAGTGTTCAGAACAGCAAAGCAGAAGAACCTCACTTTTGGTTTTCTGTGTCCAGTCACAGGCTCTGCCCCCAGGACCCACAGCAGAGCTCAGGCTCTTCTAAACATGCTAGGACAGGGTGAGCACCCTTGGTTTCACCACCACCACTACTTTAATTGCCCAATTTATTGTCAAACTTAATACCAAAACAGTTTGGGATACATTGTTTGGGTTTTTAGCCTGAAGATGACCAAGTGTTTAATTGACTCTGGGATGGGTTTGTGAGAAAGGTGCAACAGTGTTGACTCAAATAACATAATGATGAGACATGACACCACCTCACTCTGCAGAAATCAGGAGATACTCATCTCCATAACAAACATTTTGACTATGGCATAAAGTGCCTGTTAAGTTTCTGTAGCTTGTAAATTCAGTGCTGTGGTCAAACATAGCTCGTGTGGGATTCAAACCTCATGTTTATATACTCTGTGCAGCACACACAGCTGGATGCAGTTTACATATGGAAAGTTTGGAATTCGGCCTGAGGGCATTGCATACTTTGAGGTAAAGATGGGTAGGTAATATCTTACTCAGATGCCTTTTCCTTTCACTAGTAATGGAAATATTTTTGCTATATGAGCAGCAAAGCTGTTCTTTGTCAGGTTTTTAATTGCAGGATTTCAGAGTCACCATCTTCAGTAAGGGGAACATGGCATTTACCTGGCCTTGGGATGACTGTGGTTCAATGAACCTCAACTTTCTTTGTGTTGCACAGAGGCAGCAGAATGATCCAGTGTATAGAAATGTGGAAAAACAGGATGCCAGTGGAGCATGTAGGCTATAGAATCTTTACAGATGCTCTACACATAAAGCACGTAAAGCTACACTGGTATGGCTGTGCCTGAAAAGCTACCTCATGCAATGGAAACTCTATTTTATTTCAATTTGCTGCCAAAAGATGAAGGGCTGAGTCAAACCTGCCAGGACTGACACTTCTGATACCAGTGAGTCACCTGCATTGACAGCATTAAACCATGCCTGGCAGCACAAGCCATCGAGTCTGTCAGACACCCACAGAGCAGTAGGGAAAAACAAACACTTGCTCCCAGGATTCGGTAATAGGTGAGAGGAAACGTTTAGAGGGAGCTCAGGTGAAAAGTCTGAAAAGTGAGGCTGGGAGGTTTGTACCCTGCTGCCACTTGGAAGCAGCGTGCCCAGTCCGTGCGTGTACGTATATATGTATATATGCATATCTATGTGGGCTGCAGCCTTTAATGGGCTGGGGATGCTGTGCTCATGTTTAACACAAGTGGTGCTCTGGAAATGCCAAGTTTCATAGAGATGAGGTGGGCAACTGCCAGAAGAAGAGGTTTCTTTCTCTTTGGTGCAGCAGTGGGAGTCAAATGGTCTCTATTTCCACGGGGAGCTGAGGGGGGCCAAAGCACCCTAACGCGAGCAGCCGGGTAGAGGAACAGACGCTCGAGCAGATCAGTGTCTGTAGCTGAGCCAATAAGCTGACACAACTGATTTTATAATCACATTAGTGCTGTCTCGAAATAACACACCCACTCAAATATAACAGTGATTTCATTTTCAAAATGCTGTGGTATTTTTGGTGCCTAAAGGTAGGGGATCAATTTGTCAAGGCTGAAAGCTGGGCTAGAATCTGCATGGACCCTAATTCCTGTAGGTCCCTGTGAGCACTACCTTCCAGGCAGGTAGCAGGATTGGGTATATTATGGGCTGCCCTTAGAAGGTTTCCCGTCCTCAGGGGAACAGGAAAAAGAAAAGACTACAGCTTCACTGAAAGGGTTTTCTTAGTTCCCTTTGTGCCTTTTGTTCCGTCTTGCTGCCAAAAAAAATATCCCTGTTTGGGAACGGAGACAGGTTCCCAGGCTAAGAGACAATGAATCCTGGGGGTGTAAGGAAGGCACTGATCCCTCTTTGGCAGACTCTCTGCTGTAATGCTGCACTGCCAGTGAGTAAATACTTGACACTTGTCTTACACTGGATGTTTTATCATTACCTAAGGTGTTTCATTTTCCTCATCAAGACCACTGAACCTTGAGGGTAGGTACATGCAGAAGATGAGGGGGGAGGAGAGGCAGTTGTAGATAGTCCTTCTCCTTGGGCTATTTTTTCCAACCCCATGTTTTCCAAATAGCTCAGGAGTTCAGACAAGTCTATACCAGAAGCCCTGTTCCAGCAAAGAGCAAAAGGAGAAAACATAAGCTAGTGGGAGTAGTAAGTGCCTTTCTCTTTTCTTTTTTCTTTTTTTTTTTTTTTTTTTTTTTTTTTTTTATTATTTTTTTACTACNTACTTGGTATGGGGGTGAATTTTTAAAAGTTTAACCAGATGGAGATTCTTGCAACAGAGCTTCCTCAAGAACTGACCCAAAAGTGTGTTTTCCAGCACGAAGTACTTGGCTCTGGCCTGGCCCCTTCTAGCAAAATGTGTTGACCCATGCATGAATTATTAAAGGAAAAAGTGGAATTAATACAGAATGTCCATGCACAGGCTTCTCCCCACAAAGCCAGGGTGGGGAACAAAGCATGTGATGTGTTAGTCACATTAGTTAGTGCTACAGAGCACATGACAGTTTGTGATGAATACTGGTCTAGAGACACAAGTTTAGCATGACTTTGAGTATTTAACAGTCTTTTTTTGTTTGTTTTGTTTTGGTTGGTTTTGGGGTTTTTTTGGTGTTTTGTTTTGGTGTTTTGTTTTTTTTGTTTTTTTTTTTTTGTCTCTGGGCAGAAGCATCTCCTGCAAGCAGCAGGTTAGGGAAGGAGTAAGACAGGGAAACCTTGGATGCGCATTGGCTCTTCTCAGTGTAGCTGGCTGCTCTGGAATTAAACAGTCCACTCATGGGATTCTCCCTCTCTTTGCTTCAGACAGGATAAACATTACCATCCAAATTGTGGCATCCACTGTGCAGCAAATAGATAACCAACATAATCCAGGAGAAGATAGATCAAAGATCATAAAATCCAGAGATCTACTAACTTTATGGTAACTTCATGTTAACTTCAGATTTTCCTTTTGTCTCGAGGAAAAAGGACAATAGGTGGGTCTGTTGTTACAATCTGTGCTGTGCTGGGGTAGCTACAGAGGTGAGGTATTCTTCACTCCTGGCACACAGGGCTGTAGATGTGGTTTTCAGGGGGCACCTCACCAGCACTTCTCTTTGTGTTGCCAAATCATTCCACTCTCAATAGCCTGGGTCTCCTGGTAGCTTGAGTGGTTTTATGTTTGGTGAGAAGATAAACCCTGAAGTTTTTCAGCTGCTTAAGGAAACAAGGCTGCTGAAGCAGAGGAACAGAAAAGCAGCCAAGTTATCTTTCTAGCTGATTACTCTGAGCAATTTACAGAATAAAAACTTGTATTTCTCCCTCATCTTTTCCAAAAATAATTTTCCAATTTTATAAGCTTGTTATATAGTGTAAGCCAAACACATAGGTATTACATGCTGTGTACAAGGTCAACAATTATGTAAGAAAGTGGTAATCAGTAAGTTCCACATCTGTTAACTTCTGCCTTTTCAATGAAAGCTGCAAGTATTTTATATTAAACGCTGTTTTTCTTCTTTAAAATGTAAAAAATAGAAAAAAGAAAGATTATACTGTTTACCTCTCCTAGCATCTGATGTGAACATCTCTTTCTTCAGAACTTGAGTGAACTAGAACATTTTTAATGAGTACTTTTATGGATTTTTTTTCTTGCAAATGTATGTAAAGTGACAAAGTCAGTTGGATTAAAGCTCTGTCTTCATCCCAGGGTTAACCTGAGCTCTGTCAAAGTGACTCCTCTGGAGTTGGTGTACCTTGAGTATGAGTGGCCACACCATGAAATAACATGGGAACAGCAGAGAGTGATTGTGTTGGCAGCTGACAGATTGTGGTAATGTGAACTGTAGCCTTTCCTCAACCCAAGGTAAAAGCACCACAGAAGTTTGAGCATAGATTCCACGTAAGTGCAAAGAATGGGAATTCAACAGTGATGGGGACACACAAACTTGAATCTGAGCTAACTTTATCTTTGGGGCATGGGTGTGTATGTCCACAGCCCAAGCTGGGGAATGCAGAGAAAAGCAAATAGGAAGTAAAAAGTGCAAGTGTGCAATACTGCAGTTTTCGCTTGCCTGGTGCATATGTTGAGTGATTTTCCCCTTTGGATGAATACTAGCTTGCATAAAATCCAAATAACTCAGCTGTCTACAGATGGGGGGTGGGGAGGAGTGTGGGAAGGGGAACAGACGGAAGGAAATGGAACTGAGAAGACTGAATTAACCTTTCAATGTCTTGAATTTCAAGGAGGGAAGAATTATCTCTTGTTAAGTCTGCACCATGCAATTAAAATATGAACAAGCCTTAAAAGCCACATTTGACCCATATTCCTAGATTTCTACTTTAAAGACAGATCTAAAACCAAGATTCAGATCCAAAAAGTGTTCAGAGGCAGGGAAAAAACATCTCATGCCATAAATGTTTATTTTAATCACAGAACTCTAGTAGAAAAATGAGTAAAAATGTCTGACATTTACGCAGAACATGTGCCTTTGATATTGAATTCAGTTTTAAAAATTCCTTACATATGTGTCTAGTAATGGCTGACAGTCTGAAATGATGAATGTTTTTTTCTGGGCTGGAGTTTGGGTTTCTATAAAACAGATCCTTTCACCTGTTTGCTTGAGCATTGTGAAGCCTCATTTGTTAACACAGGGCACAGCTTTAAAAATGAACTTTGATTCTTAGATGCCCTTTTGGACACCATGAGTTAGAACAACTGGATACTTGCTGATATGAGAGTTTCCACAAGAGTTATGGATGTTCAGCAAGGCCAAATGTCATGTGCTGGGCATCCTGAAACAAAATGTTAGTCAGAAAATGCTATAATGCTGGGAGAGAACAAAGTTAAGACTCAGCTTGGGAACATGTCTCTGTTTCTGGATGAAATACGCAGGAAAGGAAAGCTCTCTGCAGAGCAGCCAGCTGGAAATTGTTCGCTAATTCTTCCTGGTGTTGAAAGGACTCGCATTTGTCAATATTTTTTGCAAGATATCAATAGGATCCACTTAAGGCAAAAATTGAGCACTTCCAAGTTCAAAAGAACGTATCAAATAATTTGTAGGTGAACAATTAAACCCAAAAGCAAACACTTTGCTGACATACAGATAATTTCCATGGCATATAATACACAGGTATTACAACAGACAGTGTTTTGTTTTGCTACGTGTCAGATTCCTATTTCCTCCTAGTAAGACAATAACCTAGTATGAAGGTAAGGAATTGCACGGCAGGCTATCAACCTTCCAAGGATTTGATGGCTTTGCAAAGCTGATTTAAGTTTTGGAGTATTTTAGCTCAGTTTGTATTAAGCCTTGTACAACAGTGAGCACAGTTAGGATAAGGATATTTTTCTTTACGTTTCTTCGGTTTCTCTTAATGCAGGGGTCTTGCTGGAAGAAGGCTTAATTGGAACCTAAATTCTTCACAGAATGTTTATTCTAAAGTCATACTAGGTCAGGATGGGAACTGGGGATACGTGAAGGAAACATGGCTCCTGTTCTTCTGTGACACATACAGGCAGTAGTGATTTGTGCTTATGAACAGCTTTTCCTGAAAACAAGGGAATTACACCAGTAATTATTTCAGATCTACTGAGTTACTTTGTAAGGACTTAGCAGTCAATCTCTGCAAAACTTTCAAGCTGAGCAATTTAGCTGTAAGGACTCGGAAGAAAACACATTGAGCTGCAGAAACGGCTCCCTCTTCATGGTGTGGCTCTGGACATGGATTTACTGGTCACAGCGCCAAGCCTGCCAGAGTTCAAGGAGCATCTGGACAATGCTCTTAGTCACATGGTTTAGCTTTAGACAGTCCTGTGAGGAGCAGAGAGTTGGACTCTATCCTTATGGGTCCTGTCCAACTTCAGATATTCTATGACTGTGACTCCTGGGTTGTCCTCAACCTTTCAAGTAGACAGCAAGAACACAAAGTGAGCAGAAATGCCTAAAATGGCAGCCGGGGACTGCATATGTCTGCCCCCTGCAAGGAGCCTTGGAAGCCTTTGAAAGGAGGCAGGATAAGCTGGCATGAAATGGCGTATTTGGAGCCAGTTCAGAGGAGAGAAGCCACTGCCTTGGACTGAAAACCAGCAAACAGGTGCTGTGCAGTGCCTGCCTACCTGCCTGCCTTGTGTCTGTCTCCTCTCACCGCGTGTGCTTTCTGTGTCAGGTTTCTTGCAGTTTTATTCCTGTCAACTGGCCAATGTATCTGCTGAAGAGCCAGCTGGAGTCCGCTTTCCCCCATGTTTCATCAACAAAATTGCCAGCTTGTTCTGATTCAGTATCTTTATTGTTGTTGATGAGGCTAAATGAATCAGAAAGAACACAGCTATGTATACAAAATACAAATTCAGAAACCTCATCCTGATGCGAGGAAATTTTATTAGTGATTCAAGTGGAGAAGTCTGCTGTGGAAACAGACGGACAGCACACACAGACCTCCTGAGAGGCCATTTCCCCCAACCCTGCACGTTTTATTGGGTTTGCGTGGTACCTCCTAATGACACCAAATCTTCCAGCAGGAAAACAGAGTCTTAGATCTGATTAAACCCAAGTTAATTTACTGTGGGACTGTGACCCTCCCTTCTTCAGATCCTAAATGCAAAACATGTTAACGAGTCTTATAAATGTATCTCTAGATAAAATTCAGAATCCATGCTGGAGAACCTGAACAAAATCCTCCAAGCTATTGAAAATACAGAAGTTTCCATTAATCCATCCTGCTTGTATAATTTTTTTTCCTTCTTTCATATATTCTTAGTCAGTTTTTCATGGGGGAAAAAAAATAGCTTTTCCTGAGAGGATTTTTACTAACTAAATCCAAGTTTCCTTAAATGCCTTATTAAACCCACCACCTATGGCTGCTGGCACTGCATGACAGAAAAAGCTGTTGTAGTTTCAGCATGGCATGTGGGAACCACAGACTGCTAGGCACTGGTTTTAACACTTCGGGTGTAAGCTTGCATCTTCTAACTTATGCTAACTAACTTTAAGGGTGCTAAATTTTGTGTTTCAAAACGCATTAGCTCTTTGTCAAAGGGCACTTCATTACTTCTGGCACGCTTACATTTGGGAAATGTTTGGCAGTGATTGCTCTTGATGCTTCAATTCAGAAAATTTACAGGAAATATTTTAATATGGTTATGAGAAAAGCAAAACTGGAATCTTAGAATGAATTACGCCAGAAAAGACCTCTGAGGTCGTTGAATCCAACCAATGTCAACCAGGCCATGGCACTGAGTGCCTTGTACAGGTTTCTCTTAAACAGCTCCAGGGAGGGTGATGCCACCATCTTCCCGGGCAGACCGTTCCAATGTCTGATCACCCTTTCCATGAAGAAATTCCTCCTCATGTCCAACCTAAACCTCCTCTGGTGTAGTTTAGGACTCTCCTCTCATCCTGGGTTGCTCAGGGAGTGACCACGGCCAGTAGTGGCACCATGCAAGCTGGTACCCTGCTGGCTTTGGTTGGACACGAGGAGAAATTTCTTCCCAGAAAGGGTGATCAGACATTGGAACGGTCTGCCCAGGGAGGTGTTTGAGGAAACACTTGACGCGGCACTCAGTGCTCTGGTGTGGTGGACATGGTGATGTTCGGTCCAAATGACTCGCCTCGATGAGCTCAGAGGTCTTCCCCAAGCTATTTGATTCTGTGACTCTGAGCCCGCACAGGTCGAGGCGGGCGAGTGGCTCAGTTACCGTGCGGGCGAGAACATGAGGAAAACGTTAATTTTGGGGCTGGCCCTCACTCCCTCCCGGGCCGGGCCGCCCGCAGCCGCCGCCGCCTCAGGGCGTGGGCGCCGCCCGCCCTCAGCTCCCGCCCCGCCCCGCGGCACGTGACCCCCGGGGGGAGGTGGGCGGGGGGCGCGCGCTCTGCACCTGTCAGTCAGCGCGTCACTTCCGCCCGTCGCCGCCGCTGCCGTCGGGGACCCCCCGCTCGCGGCTTGGAGCTCGGAGCGGCTGTGAGGCCACGGACGGCGCCGGGTCCGGCAGCGCGGCGGCTGCGGCACACGGCGCGGGCAGCGGCCGGCGGAAGAGGGCTGCGAGGAGAGCGGAGCGGCGAGGAGAGGCCCGCGCCGGCCCCCGGGGTAGGAAGAGGCGGAGGAACCTGCTGGTGCTGCTGAGGACGGCGGGGAGGGCGAGTCACCCGGCAACGGTGAGGGGCGCGGGGCGCATGCGCGGGGGGTCCCCGCTCGGGCTGCTCGGTGGCATGTCAGGCTTCAGGAACCTTCTGGCACCGGCGCCGAGCGGGGCGCGGGAACTTCCTCCTGCCGAGTCTCTGGAGCCGCTCGCAGGGAGCTGTCAAGAGGCGGGAGCGTCTCCCAGGCTGGTGTCGGTGGGACCTCGCAGGCAGCACTGACAGCCCGGCTCCTCCAGGAGTTGTGTGCCCAGGCTGTTCCCTCCCGCGGAGCAGCCTGGTGCCCCCTGCCATGGAGCTTGGCGCGCTGACAGCATCAGCCTCGCAGCTCCCTGACAGCGAAATTGGTCCCAGAAATTGAAAGGGGAGTTACTAAATCGCCTATGATCACGAAGGCAGCGCTGGCATTAAGAATGCTGGGTCATGGACTTAACTCGCCAGCCTGTGACCAAATGTATCTTCCGAGGGGTTTGGCGGTGTGGTTTTCCATTGTTCATGGAAGCTCCTTAGGGATTTGAATATTTGAGTGGAAATGTTTCTTGCTATCAAAAAGTTGCTTTAACATGAGATGTCCCAGTGTTGGGGTGCTCCTTCAAGGTTTGGGAAAAACGAACAAAACCCAACAACAAAAAACCTGCCATCACATACTGCAATGCCAGCTTTTAATGCACAGCTCTCTTATTCTCAAGTTCCTTGGTCTGTCTGCATTTTAAGAATTTTTTATAAAATTTCTTACTGCTGGCAGGCTCAGGATGGGGAAAAGAGGTAACAGATGAAGAAAGTAAATACCACGTAATAACTCTTGCCTGTTAATAAAAAAAAATAAAGGTGAATATATAAAAACCTACACAATTGTTTATTTTACACAGTTTATTTATTTTTTTTTGGCATGTGTTCCTGAATGTCCTCAGGGATGGAATTGTTAGTTTGTGAATTTAGAACAAATTGTTAAACTGGATTAGCATTTGGGTTTGAAGTTTTTCTGTCTTCCCTGCAGTTTAATCTGCAGCATGAAAAGAGTAGAAAGCTGGTTTGTTGGCCTATATTATAAGCAGTTTAGCTATTTCGTTTGTTTTCTTTTTTTTTTACTGCTCATTAGTAGTAAATTGCTTTATGTGTTCTTTGTTGCATAGACTTGAAGATGTTTAGAATCTCTTTTAATCTTCTTTGTCTGTATTTTATACGTAGTTTGGGATTCTTTCCTTGTTTGGTATTCTTTCCTTGTCTAGTATTCCGATGTAACAATAAGGAGTTAAATACCTCAATGTTTTGAAAGCATCAAACTGGAAATTTACAGTATTGTTTTAGAAAAATCAATCCAGTAGAGTGTCCCGTGGTTACATTTAAGGAAGCTGATTCTGGGAAGCTCCTGGTAACTTCTAATGCTTGCAGATTTTGACATGAACAACATGTCAAAACATCTGAGTTTGGCGAAAGATACTTTTTATCTGCTCTGTGTTAGTTTGGGTACTTAGTTTTTGTGTTGCTTGGAACACTGGAGGATCTTCTTGCAGCTCATTGAAAGACTTAATTTAACGTTTGTCATGTGTGGCTCATACCCTGAGAGCCTGTGCAAGCAGTGAAACGTTGCATTCTAATGTACATAATGGCATGTTTGCAGAAGCAGGTGAGGCCGAAGAAATATTCTGTGCATTGGAACAGACATCAGAAAGTTCTGTGAGTCCCTGCTTGCTGTGTGGGAAGGCTTTATAGGGTAGGGCTTTTCCTTTTCTAATACTCAGCCTTTTGATTTCTGGTCAAATGTTACAGCTGAGCAGTGATGCCCCTTTCCAGGGCTCATTGGAAAGTGAGTAAAACCTGCCAAGACTGAGGTGATTTTTTTAGTTTTTTTTTTTTTTTTTTTGTGGTATGTTCATTCTTTTTTTTTCCCATCCCACACAAAAGAAGCTGCAGCTATGTGGAAGTGGTGTTGGTAAGACAATTCTTCAAGTTGTTTTCTAATTCAGTGCGTAGCACCAGGTTAATTTTACTGCCATATTAGCACACAAAAATCTGGTGGCCATTTTAGTGGGAGTGAATTAACTATGGGCAGGGCAATTAATCATTTGCATCTGTAAGGATGAAAGATGGCAAACTTTTTAAACTTTTTCCTTGCATTGCAGGTCTAGTTATATATTTATTGATCATTTCAGATGTTTCAGTTACTTAAGAACTGAAAAATAGCACTTCACCCAAAACATACATGGAGGAGATACAGAAGTGAAGGAATATTAAATCTTCTGTGAAGGGCTACAGAAGAGGGAGATTGTTATTTGCCATGTAGTTTGTAAAGTGATGGCTCTATCAGTTTTTCAGCAGAGGGGTTCTATGTCTCTTGTCAAAACTGGATTCAGGCAGAAAATACAAGAATTTTACATTGCTCCCTGGAAAGTTAGTGTAATTGAGCAATTCAGTCTTGATGACTATTATTTTCTGTAAGGTGAGAGATTTTATTTGCAAAAATTTTGTTTGAGAACAACTAGCTGTCTCAAGGCTTTGGTAAATTCAGATTTATCTTCACAGTTTGTACTGGTTTGATAGCCAGCTGTTGAGATTTGTGGAAATTCAGTCAGTTCAAGTGAATTCTGTGGATTATTGCACCCCAAAACATAATGTATTTATTACTGCATCTTCTGCCAGGCTTTTTTTTTCTTTTTTCTCTGTAGAGCTGATTTGTGTTGAAGTCTTAAAAACACTGTTTAGGAGGTCAAAACCTGATATGTTTGCAACATATGGGTGGAGTCGTTCACTACAAGAAATGGGTAATATTTTGCAGGCTCATATTCTGATTAGTAAAAATAGTTCTATTGTGATAATAACAAACAGTTCTACTCTTGTGATCTTTCTCCTGTGAATTAGTGAAATCCTGTATATTTGTTAAAAAAAAAAAAGAAAATTTGCCAAATGAGCTCAAAATACAGATAAGGCTTTATGTTTGTGTTCAAACGCTTGTAACAAAGACTGTGGTTGCAGAGGCTTTTTCCTATAGAGTGGTTTAAATGGTTTTCATTTTCTTCACCTTTTGGGCATTTCTAGGGACATTTGGGTGGGGCATCTGCTTGATCTGAGCCCTGTATCTGGTGGGAGCCCTGCACTGATTGTCCAGGTTCTGATCTCGCGGGCAGCTCTCCTCATGTGTCTCTTCTCTTCAGTGTTCCCTGCAGTGTGTTAGGATTAAAATTTGTGCTCAGCTGTGTAGGATAATAATACATGGACAAAACTGAAAAGGTGAGACCTGGAATCTTATGAATGTGGTTATTTCTTCCTTTATACCCTTTTTTCAAATGTGTATGTGTGAAAGATTTTCTCCCCTTTCTGCTGAACTTTACATTTAATGAAATCTTTTGTTGTCTTGGCACTCAAGAAATGTAATCAGGTTAGTTAATTTTAGTCTGCAGTATAACTCTTAACTTTATGATTTCTCTTAACTTTGATTTCTGAATTTCCTCAAATTTAGTCATAATCAAGTTTTGATGGGAGACCTCAGTACCAGACTTTTTTTTTTTCTTTTCCCCCCATCTCTTGAAATTCAGAGAATCATTGCTGCAGCATTGAAATGTCTTTCTCCTGCAGTGGGGATGCTGAGCCTGTCCTTTATTTTGTGGCATGTGCTCAAGGTTCTGACAGAGGCAATGTTTTGATAATGAAGGGGCTGTGTAACCATTTTGTGATCTGCTGAGTTCCAGTGTGTATTTCTGCTTACCTGTTTCTGAGGAGAGGAACACACTGATGATAAATGTATGTAATTGGATAACTTATGTATAAGGAATTAAGTGCATTATATATTTATACTTTGCTTTTTTGGTGTCTCTGAGATAGCTTGACTTCTGTTCCTTAAAAAAGTCTGTTTTAACAGCAGTGACAGTTGTTAAACTGCTTTGGTTTTATAACATGAAGCTCGCAAGTTGTATAATTTTGCTGATAATTTCTTCCTGTTACTTTACTGGACTTTTATAATGCCATTGCACTGAAGTTCTGCATTATCTGATGCAGGGGCAATGAGATGTGTGTGGTTGGTGGAGTGGAGCTTTGCATTGGGGGGTGGCAAGTAGGATGAATATAATTAGCTGTTACACAAGATACAAAAGCCTTTTTATTTATTAACTACTGTTGTTAAGAGTGTGATGGGATCTGTGTGAGCAGGAAGTTTCTTTAGAATTCTGCACATGTGCATTGGCAGCAGCAGATGAGAGCAAATCTGGCAGTGTGTGGTGGTGGGTGTGAGGCACTGAGCAAACATCTACTTTTTCTGGTATTGCTGATGGTTTTATTTTCTTGCTACAATGTAGTTGGAGGATTATAAGTTGCTGTAATGCTGTTAAAAAGCCATTGGATTTTATCTAGTAAGTGAATATAAAACATTATTTTTGCATACCAAAACCAGCTAACATTTTGATGATCTCTCGGCTTGTTCTTTAAAAGTGTAGAATTTTTTTGGAATGTTGCTTAAATCAGTCAGTGTATGAGGTTTTTCTAATAGATAGGATCTGTCTTTCATGAAGGTCTGTGAACGATGGGCTTTTTCAGGGACAGTGTGATCAGGTTCTGTCAATTGAAATTGTAGACTAAACTTTAATGACTGGAAAATAAGTACGAATCAGTATTATGGTTTCTTGGCTTGTAAACTAAAAAACCCCCAAATCCTAAATTCTAGTTTTAGTTATATCTCTTCCAGAGGAGCTCTCATGATGTGTTTTGTTTCTTTCTTGTGTGGTAAGGACTTAAAGGCTTAATTTAAATTGTTCTAATTTGTAAATTAGAAGGCTTGCTGCCACATTCCCAGGAAACAAAAATTGCATTCCACTAAATCTTATGTTGTATTTTTTGTGCTTCTACTTGCTTTGTCAATATAACCAGTATTTTGTCAGTTGAGTGGTTTTTGAGATGATCTCAGAATTGCTGGTGGCAAACGATGGAGAATTTCTGCTTAATAGAGTTGAGGTTTAATGTGTATGTGAGTGCACATGTGAATACATACACAGGCAAACAGCTCATTAATGAAAGAGCTGGTGTTCATGCTTCTGCTGACTCCTTTTGTGATTGTGTGCAAAATGGCAGTGAGCTGCTTTCCCTCTGGTTCCTACTTAACCAGAAAGCAAACAGGGCAGTGAAGAGTTAGGAACCATAATGAGAAATGAAGGGAGCAGGAAAGTCACATCTCTCTGAGAAGATAATTATTCTAACATGGATTCCTTCAACACTGCAAGTTAAATTTTGTAGTTATACCTAATATTGAACAGTATGCCTCAGTGGGGATGGGGATGGTGTTCTTTAGAAGACCAGCTTATTAAATTTTAAATAATACTGAGCCCAGTTGTCTGATTTGCCAGTCTAGACTTGTGACTAAAATACCTCTTGATAGCTGATTTCACTGAGTCAGAAAGAGGAAATCTTGCTTTAAGAGTCTATTTTAAGCTAATCTTGCTGCTTTTAAAACTTTTATTTAAAATAATTATTGTTTTGACTATTCAAATGTATTAATGAGTACCTAAATGTGATTATTCTTTTTACATGGAGGATGTTCTGTGTCTGTTCAAGCACTGGCACATCTCTGCATGCCTTTTACTGTACTCTTGAGACAAATTTGTCCTCTTCTGTGTCCTGGGTTTGTGGTAGAGTTCTGTTTGTGGGGTTTATTTCAGTTTGTCTTTTGTATAAATTTATTCCAAGCCATGTCCTCTCCCCAGCCTGGCCATCGTTTCAGTTTTGACTAGATTAAAAAGATTAATTCAAAATTAAATTAAATTAAATATGAATTAAAATAAAATTAATAAAGTTAAAAGATTAATTCAAACAAGAAAAATATTCTTTTTTTACTTGTTAACTGAACAAAAGCTGAAAATCAGATGAACAAAAGCTCTTTCGCCCAAAAGCAGTTTATCCATTGGGAATGCTCACGGAAATTTGAGTATACAAATGGCAGAAAAATCAGTCAGTGTTGTTACAGTTCTGACATAACATTACAAATAATCACTTTCCTTTTAACTCAACAATACTCAAGAGAAATATCAGGAGTGCTGGTTGCCGTTTTTTAGAAATGTAAGTAGATGTAGTTCAGCAGTTGCCGAATGGCTCTGTGTGTTCTGTGGTGAGCTGGGACACAGAAGGTTCCCAGGGAAGCCTCCTCGCTCCTGCTCACGCCTGGCAGCTGGCTCTGGGTGATGTCCTGAGGAGATGATTACATGAGGAGAGTTCCTGTGATTCCAGCTGGGAATCTGTGTCATAAGTTTTGGTCATCATTTAGAAATTCTTCTTAGAAAATCTGTTTAAACTTCGATAATTTCAAACTTAGCCAAAAAATTAATTATTTATTTAGATTTAATGTGTTTGCTGTAGGCATCCAGGGAAACATCACAGGTTTTGTCTAGCTGTAAGTTACATAAGTAACATAATACATTATTTTTCTTCATCAAATATAGAGTACGAAATTAAACACTCTGAGACTAATGTTTTTTGTGGAATTTTATTTGTAAATAATTGTTGCAGACAAGGAACATTGATCCTCTTTGTAGTGGAGGATGTGTATGTGATCTGTTAGGACCTGGTTTGCAGGCATGTCATGGTTCACAGGGTCACAGCACTGCAGGCTGAAAAAGCCAAAAAATTTGAGGTGTGTTTCCTGAGAAGTGGAGGCAGGCCATTTCATTGCTTTTTTTCCTATCTAAAGATCTTAGTTTTTACTTTCATGTGTTAAAAAAAAATCACTGGTGATGTTTGCTAATGTCATGAAAGAATGTATTAAAAATAGAGCAAAACAGCAGTCAGTGTTAGCTTTGGGTTTGGCTTCAGAGACAATACGAATTTCTTGCTACATAAAATGAGCAAATAAAAGAATTGCTTAAATAGTTGAGACTTGTGGCAGACATTCTACACGCAGAATTAATGTTTTCGTTCCTATGGCACAGTTTCAGTTTGCAGTCTTTATTTTTCCTTGTTGCTTCATTCCTTTGTTTTAAGGAAAGGTGGTGGAACCCTGAGGACT
Source organism: Nicator chloris (assembly GCA_013400495.1). Lineage (NCBI taxonomy): Eukaryota > Metazoa > Chordata > Aves > Passeriformes > Pycnonotidae > Nicator > Nicator chloris. Next base: position 223,667 of record WAAE01014881.1, read on the forward strand.
TTTAATTTAAAATGATGCCCATATATTATTTGTACTTCAGTCATTAATGTAAAAGCTGAACTAAAGTAAGTCTAAATTTCGTGTGTATTCCTCAAATATTAACAGTTAGCCATGTGTTCTGTGGGGTTTTTAGTGACATTTCATGTGTGGGTGTAAATATTTCTTGAGTTGCCAAGATAACTGAATGTTATTATGATGGCAGAATGAAGCTCATGGTGCTGTTTTCCCAGCAGACTCTACGAAGAACTTGACTTAATAAAAAAAGCAAACCAAAAATTTTTACATAACACGTGAGAGCACTGAAATCCACAATACAGAACAAAACTCTGTATTTTACCCTCATTTAAGATGCTTGGGCTCAACATGTTGCAAAGGACATAGTAAGTTTTTTTTTTTCAGTCTCTTGTAAAATTGTGGTATAATATGTGGTTATAATAAGGTGTATTTTTACTTTCCTGCATTTATGTTTTGTAGAGCATGATTGTAGCTGAAGGATGTTTTTAAATGCTTGTAGTAACAAGGAGGGGAAGTAGACTGAAAAAAATGCAACCAGACTGTTTATAATTAAACTCAAGCTAGGTAGTTTTCTTTTGTGTGGGTTTTTTTTAGTTGCTTTTTTTTTTCTTTTTCTTGATAGAACTTGTGAAGCGCTTAGGTTGTGAAATTGTGAGGGGGAAGCACGTGCTCAAAAGGATCAGGGTAATATGGGGAAAAGTAGAAAGAGTTGACTGAGTGGGTTAGCTCCTGTTTCCTGAGTTGTTTGATAGAGGCAAAAAAAGCATTAAAAAACTCCACAGCATTGCTTAGTATTTGTAAAAGACCCTGGAAATAATCCTGAAGGTTACATATCCTGTCCTGCTTTTCATATGTGTCTGCAGTGAAGTGCTGCACTTCCTGAGTCAAGGGAGGGCAAGTGGGAAAGCTTCTGATCCATATAAAAAGTGGAGATAAAACGTTTAATTATTAACAGTTTTTTACAATGTTGGAAATAGCAGGAAATAAGACTTACTGGAAGTTGAATAACTTTTAGAGTTTCTAGCTCTTTCTAGATTTGGTAAATGTCAGATTAATTGTATCACAGCCTGTGAAGATACCAAAGCCTGAACTGAAAGGGAAAAGACTGAAATACTCTGAAAATAGATTGTTGCCTATAATGATATATTGAAATGTGTGTAAAAGTGTGTGTATATCTGAGACGGTGAAAATGAGGCTTTCACTAATTTTTCTAGGTGATAACAAGCCATATAAAGCTTTCTTCAAAGTATAAACCTGAGTTGTAAATCCAGTTTTGCTCTAACAATGAGACAACCAGGCTGTTTCAACTTTGTTGTTATGTTGCCAAGTCAGTTGAAATAGAAGTCTGTATTATTTTCTTTTCTTCATGCCTCCTGAATGAAATTAATATTCAAGCAGCCTGTTCATGTGCTGCACCTGGCAAAAGTAGCTCAGCTTTCATGTCAGTGAACTGAGCACAAAGTTGCCTCTGCTGAGAAAGCTGGGCTGCAAGATTGTTCATTTGGTGCTGAATTATAAAGAAGTGGTTACTTCTAATTTGGTCTTTTTATTAGGTGATGTTTGTTTTGAAGGTTTGTTTGTTGGTTTTAGCAAGTCAGCCTGAAGCATTGTGGCAGATCCATCAAAGGTTTTCTCCCAGCTGTCCTTAACCCCACAGCTGGCCAGTGTGAGGTTTTCTGGTTCATTGTGGGCAAGGTGACTTTGTTAGAGCTTGAGACAATAGACTGTGTGCAACTTCATATTTTAAACTTTGCTTCGTATATTGGGATTGATTGAAATCTACATACCTTAAAAGATTATGTTGACTTTCACTTAAAATACCAAAACAATAAGAAAAATGGCTGAACAAGGCCTCCATAAATTATAGAGGGGTCAGGAATTGCAATTGCTTCACTGTTGGAATCTGGTAGGATCTTTTAGTAACCAAGAATTTGCGATAACAGATTTGAATATGATGAAGTAAAAAAAAAAAAGTAAAATCCATTGACTGGAATATAACCCTTCATTTTCTGTTGTCAACTCACCTGGAGTCCTGATCTCAGACCAGGATTCACTTGTGTGAGACAGATATACAAGCTGTGCGTAATACAAAGCAATAGACAGAGACAATTTAAACACTTTTAAGCCTGAAATAATTTTTCCTTTAGGCCTCAATACAAGAAAATGCTGAGGAGGTGGAAGCAGTCTTATATAGAGCTTATGACCAACTCCCTTAGCTCATGGATGCAGTTTGGGGAGGGTTGGGTGCAGGAAAACTGCTCAATTCAAACTACTGAGAGCACTCTGGGCTCCTGTTGTGATAGGCTAATGAAATGTCTGGCATTTTGGTACTAAACCAGAGGGCTTGGTTGTCAGGAATTTGCAAGCGAAGATAAAGTTTATTTGTTCTGATGTGGTACAGAAGCAGGAGCTGGTGTGAGGAAACAAAGGGAGGGAAGGTACTTGTCTCCAGTCTGTCATATCAATCTCCAGTTATGAAACAAAAGGTTTCAGTGAATATACTTTGAAGCTGGGGAAAGCCTCTTTATTGTCTAGTTTTGGTGATGAGTGTTGTGGTTATGTGTATGTCACAAGTTTGTTTTGCCCAGTCACAGTTGCTTGGATTTATTTAGAGCAGGTAATGGAGATCAAGGGGCTGAGGTGACCCTTTGACTGATTCTGGGCATTACATTGGCTCCACTGTGCCATGAAGCAGCAATTTAAATTTTTAATACCACAGACAATCATAAAGGTGATTTACTGTGGTGTGTAGCTATTTTGAGAGCTGAGAACATGAAAAATGTCTAGATAATCTGGATTCTAAATAAAAGGTGGCAAAAATGTGGGTGGTTCTGTGGAATCTGACTTGGGGGAAGTTGCTTCCTGTATCCAGACCTGATGATCACTTGGACTTTGAACTGGCAGTTAGGACACGTAATAAACTTCCTAGAAAAGATGATCAGTACCACCGAAAACTGGTTGACTCTATATGTTCCTTAGTTGGAATTTTGGTTTTGGTCTTGCTGTTTAAAGAATTTGTATTAGACCAATGCCTGAGATCCTTCTAAAAATTTCATAGCCATTAAATATTTTAGTATGGTAGATACTTTAAAACACTTTGTATAACCTACTTAGCCCTCCTTGATTCTTTGGAAGAGGATTGAGTCTGCAAATTATTTCATAATTGTTAACACTTATATGTCCCATGCCAACTTTCACTTCAGATTTGGTTAACTCAAAAGTGACAAGAGGGATTTGGTGTTTTGGGGGCTCTCTCATAAGCTGTGCTAATGTGGTCTTTATGCTTTCTTGTTCAGAACAAGAAACTGATGATATGACAAGAATTCCTCTACTATGATATTTGGATTCCTGACTGAGTTCAACACTGTTGAAAACTTTATGATCTAATAATATCTTCCTTATTTTCAGATTAACTGCTGAAGTACTGATCGAGTTCTGCTATTCTTCAATGAGGAACTACAGGCTGATCTTTTGCCATAATCTTAAACAACCATAAATGACAAAAGAATGCTTGGTCAGTGAGGGCAGCTGGCGCAGAAAGCGTTTTTCAAACTCGGCTGTTTAAGTACTCTGAGGTGGGTTTCTTAACCTGTTTCACTGGGGGGAAGAAAATAAAAAAAGAAAAGCAAGTGTGGAATTCAGAATGTCTAATCTATTAGAATTTACCTCTTGGTAAGCAGGGAGTCTTAGTTTGGTTGCAGTGCTTTGACTAACAGCATATACTTTGTGTTCTGTGTGCCAGCTTCTGTGAAAGTGACTGCTAGCATTTAAGCAAGCATGTTTTCTTGAAAGGGCAGTTTTTTCTTTGCTAGAAGAAATATTTTGGTTTTGACAGGATAACAGCTTGACTGAGTGACTTATACTGTCCTTTGTTATCTATCTAGATCCTTTATCAAGCAAAGACTTGCAAGTGAAGCTTGAGCTTCTGCATGATGGAATGGTATCACTGAGCATCTAGAAACTAGCTTTGGGGGTTTTCAGTTCAGTAAAAATTTTAATTTGATACAGGTGTTGAAAGCTTTATTATATAGACCAGAAAATGCCAAACATATTTGAAAATTATTACAGCACAGTTCTGTGTCACAAAATACTTTATAATTTCATGTTATTGAAACGTAAGATTTTGCTTTGGTGTGATCCACTGGTTTCATTTCCTTTTGAGAGCCTTTTGTAGTGAGTATTGAAAGCCTGACTACTAAATACTGTCAGAAAAAGTACTGAGGAATCTGCCAAAACTTAATTAGAAATGTGGTAACTAGTATTTTCTACATTTTCCTTGGTGCAATATATGTTCTTCTCAGTCCTCTGCTGAGGGTTGGACAGAACACCTCAGTGATAGTCCTCTATTGAGTTAGCTTTTTTGGAGTCATTACAAAACTGTCTGTTAAAGCAGTGAATGGATGGAGGCAAACTAGAGAGTATTTGCATTAGGTAATTAAAACACTCTGTGTTACAGATCAGTGCTTTCAAAAACATATATTGAAGTGGGTTTTTTGGTTTTAATTTCTCCTATCGGCAGAAAAGACAGCTTTGATTTTTGGCTGCAAAAAGATATGAGGAAGAGCTCCTCCCCTTCCTTGAGTAACTGCAACTCTGTTCTTGCTAACAAAATATTTGGAATTCCACTTGATGAGCTGCAGCAAGAAGGGCAACCAGACAATGAGGTTCCATTCATAGTCCGCCATGTCGTGGACTATATTGAGGAACATGGTATGTATCACCTTGCTGTATTTAAAATAATATATTTCACTGTTATTCTTACAGAATAGGCTCTGGAGTTTGAAGAATACTTGTTTTCTGAAATAAATTATTCAACTGGATGCGATTTGGTTGTTTTGGGTACTTCCTTTCTTTGCTCCATCTCTTATGTGTGTCACTGTTTTCTAGCCAACAGTAATGTAGTCAGCTCTGCAGGACACCTCATAGGAAGTGCTGTGGTTTAGGTACTTCTAGCATTTCCCTTGTTATTTTATTGTTACTGGGCACAAGAATGTGTGTGTTGGGAAGAGAACTGCTGGAAGTCCTGCAAAACTGTTGTCCAGAAAATGCTTCAGTCAGTATGGGAATTGTGCATATCTGATTATCAGTATTTTTTTCTGATGTGTGTGTCCATACCGGAGCTAAAAGTTTATTTCTGCAATTTTTTTTCTAACTCAGGGGGTCTGGAACAAGAAGGACTTTTCCAAGTCAATGGGAATGCTGAGACAGTGGAGTGGCTCCGGCAACGATATGATAATGGAGAAGATGTGGACCTGGTTAAAGAAGCAGATGTACCCTCAGCTATTAGCCTTCTTAGATTTTTTCTTCAAGAACTTCCAGAGCCAGTTATTCCAGGCAGCTTGCACATTCATTTGATGCAACTTTCTCAAGGTAATAACTCTTTTTGATTCAGTGTTTTTGTTTTATGATTTTAAGAGTAAAACCCAGTATTGAATTGAGATTTCTTGTGGGCACTAAGGTGTCTTTGATGCTCTGTGTAATAATAGTGGTCATGTGCTGTGCACTTTGGTTGCAATGTTATCTGTCAGGACTGGAGATGGGATTGAAGTATATTCACTTGGTGTGACAGCAGAATTCCCTTCTATGACTGTAACTCACTCTTTGCTTTGATATTTAGGACTGGGATGTCTCTGCTCCCTCATCTAGAGAGGCAGAGATGGCTCATAATCTTCAAACATGCTTTTCCCTCTCTAACTGATCTTAGAAGAATTTTCAAGTGTCTGATAAAGAAGGGGAGGCCTCTTTGTATCAATTTTTTTCCATTTTGCTTTCCTGACATTTCTTTTCCTATATACGGAATTTCTCAGTTAGGTACAAACAGCTGTAAACTTTTTGAACCTTGCTGTCTGTAAGGCTGATGAGGTAACAAATAGGATTTATGGGGACATATTTTGATGAAGAGTGTAGTTAAATGGGGCGAGAATGAGATTTTATGGTGACCTTTTCTCAGATCTGAAATTGAATCAGCAAATTTCAAGCTCAGCACGTGTGATGATGATTACATTGAGATAGCTTGGATTTATCAGTTAAGTATTATAAAAGCAGATAGAGTGGTGAGAATAGGATGCTTATAAAGGAAAAGGTGTTAAAGTAGCTTTTCTGCCAGAAGAATTTAACTAGATGGAAGTTAACTCGCTATCTGGAGCTGTTGTTGTCTCTAGAGCTCTTCTCTGAAGCAATTGTTATGTAACAGTGGTAAAACAAAAACAGAGTTTGCCCTCTGAAATCAGGAATTTGAGTGGGCATTAATTGGGGAAGACTGCAGAAGAGAATGTGGTGGATAATATTGAACAAATGCAAGTCAGTTCTCACATTTTAGGTTGCGGTTTGACCAAATTAGTTGTACTTTCAGAAGTAAGTAATTGTCAGAGGCAAAAGGCTAATCACTACCAAATATGAAAAAATATCTTCTTTGTGACTAAATATTTTTATTACTTTTTCAGATTATAATAATGAAGATGAATTTGGAAGAAAGTTGAGGTTCCTCTTGCAGCAGCTTCCCCCTGTTAATTACAGTTTGTTAAAGTTTCTGTGTAAATTTTTAGCTAATGTAGCATCGCATCATGAAGAAATTTGGTCAGCAAGTTCTTTAGCTGCAGTCTTTGGCCCGGATGTTTTTCAGTAAGTTAATTATAAAAGTTCATTCACTGTTTCTATGGGAATTTGAGTATCTCTTTGTAGTTTAAAGTCATTCCTGGTCTGTGAGCAGCAGTAACAAAGTGCACAATATATTTGAGGCAGAATCTTTTCCTGTTCCCACCCACTCTCTCACCCCAGTTTGGTTTAACAATTTTTGCTAAGATTTAAACAGCAGCTTGTCTCTAAGCTGTGACATCAGAAACCACTGTTTTGATTGTTGCATTACTGTATTTATTCCGAGATTCAAATATTTTAGTGATGGTATGTAAGGCTACTATTTGTAGCAAGAGAACAGTTCCGGGAGAAGCCTGGTAAAGTATGAGCTTATACTGTTGTTTCCTCTCCACAGGAAAATATTTGACTTTTAAATATTCCTCATGAAAAGTTAATTGACCAAATAGTTGCTAATTCATGATTTTAAAATATAAAATAGTATAAAGCTTTATAAGGCAGTAGTGTGAAGGCATGCTTAAAGTTTTGTGCGTTCAGAATGGGTAGGGGATAATGGTGTGAAGTGTAGCACTTAGTCATAGAAGACATGCAGAGGTGTTCTTTGGGGAAACGTTGCATTTAGATTTTTAAACTAAAACAGTGTTGAAATCTTTAGCATTTACACAGATGTGGAGGATCTGAAAGAACAAGAAATAGTTAGCAGAATAATGGCGGGACTTCTGGAGAACTACTATGAGTTTTTTGAAAATGAAGAGGAAGATTTTTCATCTACTAATGATTTAAGCTCAATAACTGAGCAGGTAAGAATATTTTGAATGGCTATATGTTACCACTTAACTGTCACACACATTTATGTTTATGAAAGTTTTATTGAAATACAGTTTCTTTAGTATGACTTAGAAGTTTCTTGCAAACTGACAAAACCTGGCATTTTATTAATTTTCTTAATGCTTGTGAAATGCTTGCTTTTGTAATAAGCGTAGCTGTGCTGTATTGAAAAATACATAAGAACTAAACCAACAGTGATATCCTGCCCAACACAGACACTGTTGTAAACAGCTTTCTAATTACCAGTTCAGGAATGAAGAACTGTTTTTTGATCAAATGAAGAGCGACAGTGTTGTTGGTCTTGGTCAAGAGTATTTCTAGGTGTGTCTTACAGGAGCATGCAGGGTCTTGCACTCCACTGGAGGATGTTATCAGTGGTGCTTTCCTGTGCCAAAGTTTTTGAACGGTGTTTCTGATTCTAAGAATTAAAAATTATTTATTTTCTATAAAGAGGAAAAAGGATAAAAAATAAGTGGTCACTAAGGTAGGTAACAAAAAATACTGAGTTTTAAAGCCTATCTCACAAACCCCTCTTCTTGCAAGACAGGTAAGGCAAGTACTGGGGCAGTTGGCTGCTTCCTCTTCCTGCAGTAGATGTTGGTCTGGTGTGCCAGGCGTGGGCAGCAGGTTCTGGAGTGAGCAGCATCTGCTGCTCTGCAAAGCTCCGTGCAGGAATGTCTGGCACTGAGAGCTGCCACAGCCCTGCTGCATGCAGGGAGCTGCTGAGCCTGTGACCCCTGCAGCTGGAGGCTGGGGGCTGTCACTGGGTTGGGATAACTGCTCTGGAAACCAGAGCTGCTCTGTGCTCTCATGCTTTGACATTATGGGCTTAACTGTGCCTCAATATATGTTTCAGCAAAAGGGTTTCCTAAGCACAAAATCTGGTGTGTGGTTTTGTTTGTTTTTTCCCTTAGTTGGAGGGCTGGTGGGGTGTCCCTTTAATTTCGTGGTGTCTCCACCAGATGTCAACAGTGCACTTCTGTCGGGCTGGTGTGGTGGGGACAGAAGGGCCGCTGTCCCTGCCGGGCACAGCCCTGCTGGCAGCTGCCTCAGTGTGTGGGTGGGCTTGCCTTTGCTTCACTGGCACATCCTCTTGCAATTACAGAGGAAAATCAGGGATAAATACATTTCTTGCCTGCAGTGTAGTGCCATATAACACATTACACCCCTTTTAAAAACTAACAAATATCGCCTCTCTGTCTTCTGTGTAATCTTAAACTTCTGAAGTTTCAATTTTTCTTTATTTAGTGCCGTTGTTTTACACTGGTGACAGATACTATAAAGTGTATTTTCTTGAGGCTGCTGCTCTAATTTTTGGGTTTGCAAGATTGGGAGATCAGTAATCAATCCCGGAGGCACCTTGGGAGTCAAACAGAATCACTTTTTTCTCTTTACCTTTTCATGTTTTTAAAATAGTTGCTTTCTAAAAAAGTGAAGTTTGCTGTCTTGAGTAGCCACTTGGCTATATTGTTTTCATTTTAAATTGTCTGTATTTTGCTGCTTCAGTAAAAACATCTGTGTTTGGAAACAAAGAAACAAAAATAGGAAAGAGCACAGAAACTTTGTAAGTAGTTATGCCGAGCTTTGAAGTTTGGGTTCACAGACTTCGGTATTGCCTTCCCTAGGAGGGTTTGAAAATGCTTCTGGTACATGAATAAGGCAACCTGTGGAATAGAGGAGAATTATGTGTTTTAGCTGTAGAGGAAGGAAGGTTCTCAAGTCCATGATTTCAGTGTGGTTGGGATTTTATAGTTTCTTCGTTCTGCTTGTGTTCATTTATGGCATCAGAGGTGCTTCTTGCGTTTCAGTTTTTGTCCAGTGTTGAAGAGCAGTTTTTAATGGTGTAGAATTTACAGTTTTACATAAAAGCAAGTCTAGTGTGTCTGTTTTTTACTAAAATTGAAAAGTGTTCTCCTTCTTCACATTACTTTCATAACTTTCATGCTCTTTTAATTCCCTGGACTTCTTGAAAGGAACTTTTCAATCCATTAACTTCCATTAAATGTTTTTTAGATCAATGATCTCTTGGAAGAAGAGGAAGATGTAAAGCTTGAGCAGTCAGAAGAACTTCCAGAAGACAGCACAGAGAAATCTGTTGAAAGGCCAGCTGTGGTGCATCTAGATGTGACAGGGAATCCCTCAGATTCCAGGAATGTTACAGCATCAACAAGGTAACCTGGTTCTGCCTTGGAGTTTGGATTTAAAGTTTGGGTAGTAATTTATTCTGTCAGAAAGAGAAACTTGCCAGACTTTTGAGATAAGTATTGTTGTCTACAAACTGAAGCTTTAAAAGTAGATGCAGTTCTTGTAATAGTAAAATGTGGGTTAAAATAACTGTTCCCAAATTCAACAGAGGAATGCCTGTAGAACTCAGATCAGATTAAGTATGGGGATTTATGCAGGGAAAGGTAAAAAGGGCATATTTTAGTGAAACTGTAAAGTGGTATTTAAACAGAACATTTGACAGCAGAATTAATAAGAATCTGCATACTGGTAGATCCAAACCTGTTCTGTACTATCCTTCCAGTGGGAAATCCTGGGACTGTTTCTTGTCCTGTGGTGCTGGAGAGCTGTGGGCAGGTTCGGAAGTTGCAAAATATGACATAGGCAGGAATGTTAGAGGGTCACTCAGTTTTAAGAGCAATTCTCATAAAAGAATATGTAAAGATAAAATCATACTTTCATTTGAGAGCTTATTGGTGCTTGCTTGTAATACACAGATTTATATTTTACTTGTTTGTAGTATGCAAGGTTTTATTTTTAAGTCAGCTTTACTTGTCCTTAGAGTTCACATTCTACAGATGGTGAATTTTACCTCTTCCCCTCTACAGCATGTGTTTGCTATGGGCTTTGCATGTAAGAACTTGTAGGAATCTATAATAGAAATGTGACTAAAACCAGAAGAAATGCAGGGAGAATTACAAGTAAGTTACTGCCTAAGAATGGGTAGTTTCAAAAATACGGATTTTTGGTTGAATCTCTTCAGCTGCTGGCTGCATACTTCATTCTGCTTCATGGCAAGAAGCTGTAAAATATCAAATAATGACAGAATCATGATTCTGTTTTGTAATTGAAATTATATTTTAATTGTTAATTATCTTTACCAGTAATAAAGATTCTTATTTTTAGTTTGAATTAAAATTTTAAAACATTTAACTATTCACAGGTATTAGGTTGCTTCTGGAATGTGTAAACACAGCAGTAGGGACAAACTCAACATGTTTGAGAGTTTAAATTGGATGGCCTGAAGAGAAAAACATTTTTATTTGATGTTTAAGGTTAATTAAAAATTAATAGGCATTAATTATGGTTGGCATTTTACAAAATTTGTGGGGAAGGATAAGGAGGAATCCTTTAGAAGAAGCAGATTTTTGACTGTAAAACCAGAACAACTCCTGGAAACATTTAAAAAGAATTAAAGTGAATGAGAAAGTGCTCTTTATTAAACTTGGAACCCCTATAAGTACTGTAAATATTTTCCCAAACCTAATGTTTTTTATGTATGCATTTAATGGCCTTTTTTTGGTCTTAGTTTCTTGATATAAAATAATAATAATAAAGGAAATGTTAATGCAGGTTTATTTGGAATATTTATCTTTGTCCTGGTGTAGAGCTTGTGGCAGCTTATACAGGAAAGAGGAGAAGTAGATCTTAAACATGATTCTTGCAGTTCTTTAAGCTGGGGGTTTGTTGCCTTTTTGCTGTTGTCAGATTTTGGGAACCAAATATCTTTTGGTCTCTCTGTTAAGAGTACTAAAAGCTGTTGTTTATCTTGTTTTGTACAGTGGGGCATCTGACCTTCCTCCCTGTTGTTTGGACTATAACTTGTTTCTAATTGTGCTCCCTGCCTTTTTTCTGTACTCATTCTGTTTGTTCTTGCTGAAACCTCTGACCTTCCTGCACTGCATGATGTTAATTTTACTTTGAGTTAGAGATCTTATGAGAATGGGGATAATCATTAATGCACTTTGGTTTAGTGACTGCTTGAACATGGTATTTCTAATAAACCTATGGAGGGATCTTTGAGCCCATTACCCAGCAGGGAGCATTTGTTGCTCACAGGTTGATGTTGAGCACCTAAAGGAAACTTGTTCTCCTTTGCCAGAAGCCTTTTCCCCATGGCTCTTTCTGCTGTCCTGACTTTTGGAGTAAAGAATTACTGACTCAGCATTGCAGCTGAATTTTAAGACATGCTGTTGAAATAAGTACTTTAGAATCCTTCTCTGTCATTATTCCAATTTTTTCATCCCTGAGCCTTGCCAAGCAGTATTTGCTTTAATTGGGCAGTTCATCTCAAATGTTGTCAGTCAGAAGCTTAATATGAAAACTCTTTGGTTTCAGAGTTTTCAAATTTATATGTGCAAAAATATGAGCTATGACAGGCAGTAAGTTGTATAAACAGTTTGCTTTGTTTCTAGTAAATGCAGTGACAAGGGCAACATCCTCACTGCTTCTGTGATATTTTGTTAACCCTTTTGTGATTTAATTAGCTCTGATCAGAGAGAAGTGATAGTATTAAAACCTGCCGAGGGAGATGAAATGCCTGGTCTAGCTGACTGAATAGAAGAGCTGCCTAAATTACTAGAACATACATTATTCTTTTAATGTAGTGCTGTTTTTAGCATCCAAATACTTTTTCCTCCTTCCATCCTGGAAAATCTGTAAACAACACGTTAGGAGAGCTTTCAAGTGTTGATTGGGCAGCTTATTGTCAGGAGTGACCTCATGTTGCAGTCGATTTCTATTTAGACTGCAGGGTTTAGTGCAGCACTCCAGAGGTGCCGCTCGCAGGCAGCCCCCGGAGCACAGCCAGCAGCATGCACAGCCAGCAGCCCACAGCACGCTTTGCTGGCTTCCAGATGAAGCATTTTTACATGAAGTGCTCTTTTGGGATAGCAAAAATAATCAGAATGGCCTGCAAAGTTCTGCTGCACAGGTAAGTATATGAAAAGAAAATGTCGTTTTGATATAATCACAAGTAAGGCTTTAACTTTAAAATTATGTGAGATTAAATGTGATTTGGAGATACAGAATGAAATAATATCACAACTGATTATTTTAATGAGAAATAAGAATCTGTGTATGGTCAGGAAATTACCAAGGAAAACTTGGGCATGTTTTTTCTCCAGTTAATGTATTTTTCTACTCAAGATATGTTTTTACCAGGACCTTTTCTGGATGGGGAGGGGTTCTCAGGAGGGAGTGAGCATTATGAAACAAAGATGTTTACCTTTCTTTGTCTTGCTGTGTCATGCTGCGTTAAGGCTCTGTCTGACATTATAAATTACAGCTTTTAAAAAGTATCCTTGAGCTGTGATAGGTGGGCTCAGAAGTTGTAATGGCTTTTCACCTAAGATTGTCACATTTGTTTCAGAAAGTGCTGAATTGCTAAAGTGATTCACTGAAGATGTAAGATATTCATGTAGTAAGAGGATTCTTTAGGCTTTGCAATACTGCTGATTTATGCACAGCTTTTGCTGAGTACCTCTAATGCTCCCAAAGGTGTTGAGTAAAAGCACTGGAGAACCATCCTGTGCTGGGGGCTGAAGGTTACACACTAGGATGGAAAATTCTGTTCTGAACCATGTCTGAAATCAGCTGGATTTTTTGGAGATGAGTTTGATTCTCCCTATTCCTGACACATTTCCTCATTGTCTCAAGTGGTAGAATAAAAGGATTTCAAGTCATCACAGTTTCCTATAAATAGTGTTTGTACTTGTGCCCTTGACTGATTTTTTTTTTCCTGCTCTCTTTTGCAATTAGGGTGTTGCAGTGTTCTGTGCTCTAATTGCCTCATTTTTTTCTCTCCCAATTTGTCCAAGGAGTGACTATTGTAACAGTAAATCAATTTCAATCTACACAATTATGTATTTGTACCTTAAGAATACAAGCATACCTTTTATAATGCAACTTTTGTAGAACTTAGTGAGATGGATTCTTAAAACTACATTTTTCATATTTTGAAATACTACTTTTTTTTTTCCCAAGATCGTGCTTCTTTTTCTCTTACGTTGTTCATGAAGCTAAACTTGTAGCTGCATGTTTTCATTTTTTATTTCAAGTATTGTTAATATAAAGTATGTTTATCAGAAAATCAACTTTGTACAGGTGGTAGGGCTATGCTGAACTTCTGTGCATAGAAATACAAATGAAATGTAAATATCCTAAGCTGTAAACTACCTCCTACCATTTTTTTGTTTGTAAGAAAAACACAAAATGTCAACATGTTCTCCCTCAGTTATTTGATCTGCAGCTTTGAAATCAGTGGCTACAAGATCTGACTTCTATGTCAGGTGTTTTAATTTCCCAAAGCTGTGTCTGTTTTGAAATAGTAGGTGACTGCTGCCTGTTCTGTCAATGCATTTGGAATATATCAGCTTTGGCTTTTCACCAGGCAAACACACACACAAATCATAAGATGAACTTGATTTGTCAGCCAGTTTCCATTTAAAAAAAGGGAAGAAAAGAAATCAAAAGCATCTATGAGCACCTGCTTGTTCACTTGTGCCATATGGGTTTAAATGCTATGCACTCTGCTCTTGGCTCAGTACAAGGTATTGAAGGCAAACTGGTATAGGTATTTTTAAGTAAATACTTTAACCACTTTCTTTATCAGCTTATGTTTAATTGAAAGCCCTTTATTGCTTGTGTTTCATCTACTTGGAGGAAGGAAGAATAGTCTGCTTGAGGTGATTTCTTTCTCTGGTGGTGGAACTACTAATAAACTTCCTAAGTTCTAACCAAGGTATTCTTTGCTGTGTTGAAACTATTGGGTAAACAGAGAGACTGCATTTTTTAGTGCAAGCAAAGCTCATAGCAGTTAAAACTGATAGGACACCTCACAGAGGTAATAACTTGTTCAGTTCTCCAGGGGAGTGGCAAGCTCCCTTGTATTTCAGGGTTTATGAAATAAACCCTTATGCCTTCATGAAAATAATATTTTTAAATCAACTTTGGCAACAGTGTTGTTGCATGGTAAAGAGTAGAATAAAATGTTCTTCAGCTTATTGAACCTAGTTATCTGTAATAGAAAGAAAAGCCCTTTTTTTACCTCCCTCCCTGCCTCCATGTTAAGCTGAAATTAATATTTACTTTTTTCTGAGTGAGGTGTGTGTGTTGCAGCTCACGGCTGTTTATAGTAGATTTCTCATCTTTTATTCTTTACTGTCACTTTGTCCAAAGTTTTAAGTATTCTGTTTATAATAAAATTTTAATTTTATTAATGAAAAATTGTAGAGGGACCACACACACATGAATCAACTGACGTGTGATATGTCGATTTCCGCTCTCCCGCCCCTCCTCTAGTAGTTTAACATTCGAGGCTGAAGTGGCTTTGCCTGGAGGTTCCCAGATGCTTTACAAAAGTCACGCTCCTGTCCCAAAATCTGCCTTCTACTTGGAATGTTGTAGCTGTGCTCAGAGACTGTAGATCCGTTGAGCGTTGCAGAACAAAATTATGCAACAGTGGGAAGAACTTGTGGAGGAAAGCAGAGTAATTTGGAATTTGCTTTAGGCAGCAAGGTTAAAATCTGCATTCTTAAGCAAGGTGTCAGGAAATGTTTGACTACAAAATGATTAATATTTCCCATGGGAAAGACCATACATCTGAGAGCTTGGAGCTTCGTAACACAACAAATATTGGCTCTTGAGAGACAGAAATCTGCATTGCTACTTCTACAACTTTCTGCCTTGTGATGGTACTCCTTTTAGATTTTGCCATTTAAATAATAAAGGACTTCAAAGCAGGGTGTTCCTTACACGTGTCTTCTACTTCTGTTAGCTGCATCACATGCAATATTTAAATATTTTTTAGGTTGCCTTCTGTTGACTTCAAGACTTCTATTTATTGCAATAAGTTTTTGCATTATATTAACTTTTGTTTTCTTTATTGCAGTGCTCATATCTCTCCCATAAGTATCTTGCCAGCCTCTGCAGAGTAAGTATAATGAAAATATAAAGTATTTGAATTGTGCTTGTACTAGAACATGCATAGAAGTTACGTATCCTTTCAGAAAACTGCAGTAGGTTTGATTACAGTTACGATGGAACATATTCTAGTGTGAAGGATTTCTCTGCTGACATTTAACACTAATGCAGGAAATACCAAATTCTTGTCAGTGTTGTTGACTGCAGGAGCATGAGAATAGAGTGTGCTTGCGTCCAGAGTCCAAAACTTTGGTTTTACACTTAAATACATCATAAGTTTTTTACCTAATCTTGTAATAGCATTCATATCGTCATTTTAGCACCAGTGATACTGAGTACAGTTCAGTTGAATTCTTTGTACAAATGCAGAGGAAAAATAGAAGCACGATTTTGGAGTTAAAATGGGATTAAATAGTTTAAGATTTTTACAGGCGGATTTTTAGAGGCCTCGTGTGTTGGGGATGAGCTGAGAGGTGCTCAGCAGAGTAGTCTGTTTTTAAAGAATACTGTTCTTCAGTATTTCATTTCTAGATGAAATTTTAGGTATATCCTGTGTCCTTCATCAGGTACTTGCTGATTGTCTCTGCTATTTGGTGGCTTTTACCTTTTAAGATGACAGTCCTGTTCAGGAGAGGATGCAGCCACTTGTGATGAAGTGGAACCTGCTCCAGGATTGATTCTGACCTGTTACCCACACAGGATTTTACTGTCACATTAATATATAAGGCTTTTATAAGGTTTTGTGTATAGTAGTTAAAAAATAGGTTAGTTATTGTAATGTGTTGATTACTCTTAAAATACTGTTGATAAACTTCAAAATACTTTATGTAAATCTTAGGGATTCAAAAATAGTAAGTGCAGTAATTTCCACTGCCTTTTTGGAAAAGTTTGTCTCTTTTGCCTTGAAGTACTGCCATCAAAGATTCTTGTCATGTAAAAGTTTATCTCTGCCTTTCTGTGTAGTTCATCAATGCAAATGTAGAGCTCTTAATTCGACTTTTCTTTTTTTCTTTTTAGCATTTTAGAAAGAACAATCAGAGCAGCTGTGGAACAGCATCTTTTCGACCTGCAGAGCAGCTTAGATAATGATCTGAAACATATACAGCAACAACGACTGGGCTGTAACAGTGAAACAAAAAATCCCAGTGGAGATGAGGAAGGATCTAACAACCAGTAAGATTTTGTTGTATCTGTAATGAATGCTGTAGGATTGTGTGTCTTAACTCTTACAAAAAAACCTACCCAAATCCCCCACCTCAACCCAAAAGTTACAACTTTGGCTGTTGACGTCAGTCTTACCTATTTTAAAACAAATCAACTTCCATCAGGTGCCAGTTATCCATAGCTCTTGAAGGAAATATTTTAAATTGATCTTGTCTAAAAATGTCATGAAGTGTATCTGCTTTATTGCTGAATTCTGTGCAAGTAGCACAGGAACTTAAATTCACTCAAGTGCTTTCATTCTTATCTCACCAATGTGACTTAGGACAAAATTTTAACATGTTAAAGCTATTGTAGATTCTCTTTCAGTTTCATAACCCTGTCTTTCCATGTCAACAGAGCTACTTTACTGCTCTGGCTGCCAGTGTCAATGAAACAGCCAAAAATGGATAGAATGACCACTGTGGGTCTGTTTGCATAGAGTTCCAACCTTATTTGATCAGATTTTATTTTTCTTGTAAATCAGGCCAGATTCTGAGTGTAGCAATTGCCATGGCAGCATTTGGAAGCTGGTACATTTTGCTACTTCATTAAAAATAAATAGTGGTGATTAATACCCAGACTTCAAAAATGTGTGAAATGTTAAGATTTCAGTACCTAAATTTCTTTGTTGCTCAGAGCTGGAATATGTGAACAGAGCCTGATATACATGAAGTGTTCAGCGACTCACATGCTCTTTTCTAAATCGTTTGATCTTTAGTGGTTTTAGAAGACAGGAATAAAGTTTGCAGTGGATCATAAAAGTAATAATCATTGCTGGTAATGATCAATTAAATCTGAGTTTTAGTGCTAAAGATTCAATGTCTTTGAAGTAATTTGTAAGTGGGTAATTGCCTCACAGCCCTGTAGCAGCTGAATTCCTTCAGTCTCAGTGTAAGTGCTGTAAAGGTTGGCTGATCTCAGAGGGGGAGGCTCCAAGTGCCATCACTGCTGGTTTGAAACCAGTATCCTCCTCTGGCACAGGGACTATTCCAAATGCTTCTGATCATCATTCCACTGTGGATTAACTGTAAGAGAGGATACATGATATCGTTCTTCAAGGGAGTGTCTGGGATCTTTAAAGTAGCAGATTGTGCACAAGGCAAATACGTGGTTAAATTAAGAACTGAAAAAAGCAGTGATCCAGTGCCAATTTCTTAGTACTAACTTAATGGCTGGAATTAAGAAAAAAGAGTTAAAATGTTAATTTTCAACCCATCCTGTTGATTATCTCTGTATCTGATAGACAAAGAGCTTTCCTAATGTGGTTTGAAATTATTTTTGAGTGAGGAGAAGGAAAGCAAAGAAGTCAAAGGCTTGTGATGAATGACAGAGTCACGTGGTAGCGGAGTGGTGGCACATAAAGAATATATGTGAATACAAATATGGTGTCAATTAGTTTTAACCTGGCTGTAATGTGTACATGCCTTAAGTTGAAGTCTTGGCAGATTAAATGTTAGAAATAATGGGATTTCTCACTGGAGGGAACACAGTGACAGTAGCTATAAACTAACTGGCTTCAGTACGGAGAGGAGTGTAGCCACAGCAATGTCATTGAGTCACTGTAGTTTCAGGATGTCATTGCTTCTGGCTGTTGTGTTTTAATTCCTTAGGTTGGTATGGTAAGTGTGGGGTGTATGCCTGACCCTTCAGACAAGAACCAAATAAATATGTTTTAATATGTCTATCATGTATGGATGTACAAAACATCATATAAATAATTAATTTTTGCCTACACATCAGAATAATTCTGTTTAAAAAAACCCAAACAAAAAATATCCTGATGTTTGATAATGTTTAGCGGGGGGGGAGAAGAAGCGTTTCTTTTTTATTTTTTTTTTCTTTTAACAATGTAACATGTTTCTAAAGTCCTTCTGTTTGTATCTTTAGGAATGATGTTATTGAAGATAATGACACCGGTAGCAGTGAAAACACAGGAGGCTGCTCTGAAGTATTGGTTTGCACTGATTTAGACAGTGAAGCTATGAAACATGATACTGTAACTGAGGAAGAAGAAGACATTCAGGTGAGAGCAGGAGTCTCTCCTGTATATCAAATCATAAGTTGCTACAACTTCAGTGCTCTAGAGATGCAAGTTTTCCTAAGAGCTCTGATGTAGCATTACATGGTGCTCTTACTCTGTGCAGGCAGTTGTCTTCCTTGCTGTGCCACATGCACTGAGAAATTTTTGTGTATTTTGGTGTGACTTGTTTGGACCCTGACTGATATTTTTCAATTCTTCTTTCACAGATACCAGCCCTTCCTTCTGCTGAGGTAAGTTGGTGTGTGAGGCAGCACAGCACTGGTTAGAACAGCATCTGTTTTAGTAAAGGCTTCCTGAGGAGCAGAAGCTGTAGAGTTGAGACTGCAGCATGGCCCACAGTCACCTCGAATGGATCAGGAAAGGGTAGCAGTCACCTCAAGACTTTGCAGCCTCTCGGCTGTGCTTGGGATAGGAAGGTGTGGTTTTGTCATTAGCTAATCACAGCCTTCCTGTCTATTTCCAGTTTCTTCTGTGGTAGGCAGAAATGTCCTGTTCTTCTCAGCACATCTTTGTCTCTTCCCTAGTTGATGCAATCAAGGAATTCTTTAAAATACGTGCTGACAAAAATTAAATCAAGGATAACAGTAAAGTGCAAGAGAAGAGAGTATTCTTCCACTCTGTATCTAGCTGCACATATGCAGCTGTCAGATAACCCCTTCTAATGGAAAATGTCAGATCTCTAGTTCCTTGTTTATTTGCTAACACTTCTGTTGTTACAAATCTAAATGGTGAATTCTGTGAGTGGTGAAGTTTGTTACATGTGTAGAGAAGTTTCTTCAACGGTTTTCAGCTTCTTGCCTGTGAGTCCATAAATCTTCCTGAGGGTTTCCTGAAAGATAACCAGATAAGCAAAGCTATTGTTAAGAGACTTAAATTAACTAGAAGAATTTAATGAGTCTTTGAGCTTGAAAAGATGAGAATGGATGCCTTAGCATAGTGAAAGCGAGTCATCTGGAATCTGTATTTTAATTAAAACAAAATGTTTCCATAGTGTTTTTCACTATTGTGATGTGTTCTGCTCTTGGGCTTCTGGTTGCTTTTAGGTGTCCCAAATGACTCTCTTGAATCACCTAGCAAGCCAAAATTTCCAGTTGTTTCCACAAACTAGGATATTGTTTTGGAATCCCCTTCTGGAAATTAAATTTTACAGAATGTATTCATTGTCCTGGTTCTTTCCTCACACCTTAGTGTCAAAACTTGTTGTAAAAAAATAATTAGATTGTTATCCTATAGCACAAAATACATAAAGCATGGTATTGAATATAAAGAGGAACATGATGCTTGGGAGTGCATGATAGAAGTACTTTTGTTGTAATACCTGGTGTCATTCTTGGCCTTTTTTTGCTTTTTGATAGACTTCTGTCCATTGCTGTCAGTGATAAGGTGACATTTTGGCATGAAGTTTTGTTTTTTTCAACGTTAGTTTTGACCATCCTCTTAATACACTGTTTCAGATGTTATTGGAGAGTTGTACCTTTTGGGGAGAGGTTAAAGGGAAATGGGGTGATTCTCCTTTGTGGAAGGAGTTTGAGGAGAGTGTAGGGTTGTAGGAAAAGAAAGCTCTGCATGTGAGTTCTCCTTTGGGCCTGAAATGGAAATAGAAGCAGCTCTTTCCACAACTCCAGTAAGTGTGACTATGCAAGACTTATACAGCTCATGTCCAGGGTGGAAATTAGCTGCTGGAGTATGACAAATGCACTGTAATTAAAAATTGTTTCCCCAAATTGGAATTTGACTCGAGGACTGAAATAATATCAACAGAAAAAGGTTGGTTTTTTTTTTCTGATAAGGGTGTCAGTTGCTGTCAGCAGCATAAAACTGTTGGTGTGTTTGAGTTCTCCTGGTAACTTGATGTTATATTCAGACACTGTAAAGATCATTTTGTGAGAATTCTTGAAGTCTAAAACCAAGTGACATATTTTATATTTCAAATTTCTTGTATTCCCCCAAATATAAGACACTTTTCTGAAGAAATCAAGTACCGGGCTTTGGCATAAATACTTTTAGTGAACAAAGTGGTGACATGGATTCATCTGAACTTGTTTTGTGAGATGGTGCCATAGAACTGACAGCACTTCTTCATTCCCTTCCAATTCTGTTGTTGCTTTATTTAGTAACAGGGATTAGTAGCGCCTTTAAAAAGTTTGTGAGACTTGTTTCATTTCATATATGCTGAGCACAACTGTTTTTGAGATTAGGAAGTACAAACTGCCACGATTTTAGTCATCCCAAACTTCATGTCATGAGTGACAATTTTAGGTACAACTTTTATTGGAGAAATAATAAAAATTGTTTATCTGAAGATAAAAAGTCATTGGATTACTTCTGGTGATTAAAACACCTGGTCACTGGCCTTACTTGAGATGTAAAAATGTCACATGGTTAAAAAGCGTGATTTCCATCCACACACACAAGAAGCTTTTAGTTCTTGAGGACATTTTATGGTCAGAGATGATTATGGAAATGTTTTCTGTTGGAAGAGCCATTCCCAAATCTTTCTAAACATACTTTTTCCCAACAGACTGCAGACATATTGTTGAAACCATGTGATGAAGATGTTGATGGAGAAAATAATAGTGAAAGGTTTGTGTTTTTCTGTAATCATACAAACCTATATGATTAACCTACAGCTTTTTTTGTGAACAACCCTATGTTCTGGGCAAGGCAAACAGAAGCATAAAAATTTATTTTCTTTGAAATATTTTGGCACATTGTATTGCTCTTAATGATTGAAGAATTTATGTTAGCAACAGTGACTAGCCAGAAGGCTTTGTTAATTTGCAGCTTTACTTCAGCACGGGTTGAAATTTTGGTTTTATTCAGTTGAATTTTAAAATATTTACTTTTAATTTGAGAATGAAGGTCTGAGCTGTTTTTATTTCCAGCTTTTTTCAAGTCTAGTTGTTATTTACATGCTACAACTTGAAATCCAATGTGAAGATCAGAGAGTGGAAAAAAGTAATATAACTTTCATCCCCCAGAGTTTTAATTAATGTCTTAAGTCAACACAATGCCTGTCTGCTAAAACTGCAAGGGGTTTGTAAAAAAAAAAAAATACGGGGAGTCTATAGTGTTTACTGTCCATTTAAATGATAATGTCCATTTGAAATTATAATGAAGTCTGTGTCTGCTTTTTAGGGAAAATAGTATATTGCTTGATGGCAATGATAGAGTATCTTCAGAAGCGTTGCTGGTAAGAAAGATTTCATTTATATACTGATACCCAGCATCTTATAAGAAATACAAATGTGAAGTAACACATTTAACATCTTGTGGTTGGTGTTGCAAGGCTTGCAAGACCTCTGTTAGAGAGCTCATCATGTCACTTCACAGAAACTTAGGACAGCACAGCAAGTTTATTCTTACACATCTCATTTAAGAAATGTTTTGTAATGTAAATGATTGCTGTTGGGGTTTGTGTGTCTCTAGTTGTAATTCCTCGAATTTGGAAAGTTTTTTTTTTCCTTAAAATTCCTAGAAGTGCTGGAACTGATGAAGTACCTGATTTCCAGCTATTAAGTAATAATAAAATTGCTCTATTCTTTAAATACAGGATTCAAGTAGCAAGACTTGTGATCTTAATGCAAACACTGATTCAGAGGTGTTGGGGGATGGCAGCATTAATGTTCCCGAGGAAGCTCCGGGTGTCCAAGTACCACATCTGGATCTGAAGAATGTATCTGATGGTGACAAATGGGAAGGTAATTTCACTCTTTAGCTCACAGTATCCTTAGGGAGGAGTGATAAATAAAACAATTTGCAGAGTAGAAGCAGCAGACAACAACATGTTCCTGTACATGTGGTAAGATTAACCAAGTCATGACATAGGTCTCAGCTTGTTTCAGAACCATCTGCAACTTCATTAAGGACCTTAAAAAAGTCTAAGGGAAAACTAAAGAAAGAAAGCAAAATAGTCCAAGTTTCATTCTAGGTGGCATGTTGTGTTTTGTTTTTGTTTTTTATGGTTTTTAAAGTTCCATGACCCTGAGTCTCTCATCCCAGTCTTTAAAAATACTTTGTCTAATTATATAATTTAGTTAAAATTCTCATTGTGTCTTGTCTTTGTTTTATTAAATGTAAACTATTGAATTAGCTGAATTTGACCTAAAGTCCCTAACCTGTCAAACACAGCAGTTTATATTTCAATTTTTCTGAAAAATCTGTCAGTTGTTTTGGTTTCCATGTCATTGGACAACTTGAAGCAGCTCTAAATTTTCAAATAAAGGCTAAAGTTGCAGATGGATATTTTTCTGTGCCCCGTCTCCTTCCACAGTCTGCATTTTAGGAAAAGAAAAATACTTGTAACAGTTTTCTCTCAGACAGGATTCCCTATGTCTGTGACCTTATTCTTCACTGCCTTCCAGGCTTAGCAATCCCCTGAGCTTGTGACTTAACTGAATTTTGTTGGTCAAATGTCCGGTAATAACTGTTAAGACTTTTGTTTGACTTAAAACAACCATAAGCCTTTTGTAACCAGAGCAAAACACTTTTGTCAATACCTTCTTTTCAAAATACTTCTCTTTTTATGTCTTCCTTATATCGTGTTTCCTCTGCCTGGTGTTGATATTTGGAGTCATCACACCTTAAAAAATGCTGCTAAACCACTGTCAGCTGTCACTGGCAGTGCAGTGGCCACAGGCCACTTGTTTTTGGTTTGGAAAACTTGCAATATAACTTGATAGATGTAGTGCAGGTAAACTGTGCAGGGACAAGTTTTTAACTTTCAGTGGGCTCTTCCAGTGACAGCTGTTCCTTGAGATGCCTTTAAGTGTCACAGTGAAACCTTAGCAAGACACTGGTAACAAGGAATCACTGCACTTTACTTCTCTCGTTTTAATATTTCCAACACTGCAACCACAAGTTAACTGGAATGTGTGATCTGTGACAGTGCAGGTTAGAGCTGTCACATGTCAGCACATACAGCTTTGACTTGAAGCTCAGGTGGTGAGAACTGATTGTTAGTTTGTCACTGCTGTTGACCGTCTTGCAAATTAATTACCTTCATGAGTCCACAATTCCCTTTTTACCCTTTTAATTATTTTGCAAATAATGAGGTTTGCAACTTGTTATTGGCTTCATCTGTGAGCTAGTTTTGTACAATATTTGCTGATTGGTGCTCTTGAGCCCTAGCAAACTTCACATTCAGAGTATGTCATGGCAAAGAGAAGTCAAATTGCAGACACCCGAAGGCACTGAGTCCAGATTTTCATTCTTGTTGCCCAAGTTAAGAACAGTCTAAAGCAAAAAACCTATAAAAATCCTGATTATGTTTCAGTGTTTTATTTAGTTTAATTGCTTACTTGCACATTACATTTTGTTGCATCCTCTATTTGTGTTAAGATAACTTAATATGTATTCTCAGAAGGTTTGTGGCATCCATTTTCATTATTTCCTTAAATCTGCTCATGAAATTGCTTTTGGTTTTACTTCCTCAAATAGCTTTTTGACCCTTGTTTTGAAAATAAAGCAGCGTATCTGTTTATAAATTTATATTATAACTTCTTGGTATTAAATCGTGTTCTTTGCAAGAGGTCTTATTTCACTGTGAAGTATTTGAACATTGGCTATCCTTCAGTCCTGTTTAGGATGACTGTTAGGAACTCAGCCTTCCAAGGCACTGCAAGTCCTTGTGGCATTCCAGTGAACTAGAGTGACTTGGTTAAGAAATCTGTACTAGTCCCAATTCATTTATAAGTTTTGGGTTATTAAAGCCAGTCTTAACAGAAAACTCAAAGGCCTGTATGCAACAGAGTTCTTGAAAATCAGCATCAAATGCTTGCTGGCCCAAGGTGAAAATGCAGAATGGTTGATACATATTTCTGAGTAGTTTTTCTGCATTTGCCCTGCTTTTTGGAAATCACCAACATCTCTGTTATTTACAAGCTCTGAGCAAAAACATTAGAGCTTGCCTTTTGTTCATGTGAGGATGCATGAGTCTCTTATTAAACTGCAATAAGTCTTCACTATTCCTCTACCAGTTCTTTGTAAACCTTTCCAATAAAAACTGCAAATTGGCTGAGAACTGAGCATCCTTACCTGCCATGGGAATTGCTTGGAAGCTGAGAGTGCTCAGGCCTGGTCCAAAAAGATGGGATGTTTTTCCCTGGTACTGTATCTTCCTGCTTTACATGTTATGTATAGTTTGTTCTGACTGTGCTGTGTGTTCACTTCAGTATTTTTGCCATTCTTTTTCATTTTATTAGCGCCATGCCCTATCACTTTCCCCCTCATTGATTTCAAAACAATGCATCTGCAGAGAGAAGGGGAGGGTAAGTATGGTTCGCCATACGTTCAGTTATCTGCCTTTTGATAGTTGATGGTTTGCTTTCTAACTAACCCTTCACCTGCTGTCCCTTATATCTTGGGAATATTCTGATCTGCAATTTTTTTGTTGATTCAAAAAGGCCCCCTTTTTGTATCTTGTACTGTGCAAACAGGCAAGATCACAGCTGAAAAACAACAAAAAAATTCCCAATTGTACGAAGTAAATGTACAATGGAAAGCAGGTACAAGGGTTATTTTTTTAAAGATTATTTTGTGGGTTTTATTGTTGTTCTGCACACTTTGAACCCAGTTTTCAAATTTCTGATTTGAACTAGAAAAAAACCAGGCAACTCTAAAAGGAAAAGGGGGGTGGGATTTTAAATTAAAGTAATTGAAAGGCTATATCAGCTTTTTTTTAGACAGCAAGAAAACCATGTCAAAGAATTATAAGGGATATTAGCAAGGAGCTTTTCATAGGGATTTGAAAGAATTGATTGTTTTGGAATCTCCCTCCTAAAAAAATCACCTTCCACAAATTAAGAAATCTCTTTTTCTCAGTGGTGTCAAGATAGATTTTATCATAAAACCCAAAAACACTCCTTTAAAAAGACTTAAGCAAATGGCCATTATACCTAAAGAGGTACTGTCAGACTTACCTTCTTCAAAACCAAGAGGACAGCCTTTCCAAGTATATGTGTACAGTATGAACCTTAATTTCCACAGCAAAATACCGCAATGGTCAATAAATGTATTATTCTTATTTTCTATTTCTGGTAGATAAATAAGGCTCTTTTACACAGTTGAACTGATCAGAAATGCATACTCCCAAGATACACTTTGAAAAAGGGATCCTAGTGTGCATACTTCATTTCAGTACCTTTTTCTTTCAGTTATATGACAGAATCTGTAGCTCTCTGATGTATTTCACTGTTTTTATTCACTTTGTGTATGAACCACATCCTCTAGAGCATACAAGACTAAGCATTGGGTTCGCATTTTTGTTTCAACTCTTGTTTATAGCTCTGTTAACAGAAAAGTACCATTGTGTCTTTTTTTTTATCTTCTAGATCCATTTCCTGCTTTCAAGTCTTGGCAGGAGGACAGTGAATCTGGAGAAGCTCAGCTTTCCCCACAGGCTGGGAGGATGACCAATCATCCATTGGAAGAGGACTGTCATCCCATATTGTCACATCGGAGTTTGGATTTTGGGCAAAGCCAGCGTTTCTTACATGATCCAGAAACGTTAGACTCTTCATCCAAAGCACTTTCTTTCGTTAGGTGTGTAATTTTAATGCAGTCTGGTGGGCAGGAAGTGTTACTGCCAGGATGAAAATATAGCTGTTTGAGATTGCTGTGGGTTTTCATGGTCTGAATGAACTGAAGACCAAGGTCAGATGTAGCATTCTGTGGCCATTTGGCTGCTCTGCCTGCCCAGGAACTGCTGGAGTGAATCAGAGGTTCAGCTGGGGTGGGATCATGTCTCTCCGAGTGGCCACTGACAGATGCTAAGGGAAAGAGGATAAAAATAGGGCAAGATTGCAGAGCTTTCCTTGGCATTTGGTCAGGGCTTTGGACAAATGGCACTTCCTGAAAGTCTGAAAGTCCTATTTATATCCTTTGTTTACCAGGCTTTGCTAGACTCTGATTTTATGTAAGCTCTGCCTTCTTTTTCTTGTGTTTTTTTAACCTAGTTTGTTAAAGTAGAGTTGTCACTAAACAAGCAGCAGGTTATTTGTATGAACTGGACAGTGGGACTCTCCAAAACTGTAAATAACCCATGACCTATACTGTCTGCTGCTGTTACTGGGAGGGGAAGTTGAGAAGAATTTTCCTGCTTTTTAGGGAAGAGATAATCTCATAAAAATTAGCAAACCTGAAACAGTAGATTGGAACAACATTAGACTTTCTAGTTGTCTGTCTGGCAGATTTATTGATGCAATAACATCCTTGTGCAAGTTTTCGCCAATTAGCCACAGAAGATATTTAACAAGTACTGTTAAAATGATGTAGGAATACTGACCTGCAGAAAAGTGCTGATGATAATAGCTGTTCTCCTCATTCTGAAACGAATAAGGATCTGCTCTAGTAGATTATTAGATTAGTATTGCTAATATCTTGAACTACAAAGATGTCACTGGCTGTGTAGAGGGATGTTTCAGGCACCTTGTATAATAATTGTTCTGGAAAATTCTCGTGTCAGTCTTGGAACAAAAATGCTTTGCAAGAGCAGCAAATATAAGAGGCTGTGTGAAAGATGATATAAAACCAAAACCACATACTTTAGAAGTCTATTAGTAAAATTAAAGAAATTTATTAGTAAGACTAACAAATTATGTGGATACTTTTTGGCTTAAATATGTCTTAACTTGCCTGAGACAGTTGAGTGAAGCTGTTTAATTGCCAAGGATTGCTCAGTGGTGTTTTCTAGCCTGGGCTTTATTCTGTGCCCAGTACTTGAGGAACAACTGAGTATATAGTAACTTAGGTAAATAGCCCAGGCACCAGAAAGTTGGCAATTAATGGTATATTACACTTGAATTTCAAATATAGTTTTTCTGTTGTGGGTATTACTGACGTCATTTGATGTTAGGGAGACAAAAATAGCATCACATCTTGAAGGCAGCAGCTCAAAGCAGTTTGAGTAAATAGCTCTGAAAACTTGAAATTAATGGATTATGAGCTGGAAAAAAATGAAATTATTTATCTCTTACTTAAATATACATGTTTTTTGCACTCATTTAATTTTCTAAATTATATTTTAAAAATTTTTTAAACAGAACACGAAGAGCATCCTTTAGCTCAAAAGATGACAAAAGGGAAGACAAGACACCTTATCAGCTTGTCAAGAAATTGCAGAAAAAAATAAAGCAATTTGAGGAACAGTTTGAAAAAGAGAAAAACAGTAAGGTAGGTTAGCACTTTACTCAGGATAAAGGACTGCATGGGAGGGCTGAGTGACTCTTGTAGTTCATCACTGAATAACTGTGTACAGAAATGAGAATTTTGTAACACGCTGCTGTCTGCAAAAGGGAGCTGAGCAACAGCAATATTAGAAAATGTGCCAGAATTCCAGAGCCAAAGGAGGGCAGAGTGGCAGTTCTGCTGTGAGACTGAGGGCATTTCAGATGAGAAATGTGGAAATTCTGAAAATGTGTGGAAAAGCAGAAGTGTCTTAGCGCTTTCTGGTTCAGCTGCTGAAGTTGTTTCAGTTTTATTTTTACAAATGTTGTCCCTGTGTTGGCACTGAGATCTGATCTGATACTGAGTGGCATTCCTGTAACTGTTCACATTCACCATCACAAATATTACCATCACAAAGATTACAAATCTTGAAAGAAGTATTTATCAACAAGATTTAGTGTGTTTGTTTTAATATGTAATTTATTTGTATTTTTTCAGCCCTCCTATAGTGATATTGCAGCCAATCCAAAAGTTTTAAAATGGATGACTGAACTTACCAAACTGAGAAAGCAAATAAAAGGTAAGAGATTGCTACAGTTTCTCGTTCTCTACCAACACAAATTATCTCCATGACTGAAATGGCCAAGTCATTCAGTAAAATTCCACCACACGCAAAAATGTTTCATTTCTACATCCTGCACTATTCAAAAATCAAATTGTTCTTACGGCTTTAGTTCTTTGGTAGAGAAACTTTCCCTGTGCAAATTGCTATGTTCCTGTATTTGCAGTTAAATGAACTGAGAGTGTTATTTTTTTTAAACCTTTGGATTGAGCAATTTTTCCCATTTCAGATGCAAAGCAGAGGAGCTCAGAGGGAGAATTCATACCTCAAACACGTCCACGAAGTAACACTCTTCCAAAAAGCTTTGGTTCCTCTCTTGACCAAGAGGATGAAGAAAATGAAGATGAGATGCAGGTTGTGCAGAAAGAGAAGCCCAGCAAGGAGGCTACACTTGAACTCATTTTGAAAAGATTAAAGGAAAAGCGAGTTGAGAGATGTTTACCTGAAGATATAAAGGTAAGCAAAAGGTTATGGATAGGCTCTTTCTAAGAGACTAAGGGGGAAATAGAGCACTGTCAGACACTTGAGATACCACTTTATCAACATGATGATGCCTCTGGCTAGCAGCCCTTTGCCAGGCCATCATATTTCAGACTCAGTGGGGAAATTGTCAACATGAACCACATTTTCCTTGCTCTGTATTAAAATATTTACAAGTATGTGCTGACACTATTGAGTAGCTTTAAATGGAGGAAGGTGAGTTGTATGATGTTAACTAAGCTAAGTTTGGCGTAGACATCTGTATAGTGAGTAAAAGTGCCTTGTGTTTGATTAAGTGCTAATTATTCTTGATAGAAAATGACAAAGGACCATTTGATAGAAGAGAAAACATCTCTCCAGAAGAGCCTCCTGTATTATGAAAGCCAACATGGACGGCCGGTAATGCTTGGCTTTATTTCAAACTGTGGCGTTGTGTGCATAGACAACACTAACTCTTGAGCAATAGTAAGACAAGAATTTAATGCTGGTGTATGGGGTTCTTCTTTTTCCTTCTCCAAAACACAAAGGTATCTATTGGCCTCCATGTTGCCATCTGAGGAACTTGCTGCATTGACTTCTAAAAAAAGAAAAAAGTATGTATTAATAGGCCCCCTTTTCAGAAATCAGCAGGTTATTGGAGTGTGCAAAGTGATGGGTGTCATTTGTGCCTTACGTGTCTGTGAGGCAGAGAGATGTCTTAAAAATAAACAAGATTATTGAATTTCCTGGGAAAAGACCAGAAATGTTATTCTGGATTTCATAGAACCAGAAATGAAAAGACAGTTCCCACCCCCCTTCTCTACAGTTTCATCTTTTTCTTTTTTTCCCTCTCATTTCTGTAGAGCCATCGTCATTGCCAGGCACACATCATTTCCCCCAGTTCTTGGTCCCTTTTTTGCTTCTTTTCCATGGATATTTAAAGACAGAGGGTTTGCCTGTGCTGAAGCTCCCCTAATTTTTAGGAAGTGTTTAAATCTTTTCCCTGAAAAATACAGAGTGTTAAAGTGAGAGAGAATGAAAAAGCACCCACTTATTCCCTTTTATCTGTGTAAACCCCCTTTCATACACACAATTTAAGGTAGTTTTATATTCCTAGTTGGAATGTTGGTGGCCTGGCAGGAGAAGCACACAGCTTTGTGTTTGCTTGTCTGTGATTGAGTGACCAGTAAAATTAATTCTGTGGTTTCTCTGCCTCTAGGTTACTAGAGAAGAAAGACATATTGTGAAGCCACTTTATGACAGATACAGACTTGTAAAACAAATGTTAACTAGAGCAAGCATTACTCCTATTCTTGTGAGTAAAACAAATGCTATTTCTATTTATTTTCCCACTTTTGAACTGCGAGGCTGCCTTTAGAAGAGCTAGCAACACTGTTCTGTGAAACATCTTTCTTGTGGAAGATATAAAGATATTGTTGTCATTGTACTTGAGGCATTTGATTGATTTACTGCTGAGAACAGAGCAGTTCCAAGCTGCTTGTGGCCTTGATGGCTCTTGGGAATTGAATGGTTCTCTGTGGAAGTGAGTGAGCTGTGCTAACTTGCTGTGGGTGAGATGTTCCCAAGTGCCTGTGCTAGGTATGGATCCACAGGACACACTGTACTTTTAGTCCTCCCCAGAATAGTAACACCAGTTGCAGTGCAGGCTGCTGTCAGCAGAGGCTTGAGTGACAGGATTGCCATCAGAACCATTTCATTCCTTCATGCTTCCCCAGAGAGAGACATGTTACCAGCACCTGCAGCATCTGTACAACATCCGTGCTTTCTCATTGTGTTTTCACTTGGTTTCCTTCTGAATTTTCTGTCCTCTCTCTGTGGTCTTCTAAGAGATGAGGAAGAAAAGTTTTCATACTGTGCAAGGAAATTGATGTCACCTTGTTTATAGTACCTGTAAAACAGCTGGGGAATGACAGGCAGCTGGTTTTGTTCTGCATGAGCCATAATCCAAGCCTTGCATACTGACCCAGACTTGCAAAATACCTGTTTGGATGTTGGCTGCTGGCCCTTTTGGAAGGAAGGGATTGCATAGCTGATGTGAGATAATCTCTTTGCATACAGACGGTTTTTCCCAGACATAGGTAGCTGGGTTTAATCAGCAGGAACTTAATCTGCTGGTTACATTGTCACTGACAGTTCTTAGCTCTCTCCTCTAAACTGGAGTACATTGAGATAAAGGGACCAGGTCAAGATTCTGCCTTTCTTGCACTTATTTTTTTTTGGTGGCTCCCTTTAAAGAAAAACATGATTTGCATCACAATCAAGTTTAAGGGCTTTTATATCAGAATCCCTTTCTGAACTCCATAAACACAGGTTGCTCTTAAGCCCGGGTGTGTTTCTCTGAGTCACAGCTTTTTGGTAGTGCCCTCGACTGATTGAGCTCTATCCTGTCTCTCCCCTCAGAAATCTGACTCTTCAGCTGAGATGGGTTTTACATCCTGGGTAGCCTGATGACTGTACCATAGTCATTCTGGTTTTTTGGCTATGAAATAAAGGCATGGGTGATAGACCACCAGAAAGATTTTAAATTCAGGAGAGATGTCAGTAACATGATTCCTAATCTGTGCTGTAGACAACACCTGTAAAACCTTTTTCACAGGTCTTCGCTTTTGAAACCTAGAAGAGATGAGGAGCTCTCTCTTATTGCCAAGGACTGTTCAGTGGTAGCTTCTAAGTAGTCTATATTCAGTGCCAGATATTTCAAGAATGGATTTTTAGGTTTATATGACAACTGATTCCATGAGATATCTTACTGTATCCTGATACACTAATGACATGCACTGAAGCCTGTATGGAAATGGCCAGAGAAGCCAGGAGAGAAGGAGACTATTTACCTTTCATGAACTAAAGTTTTTGACAGGTCATTGTCTGTGTGGCTTTTGTGTTTCACCTTTTTGCTGTCCAGAGACCATCTGTTGGAGTTGCTTCTGCTGTCTGGGGATAAGGGATGAGCAGGACATGACGGCAGGTGTGCAGGAGGCACCTGGACAGCACAGGGACACCTGCTTTAGGCTGGAGTTCAAAGGACTTTGAGGTGGCAACAGCTAGCTCTGATTTCACACTTGTAACTGCGGGGCTTCAGAGTGGTCTGGAAGAAGAACCTGGCAGGATTATTCCCAGTGGATGCCTGGCAGGAGATAACCAGCTCTGGCCTCTGTAACTGTGCTTTGGTTTGGTAGGAACAAGAATAAATACAAAATTCAGAGCTATCATTACACTTCATCATTCTTCTACAAAACATGGAGAGAGCAAATACTTTTTATTTTAAGTCTGAAAAGGAATATTTTAAAATAAATTACAAGCTACAACATTTATTTCTGTGTCAAGGATACCTTGAGTGTCTGAGTTTTTTGGGTTCTATGGTTATTTTATTTGTGCTCTGTAAGTATGTTTGCAGTCTTTTATTCCTCTCAAAGAGGAAATATTGGGTGACTTCAGCATAATTCTGATTTGAAACAGCACTTGATGTCTTACTGTACATTTTGAAATAAATTTCCATTTTTTCAGGGATCACCATCAACCAAGAGGCGGGGGCAGATGTTACAGCCCATCATTGAAGGTGAAACTGCCCATTTTTTTGAAGAAATTAAGGTAGGTACAGTGCATTTAAAAAAAATACTTCCCAGCACTTGTAATAGGGAACTGAAATACATCATATTTTTTTGAATTTCTGTTTTCACTTTCAGGAAGAAGAAGAGGAAAGTGATGGTTTGTCAACAGACTTGAATGATATCTTAAAAACTGCTGCCCAAACACAGCCTGTTCTAAGCCCAGTTGAAAACTCTGAGTCTGATATTGAAGATGGTCAAGAGAAACTCACCCGGGACCTAAGGCTCTCCAGCACCCGAGCTGCTTCTATGTATGGGCAATTAAGTGGTTAATTTAATTATAATAGTTGTAATTACTGTAGTTAGAGTCATGGTACTAGATCTATGATGTTGGGTGGAAGGGAGTGACATGTTCAGCACTTTTTAGGAAATGTTTGGATTGAATGAGTGTTCTTTGCTCTGCCATGTCTGACTAAGATCTTTTTGTACTCAGTGAATTATTTAGTATCTTCTACACCTTCTTCAGCCTTATTTGAGCTGTGTAGACAGCAGAAAATTTATACCCCTCTATTAACTGCTAGTTTCTTCTCAATATTTCACTTTCAAACTGACAGCATGTTTCTTATGAGCCAGACAAATAAATTATTAGTGCAGATAGCTCAGTTGTTTCTGAGGAATTTAAATTCTACTGTACAGCCAAAATATTTTTTCTTTCACGTGAAATTTTTAGGCCTGAATTATTGGAGCAACTGTGGAAAGCCAGAGCTGAGAAAAAGAAGCTACGTAAGACATTACGAGAATTTGAAGAGGACTTTTATCAGCAGAATGGAAGGTTTGTTTAGTACAAAACCAGATGCTGGGCTGCAGCCTCATTATGTGGCCAAATATGTTTTCTAACTTTGAATGCTGTCAGCTGGAATCTGATCTGTTTTGATCTGCTGTGAATAATCTCCTGAGGGAGATAACTTTGTGTGTTTTTAACAGTTCCATTAGAAAAAAATAACATTTAAAAATACCTACTAAAAAGTATTATTTTTTTATTTTAAAAACCCCATATTATCCCTGTTCTGTAACATAGGGCAGGGAAATTTGCCCATTTGCCTCTCGTTCCAATAGGTCAGTTCTGGCAGTGGATATTTGCTTTACCAGTAGAAGTTTTTATAATTTTTATTCTTCTCCATATTGTTTAATTCTTTTAGGCTTCTTATTTGAATTTGTTTTGTCATGAATTGGATTGCATTGGTGCCCATTGTATTTTCGAGATGTCTCGTGTCAGGAACAAAATTAATAACACTCCTAAGAGGTCACTTTCTTGACTGGCAAATGCTCTCACTGTGCCTTCTCCTGTATTTTTCCTGACCTACAAACTCCTGGAGCTCTGGTCATACAAATTCCAGTAACGTGGCTTCATTGTGCACTTACTGAACTTAGGACAAAACTCCTTTTGGCTTCAATGGCAAATGAGGTTAATCATGTTAATAGATTATTTGTTATAGTCCAGTAAGGATTATGCTCTGCTGCCAATTTGTGGGTCAATCTACTTACAGTAAAAAATGTAGATGGACTTTAATTTGTCTTTTTCTGTAGTGTGTATACAGGATATGAAATGAAACTCTTCATATCCGTAGTAAAATTCCCAGGAGTGCTTAAGGCAATGATTATTACCCAGTGCTGCAGCAGTTGTGCTGAATAAATGCTGCTGGGTTTTCAATTTAGGTGTTTTTTAGGTGATGGCATTTTTAACTAAAACGAAAATATAATGTCATGCCTGTTATTGGTGAACAAGCTGCCAATAATGTTTTCATCTGCCCTAAAATAACTTCCTGTAGCTGCTTCTGTGTTGGGCTTGCTGCAGGATGGAGGATTTAGTTGAAATTTTGATGGTGTTCTTTTTACAGGAACGTACAGAAAGAAGATCGGGTCCCAATGCTGGATGAGTACAGGGAGTACAAG
The DNA here is from genome assembly GCA_013400495.1 of Nicator chloris. Lineage (NCBI taxonomy): Eukaryota > Metazoa > Chordata > Aves > Passeriformes > Pycnonotidae > Nicator > Nicator chloris. The sequence continues at coordinate 258,036 of WAAE01014881.1, forward strand.
AAAATCAAAGCTAAACTGAGGCTGTTAGAAGTCCTTATCAGCAAACAAGATTCTTCAAAATCAATTTAAATTATATTCCTCCAACATGTTGAGTAACATGCTGTTTCCATATACTATCCCTGTACTTATTGGGTGCTTGTGTTCATGTGTCATGCACTGTTGAAAGAATCCAGTTTGTGCACTTTACTGTGGTGCCACTAGGACATGTTTGAAGGGTAAGAAGGTCCTGTCTAGAGAGCAAATAAGGTTTTCTGAGTTTGAGACTGCTCTATCCAACTTTAGCAAACACGGTTTCCACCGAAGTTTTGTATTCCAGATGCATCCATCCTGTTCCAAAACAACCATAGCTTTTTTTTTCTTTAGCATTCAAGAACTTTGAGACTTTTGTTAACGCCAACCTTTTGCATTGTTGAAGGAATTATTAATATTGTAATGCTACACCGAACTACTCCTCTTGCCTAAAAAAATCAGCAAATTAAGGGTACAGCTCTTAATTCCTGGAACACTTAAACAGACTGTAACTCCTTTCAAAGGACTGCTGTGGAACAACTTTGATTTTTTGGTATTCTAAATTGCACCTATACACAGTAATAATTAACGTCTATGGATTTTGCTCATTAGCAGTCAAGTTTCCTCCTTGAGAAAGATGGACAGTGGACAAACTAGAAAGTGACCTTTTCTTAGTGGCTTTTAAACCTTGGAAAACTGAAAAGTTCAATCACATGCTGCCTACAGGACTCATGTCATTATTGTTCATTTGATCCCTTTTTCAGTTGTTGTTTATCAGCCAGTGGTGACATAGTGTTTGGGCTGAATTGGATACGGCATCTCCGCTTTCAGAAGATTTGAGGAGCACAGTGAACACTGTGGTGTTTGGGAAATCTGATGGTGCTCAGACTTGTGTGGCTCCACAGAAAGGAGCTGGCTTAGGACAGTAAAATCCCACTGTACCTGAAGTGAGTATGGTGTCAAGGGCTAAAATCAGTGTAGTCAACACACAACACAGGGAGAACCGTCGCTTTGGAGTGGAAAGATTACTGCTGTTTATCACGGTTTTGTTTTACAGTTGGAGAATAAAAAAACATTATCTAATCCTTACGATGTAAGCAAAACAGTTTATGGGCCTTGCATGATTTAGCTTCAGAGTTGAATCTAAATAATGTTTTGAGTATCACATCTGCTGTGCTGAATGATGATTTAGGGACTAGCTTTGCTCTGCAGCAGCCATCCGCAGCTGTTTCTGATCTGGCAAAATCAAAATGTTCATTTCAGCTGGTGCTTTCTCAGTTGTTTTTTTTTTTTATTTCAGTGTATCAGTTTGATTGTGGCCATGTTTTGCATGCACCTACTCTCACTGCATGTTTTTATGACTGGCTAATGTCAACATAGCAATGATTCACTCTGCTTTATGAAAGACCAAAAATTAACTTTCTCACGATGTAAGAAATGGCTCGCACGTAACCTCAGAGACTTGCTGTTCTGTCATGAAGCATATGAAATAGGTTGCAAGTAGGATTTTTAGTGCTCAGATTTCATTTGTATACTGTAGAATACTTCTTGGTTTGTTTTACTCTGCTTGTAGGCATGTAATTTTGGAATTCAGAAAAAAAAAGCACTAAAACTATTGAGCACTGGTGATATGCCTTTTTTTCTTTTTTTTTTTTTAACTGCAAAGTGATCTGGGACCTTAGAGAATTATGAGGTTAAACTAGTCTTGAGACCATTTACCAATTTTATTCAGTTCCGTTGTGCAATGTACACTTCAGTTCCTTTTCTATCAGTCTGCAGACACGGGTGTATCCAAACATTGAAACTAATGTGTACTGTATAGTGTTGTACATGAATGTTTGTGTTTTATATACCACATGCAAAATGTCAATATGCACTATTTAAATGTTTTAAATAATATATTCCTCCTTTATAATGCTTAAATCTATATGATTCCAATATTTTTATAAGTGAGTGAGTGATCAGACTGGTTCCAATTCAGAATTAACAGCTGCTTTGTGTTTGTTATGCAGTGTTTGGCTGTTTATTCAGTATAGTAGATAAGCATGGCAACAGTTATGCTGAGTGTGTTTTGTGCCATCCTTGTTGAGCAATAAATAAATGGTAGAACTAGGCATTTTGTGATATAACAGTTTTACTTTGGTAAAAGCAAAACCTATATATCTATATGGATATATAGATATGGAATATATATAACTAAACCAGATATAATTGCATTGCTATGTCTGGTGCTCATTGTATAGACTTTTATAATAAAAGTACCTTAACCTTTATTGTCTTATATCTTTGTTTCTCATCATACTTTCTCCTCCACTGCCATCTCTTAAAAATGAGTGCTGAGTCCTTTGCTGCTCCTGTTTGTACCTGCAGGGTGTTGTGTGGTGGGTCCGAATTCCACAATCTGTCCTGGTGGTGGCTCGGGTGAAGCTGCATCCCCTGGAGCTGTGTTCTCCCCGTGCAGGCTGTGCAGGAGAGGGGCCCCAGCAGCTCCTGGACTGGCAGCTTGGATCATGGTGCTGGCTGGGCTTCAGTTCCTGCTGGGAGTCTGGCTCCTTCCTGCCCCAGCAGCAGCAGCTTGGGAGCAGATGGGGCAGGGAGCCACCCCTGGGACAATTCATTCTCTGCCAGTGAATACACCCTCAGCTGAGCACATTGGTTGTGTCTCTGTATCCATGAGGATCTCTCATCCCTGGAATCAGTACTGCAGCAGTTACTGCTCTTTGTGGCCAGGAAACACTGCTCTTACACACTGCTGTACACACCAGAGGATGCTTTTTCTCTGAATCAAACAGCCTTTATTTCATAGTATGTTGTGAGTTCATAGAAAGTGGTCAAGGTCTTTAAAGCTGACTCTTGTGTTGTATTCTGTGAAAATCCACCTCTCTTCAGCCTAAGGCGTGGCAGGGGCTGAAGAACTCCTGAAGGTGAAGAGTCTGCTTGTGGATGTGTGGCACTGCAGGTAAATGGGAACAAGAAACCAGGAGGTTGAGGGAGCAAATGAGGGAGAGGAGATGGAAGGCAGCCTTGGGCACGTTCTTTGGGTTGGGATAGAATAACCATCCCTCTGATCCCATGGCCTTTCCCTGAAAACAGGGGAAAGAAATTCCCAGGACATTGGCCTGAAGAAGGAATAAGGTTCCTACAGATCTGTTCCACAATCCCCATTTTTTCCTTAATTACATTTATTCAATGAAGCTTGCTGTGATCAGGATGCTAATAAGAAAACAAAATTCCCTCAAGGACTGGTTTAGTGGGAACTCCTGCAAATCTATGTGCATTGAACTATGATTTTAATGAGGAAAATAACTGTTGCACACTATTAGTCAAAATGAAGGAGAAGCATGTTTCTGAGGGTACAAAAAGCTCAGTTTTTTAAGGAAAATCTGTTACTGGAGAACCAGTTCTGAGGCAACCCAAGTCTAGAGTTTTCCAAGCTTTCCCTCTCCAAACAGATCTGCCTGAGCCGTTGTGTCACTGCAGGGCACAGAGCTTGCAGGGAAAAGCCAGGCAGGGTGTGGAGAGGGTGTCCTGTGCCCCAGAGACGTGGGGTTAGGTTGAGGAGTGCTTGAAAGCTCTTTTGGGAAGTTCTGTGAGAGGAAATGTGACCAAAGGTTTTGAGGTACTGTATGAGAGGGCTGCCAGGAGGAGGAAAGGTTGGAGATGCCAAAGGTGCCACACACCTGCTTTCCTGCTGTCAAGCTATTGAGTAATCAGGATAAACACATCGTCAGTGACCTATGTGTTCTGGGACAAGTGTCCTGGGCTACTGCCTGGCAACAAGATCCCTTGGGAGGGGACGGGAAGGGAAGAGGGGTTTCGTTTTTAAAACTGGTCCCTTTAGAAGAGAGCGGATGGCTTGGCTCGGCCAGGAGACCAAAGTACAAAATCAGTGACCCCTGGCGGGGGTGCTGTGTACTCTGTGCTCCCTGACTGTGCTGGTGGGCGCAGTGGAACCTCCTGGGCCCCTTTGAATGCCTCTGCCCCCTCCTCCGTGACCCTGCTCCTCCACACTGGGATTACACACAGGGAGAACGAAGCGTGATAATGCAGGACATCGGCCTTAAAATACAACTGTTTGTAGGATTTGTCTAAGATTCAGGGGCTTTAGAGACTGGGGCTGTGTGTCATGCAGGAGCCGAGATGTGCAGCAGCACAACTTGTCTGGGACAGGGACTGAGGGGTGCGGCGGGTGCTGGCCCCGGGTTTTCCCGTGGCCTTGTTCGGATGGCGCCTGGACTCGTGTTTTCCTTCTCCTGCAGCCGAGTCCCAGCGATAAACAGACAGCAGTGACTGCCGGGGAGCGCACGGCTTCTGGCCTGCACAGAACTTGTCTCTAGGGCTACGGGAATCAAGGGATTGAGGAATGGAAAGGATGTTCCCGGAATTCCGGGTGGTGCAGGGATGAAGGGAAGCGCCCTCTGGTGCCGGCAGCTGTGAGCTCCTGAGCCAAGGGAAAGAGATTTGGGGGTTTTCCTGAACGCTTAAATTTATGCTTTTTTCTCTGAAGATAACAGAGACCCGCGGTAGGAATTGCTGAGAGATAAGCGTTAACTCGGCAGCTGATGCATGAACGGAGCAAGGGTCGGGGCAGGGGATGTGAGGGAGCAGGGCCGGGACGCTGCTGGGGCTCAGACCTGCTCCCTTGGTCACAGAGCGGAGCCTCGGAGCAGCCCGACACAAGGCAGAGGAGTTGGTGTCATTCAGGCAGTTGTAGAGGTGCCTGCCCAGAGCTCCAGCAGGGCTGGGCAGTTCTTCTCAGAACAGCACCTGGAAGGTTCAGAGGAAAGACCCACAGCAGTGGTTGTTTTTACATTTCTTGACAGTCCTGCTCCTCTTGTCCAGAAATGGAAAAACAAAAGGGGGGTAGTTGGTTTGAATTAAACTATGTGAACAGTCTGTTACCAGCTGAGCTCAGACATTTTGCTGTGCCCTCTTTCCTGAAGCTCTACTAAATCCTTCCCTCCCTGAGGGCAGCTGTTGCCAGCCAGTGTAAAAGCACTTAAAGTATCTTAAAATCACTGACTTTGTGTGGTTCTTCTGCCTCTCGGGTTGTTGCTCAGTGAGGTTTCAGCGAGGACTGCAGCTGCCTGGGGATGGGAACAACATCTGCAGGAGCAGACTCCCACACGCTGCTGGAATGCTGCACTGGAGGTGTCACTCTGAGCTGTGATTGAGGGTCTGTCCTCAGAGCTTGGATACCCTTGATGAAGTTCCTTCCATTCCTGTAGCTTTCGCAACTCCAAATTCAACAGCAGAGGGATTTAAATAATAATAATAATAATAATAATAATAAAAATTAAAAATAGAAGTCTCAAACAAAGCCAGCATGGCTGACTGGGACACCAGTACCACAATCACTCCTGCAGGAAGAGATACATGCATCTTTGTGGGGAAAAATGTTCCACATCTGGCTGAAAGTAGACTTTCCTTCTGGCCCTTCCAAAAAGACAGGATAAAGAAATACACATTTCAGAGTGGAAAGAGATGGCAGGGATTGTTGTGTAGTAATGTTTACAGCCAGCCTGGAGGCTTTTCCCTTTCTTCTTGTAGAAGTGATTTTGAAATAAAAGTATGTTCTACAGAGACAGACTTACCCCAGCTATGGAACTGGAACAAAGACTGCTGGAAACCTTTTAGCAAAGCAAAGAGAAGTTGCAGTAATATTTGTTCTTGCTGTAGATGAAGCCTGTGACCCAATAGATTTCTGTGAAACTTGTTTGTTTTCCATACATCTGTTTCTGGTTAACATTTGAGCAAATGTCCAGCTCATAACTTTGTACAATTGCTAAAATTCTCACCCTGCTGCCAATTCTGCTGTTGCAGTGTATGACCTGGCCTGAACAAGCTTTCATTTGACTTTATGGGCAAAATTGGTGTTTTTTCTTTATTTATAAGTTTAGCTTTTGCTATTCCTATGATGTTAAAAATAGTGTTCTGTGGAGAAATAGCTTTTGTAAGTCACAGTGGGGGCAACTGTGACTCCTTTTGTATGCTTCAAGTTCCAAAATGCAACCAACAGTTTCTAAGATTATAGGAAAGAATAATGCCTACTTTTCCTTAGCACAGTCTCCACTGGTTTGCCCCCAGAGCACCTGGTTAGGAGCAAAGGTAGTTCCTAATTTTTGAGAAATTTGCACTCTCTGTCCAGAGGTCAGCAGCTGTATTTGCAAATAGAAATGCAATTAAATTAGGTGTCCCATCATGAAGGCAGTCCTGAATAAAGGTCACAACATTTTGCCTCCTTCTGCAGTTAGGAAGTGGCTACTTTTTTCACAGTTTTTGGCTACAAACCTATGGGTGCCTTGCTCTGTCACAGCCAGGCTGTCTGTACAGGTCATACCTGGCTAACAGTGGGTCTAGGAAAAGGCTGAGTTTAGGGAGGCTCTTTGCCTGTGGTGATTTCCCAGCTGCTTCAATGGAGACATCTGTCCACGTGCAAAATTGTTTTAGATGATCTTGGAACTCGTGTGAGCCATGTTCGTGAGGGGGAGGTAATTTTAAACTCCTCTGGAATCTTATAAACAGAATTCTCCCTTTGAGCTCTACCTTTGCAACTCATCCATGAAAAGCTAAAAGTGAACATTCATGCTGTGCTTAGGAACACTGTGATTCCCGAGTACAGAGAAAGGGGATATGAGCCAATACTTTTATCCAGGGAAGGAAGATGTTGACAGCATGTTTACAACATGTTGTAAAGAATTCACCAGGTTGCAAGGAAATAGAAATCTGGATAGACATGAGCATCAGCCAGCAGCTCTTCCTTTAGCAGGGACCCTTCTGCAGTGCAGTAGGTGTGGGAGGCAAAGGCAAGGATGGATCCTGAATGAAAGCAGAAGCCAGGGAGACTCCAGTCCAGGTCTCTGCCCTCTCTTCAGGCTCTCATTTTGCACAGGGAAGACTGGATCAGCTCCAAAAGGCCCTTGGTTAGATTTTTCAGAACCTGAGCTTTTTGGATGTTTTGGCATAAGCTGTATATATGAGACTTTACTGACCAAACCTTTTGTGTTTGTGCTGTGGCAGTTCTGGGCTTGTGCTGTGTCACACACCACACACAGTGCAGTTTTACTGTGCCAGCTCTGCTGTGCTCCAGCACTTCCCTGCTCTGCAAGGGTTCAGACTAAAACAAACAGGGTGGATAACAAGTAGGGAGGCACAGAGCCACAGCAAGGTCAGAAAGGGTTTGTGTGCTGGAGCCTGGTCTGTGCAGGTCTCCCTTCAAGGTAGGACAGGTTAGACTGAGTCCAACCAGGCCCAGACTGGGGCTCTTCTGTCTCATTGCCTCTTTAGACAGTGCTGGCCTCGGCTGGCAAACCCAGAGATGAAAGTCAGGGGGTAACTCACCCCCACAGCAACAAATGCAGCCAGTTCTAGGCACTTCTGAAGCATTTTTTTCTCAGTTTTACTGTCTTTGTAGCTCCCTAGATTGTGGAGGCCATGGCAAAGAGTCAACACGAGACTTGGCAAGGACACAGGCATTAATCATGACACGTGACGGATCTGATGGACTTCATGTAGGAGGTGTGTGGGGAGCTGAGAGCAGCCTCGGTGTCAGGGCAAAAACGGGGGGCTGGTGATAAATACAACCCCTTTGAATCATCTCAGGCCTTAATTGTCTAATATTGCTAATAACAAGGACTAATAATACAGTCTTTGGCCTTGAAAAAGGCTAAGAAATCTTTTCCAACAGTCAGCAAGAACCAGTGTACAGACCAGACACCAACTGTTGCCAAAAAATGGGAAGGACAGATCTGGGTCTGCTCCCTGACCTAACTGGATTTCTGCATTTTTAATGGATTGCTGTCTTGACAGCTGCTACCTGAGGAAAAGTGGCTGCATGTGCCTGGGGTGCCCAGCATTTCCTTGTGTCTTTATGGAAGCATCATGCCCCAGTAAATTGGATTTCACACACAGTAAAGGTAAGAGCTCACCTGATTATCCAGAAGAGGTTCACATTAGCATTACATCTTGAGAAATACGTATACACTTATGTTTATGAAATACAAACACAAGTATGATTAATGCAGCTCTGGTTCCTCTAGGGAGCCAACTGTTCTGCCTGAGAAACATCCACCTCTCCACACTCTCCTGCTTTGATTTAGGTGAAGATATATCCTCCACTGCTGTACCAGCCCACAGATACCAGTTCCATGGGGATAATGAGGGGCTGAGGTGTATTTCCATCTCTCAGAAATGGGAAAACAAAGCAGCTCAGCTTATGGAACCCAAACTGACGTAAGCCTGAACTTTTATTTTGTAATCCTTGTTAGTTCTTGTGTTCTTCTGCATGCAAAACTGACCACTTAAGACAGACCTTGAAATAACACTTTTCTTTACATGAAGTACTCACGAGATATGCAGCCTTAGCATATTCCCAGTGCCTTTATTTAGTTGCTCAGTGCCTTCACAAAGCAGCAATTGCATATTAATCTGGATTTCACTCAGCATGGGCCAGGCAGTTTATTACTTTAAAACCTTATTTCATTACCTTAAATGAAATAACTCTGGTTTACATAGCTCATTGTTACTTAGGATGTTCTCATGGTGTCTCATTGTATTAAATCAGTGCTAAATGAAGTGTGTGAAGCAGAATATTTCCAGAGTATTTTTGCCTGATTCTAATTTATAAATACGTGATTTAAATTCAGGCATCCTATAACTGATTTCTCCAGAGATGATAGAGGAGATAGGAACACTAACATGTGCTTCTGCTCAACTGGGCTCGCTCTTTCCAGTTCTTCCTCTCTCTCTGCTATGGATTTCCCATGTCAAATACCCATCTCTAATGTTGGCACAAAAACAAATCCAGGGTTTATCTCAAGGCAAACAAGAGAAAAGCTCAGCTAATTGCACTCCTGGCTGTTACTGACTGCAGAATCGAGGCACTTTCAGAAATTTCTGTGCTCAGGATTACTTGCTCAGATTGATTCCTTAGACTGAAGTCAGACCTGTCTTCAGCTCAGTAATGATATTTGCTGTAAGCATGCTAGAAAAGTGTGGAATTACAGGTAGGTGGATCCAGTGGTGTTGCTTCCTTTCAGGTAGTGGACCTGGGTTCTTCCCAACAGCAAATTCTTGTAGTAAATATGGCTGTTGTTGTTTGGGAGGGTCAATGTTGTGTTGTGACAGCATTTGTCCCAGCAGAGTCCATCCAACAGGGATCCCTTTGCAAACTATGAAAATATTTGTTATTTAAGGCTTTTTCCAGACCAAGCCTTGTATTGAGTATATGATGCAGCAATTAGCTGGCCCATTGGTTTCCTGGGCTGATTATTCAGAAGTATCAGTATTGTTTGTACCCAGAATTTCTCCAAATGCATTTGAAGGGGTTGGTTGCCTTTCTTCAGCTGAAAGCACAGCAGTTAGCACATGGTTCTCGGGGAACCATGAGGTGAGGTTGCTCTGAACTAACACTAGGAACTTCTTCACTTGTTCCTCTGCAAGAAAACATATTTACAAGGAAAACCTTAGCCTCCAGAAGTCAGCTCCCAGAACTGCTCCTGTCATCCTCAGAGGAGGGCTCCAGGCAGAGGTGGGACGTGGCTTTGCTCAGGGAGCACCTCTGTGCTCAGCACACTGAACATCACCAGAGCGAAGGGGCAAGGAGGGGACACTCACAGGCTGAATTTAGAGGGTGACAACAGCTTCTAACCTTGCTCTGCCATTTCCAATTGTCACTAAGTCATGCTGCTGGGAATTGAGAGCCGTTTCCACTGCAGGGATGTTTTTGGGTGGATGATGTGTGGAGTAAGGAGTGAGCACTGAGTGAGGTACAGCTGACACAGTGATTGCCTGTCAGTTATGCCACAACTTGTGTGTAAAAACATCTGTCAGAGAAATGATGCAGACTTTCCAGCCTTCCAGTGGAGTCTGTGGGCAAAGTGGGTACTGGTTTGCACCTGATCAGCTCCATCTCCAAATGGGCAGCAGGGGAGTTATCTCAGTCTATTTCATCACTTGGGCAGCCCAGAGGAGACACGTGGTGGTAGAGCTGCAGGATTTTCAGGGAAATTGAATAGTTAGTGTTATGCAGTTCAGATTTGGGGGGTTATTTAATGGCACTGCAGTGCAGGGTGGGACTGAGGCCTCCTTTTTTCTGTTCTGGAAGAGGCTTCAGAGGTTTGCTGACTGTGCACCTTGATGAGGAGTTCAGGCTAGATCAACCCCCACAAATTTTCTTGTAATAAGTACAGTTGAAAGATCTCAAATTTTGGTTTGCTGGAGCTCAGCCAAATCATATTCCATGGTATTTAATACTGTTTTGAACAAGGTGTCTGTGAACAGCAGCACACAAACCACTTGGGTGACTCAAATCAACAGCTTGTTGAGAGTCAACAGCAAGATAAGTTGCAACCACTTCTTGATTAAAGGAGGGAAAACATGATAGCCCTAATGATTCATATTATAGAGGGCGGCCTTTGGGTCAAGTGTGCAAGGAGAATAAATATTGATGTTCCCTCACTTGGCATGGTGTAGTGTTAATAGGGTGTCGGCATTTAGTTTATGCTAAATATTTTACATATGTCAGATGACAAATGACAGTGGGAACAGACAGGGGAGGGGACAAGTGGAAAGCTTAGGAAGGTAAGAATCCATCCTTCCCAGGCTGCAGCTAATGCCAGACATTCAAAAGCTGCTTTTAACAGATCAAGCAAGGAAGAGTCACAGCTGATGTTGGTTATTTAAAGTTTTATTTGCCTATAATTTATTTTCATAAAAACACTCTAATTTATTTGGTTTAGTATTCAGACAGTACAGACTTCTGATATTATCACAAGTGATATAGAGAAGCAGTACAAACCAAGCTACCTTAGCATGTAACCAAGCACAGGTGGAACTAAGACCACCCACACTTGTAAAAACTAATTAACCTGCTTCCTTAGCCTTTCTAGTTAAAATGCAATACTCAATTAATGGTTATAGTCACCAAACCATATAAATAAAATCTAACATGGTAAAATGGGAACAGCTGAATGTGCAAGAGTCAAAGTAAAAATATGTAAGTAGGTATTTTGCTAATTAGAGCAATCACCCGTTAACTGCATCTATGTTGTAACTGTCTCTCATAGGTGTGAAGTTTTCCTCTTCGTTTCCAGTTAAAGTTCATCACTTTCATACAGTCCAGACTGCTCAGCCAAACGTTGAAACTCCCCTTCTGGTGAGAAAGCTTGTTTCACATCCAGTCCTCTTCCATTAAGTGCCAAATACTTGCTAAAAGTTGGTCGAACCCGTAACTGCTTTGGGGCTGGAAGTGGCTTATTTGCATGTGCTGGAAGAGAGAGCAAAACCCTCTTTCAGTGCCTTCCCAGAGTCTGGAGACACCCATGGCAGAGCAACCCCATTGCTTTTTATCTGCAACATAAACCAGCAAGCCCTTGGGATGAATTTAGCAGACAAACTTGTATCTCAGACACCAGAGGTTTATATTCACCCTCTTGCTTGGTGTCAGGGAAATTGTGGTCTTTAAAAGCACAAAAGGACACTCCAGAGTGTCCTGTACTAAACAAAAGAGCTTTTCCCAGGATAGTTACTTTTTGTCTAGGAAATAAATCCCCCCAGCAGTCTGAACCTCATGAGGTTAACCTTGAGGGCCAGTTCTGAATATTTCTGTGGAATATTTCCAGTTCTGCACTTTCTGTGGCACTAGGACCTGGAACTTACTTGCAACCTCTAGCCTGGCGTGGCACGTGGCCACCCCTGCCCCGTTGACAGCAGACACGGTGTACCAGCCAGCATCCTTCTTGCTTGCATTATGGATCAGCAGGCAAATCCTTCCAGTATTGTCATGGAGCAAGCTGAAAAATGAAGGTGTTAATGCCTAGGTGCTTTGAGGGGGAAGGAGAGAAAGCAGAGTCTGTTTGCATGCTGAGGAGCTGAGAAAGCCCCAGAACAGCTCTTGCAGGGCACTGCACGTTGTTCAGACATGAGCACTGCATTTGTGTTAGAGCCACCAGTGATTCACAGAACAGCTCTTGCAGGACACTGCATGCTGTTCAGACATGAACACTGCATTTTTGTTAGAGCCACCAGTGATTCACAGCTTGGCACCTTGCAGGTGGCACCAATGTGTATCCTCACACTGCACATTTCAGTCCTAAAGCTGTGCTTCTCCATGGGTCCTCTCCTGCTGCTGGCACTCAGAAGAGCACCTGGGCACACTCTCTCCCTCTGTGCCCTCAAAGCAAGGCTCTCAGCACCACGCCTGGCCAGCACACAGGCCTGTGCCCCCTGTGTCACACATCAGGGGCAGATCCAGCTTTCCAGCCTGCTGCTTTTAGAGATGAGCCCATTTACATTTATTTAGCAAACACTGGTTGTTGTTTTCTAACACACCAATGGCCAGTTTATCAGTAGGGTACCTTATTCGGTCTGTATTATATTGTACCATTTCGTTGTTTCTTTTCCAGTAAATTCGAGGTGTTGGGATGGCAGAGATCTGGCACTCGAGTCTGGCTGTGTCTCCTTCAAAAACCTTTTTGCTTTGTGGCTTGAAAATGAAAGTTGGAGGCATGTGATGTTCTTTTGCTAAATTAAAGAGGAGAGATAAGGAGGAGTTACTGGAAGTGTAGAATGCTCGTGTCATGCTTGTTTTTTAAGACTTCAGGATGCTAAATTCAGGAGGACATGTGTTCCTCACTGCATCTCCTTAGCCTGCAGGCAGTTTCCATGAGCATAAGGGTGTAGTAAACACAGTCCACTTTAGGAGAGTCAATTAACATATGTTATCAATCCTGGAAAATTAATAACATTAATTAAATTAAATTCTGGAGCTCTCACTACATCTAAATATCCTGATAGAAGTGGCTTGAAGGAATACAGCATCCTAGATGTAGTTATGCTGACACCCATATCCTAGATGTAGTTATTAAAATAGTCTTGGAACAGGTAAGTTGACCTTTATGGTTTGAGCCTGAATATGTGAAGTGCTACCTCTGCTTCTTATTAGTTTAATGTCCCAAACACAGGGAGGAAAGCAGTAGATGGCTGAGACTTTCCCTGTGTGGCCAGGGAATCACCAGTGCTCTCAGTCTTACCAATTACTTCCACTTTCACTGTGAAAGACGCCTCTCCTGCGCGGTTGACAGCCACACATTCGTAGGTCCCTGCGTCAGCCGATTTGACTGCTTCAAAAATAAACGAGTGGAACCCCTTTTCTGACACTATCATTTTGTGGAACTGGTCCTGGTGAACCATCCTTCCGTTCTGGTACCACATCACATCTGGAGTTGGGAGCCCACTAACCTGTGAGGGTGAGAAGTGAAGAGTAAAACAACTTTAAGATAATAAAATCCCTCCAGCACTACAGGGAGTTTGATGCTGATAGGTGATCAAACCATGTTTCTACTGCAAAGTGGTGTGGTGTTGCCTAGTTTTGAATATTAATGAGATGTTGCACAGAAAGGCTCATGGAGTGCTGTGGAGAGATGAGCTTTAGCTACAAGGCAGTAGATGCTGTTCCTGTAACCCCCTGTTGTTCCCTCCTTGTGGGTGGCTTTGATCAGGCCCAAGATGCTCGTTGTGGGTTCAGCCTTTTGTTCCCACAGCTATCAGTGCAGCAGTGCTGACACCCATAACTGATAATGGCTGTAAATAAGCTGTCCTGCAGGCAGGCTCCAGCTTCTCCATGGCTTTCAGAAGCTTAGGCAACTTGGAGGGAGATGGCTACAGGCCATGTGTAAGTCTGGTCAGAGTTTACTGAAGCAGAGAGATTGGCTGTCATTAGGAAAGCCCAAGCCTGTGAAGGAGAGCAGGGTCCCCTCTTACCCCAGGGTTGGTAGAGCTGCCATGAAGCTTTAAGCCATTCTTGAGTTTTGTTTCTATTTAGGGCATTTCCTTGCTTGTCTGCACCAGCAAGGGTACAGTTACTCCAGAGAAAACTCATTAAAGGGAGGTGAGTCCTACACAGACCTTGCTGGACATGTGTCCACTGAAGTAGTGGAGTCCCAAGGTTCCCTGCCAAAAAGCCTTTTTTCAGCAGGGCATTTATATTCATTCTTCCCAAGGAGGTCTGGAGACATTCTGTAGTGGTCTATATTTACCACTATTTAGCTTTAATCATAATCTTGTGCAGCTAATTCCACTTACATTTTCCAAGGGAAAATGCTGAAATATTTAGCCATCTCCTGTTTCTTGATTTCCATAGCCTGGGGGGACCCTGAACCATCTGCCTTTAGTGCTCTGGCTTATTAAAGTGCAAAGGCACTGCAGAGACCTCTCCAGGCCCCACACTCCAAGAGGGAATGGAATGGGAAGGGAGAGGTTGGCAGTGGAATGGGAAGGGAGAGGTTGGCATTACTTTGAAGTCGAGCCTGCAGAACCGCCCCTCCTCAATCACTACATCTTCAGGCACTTGTGTAAAACGAGGCTGGAAAAACTTTTCCTGGATTGAGTCATGTCCACGATCGTCACCTCTTGAGGATGGTCTGCTCCTGAGAATGGGACAGGAACAGGTAATTGTGCAAAAGCTGCTGTAACACAAGTGGCATCAAAGCTCTGATTGCAGCTGGAGTCCCTTAACACGTTTAGGAATCCAACACTACAGGTCTGGTTGGTTTTTCAGCTGTAAGTCATAACTTTTGATCAGCCACTTCTCTTGCTCAAGTTGTTAGATTCAACACAGATGCATAACCTTCATTACGGCCTAATATCCAAAAGATTTGACAAGAGAAATTTGGCTGTGTTTCACTTTCATAATTTATATTCATTTAAATATTTATATTTCTTTGACTAGAAATTAATCTTCTGGAATACAAAGAATATTTTCCCAAGATGCATGGATTTTTAAACTTTTAATTCGATGCTTAGAATCCACTGGATTAAGATCATAGGCATCATCACCCATCCACAAATGGTACCATTTTAGTTGAAAGGGAGTGAATTTAGTAATTACTACTTTAGCGAAAGTGACAACCAGTGACATTAAACCAACATTGTCTAGAAATGTTTGAAATAAGATCTTGAAGAATAGCACAGCACAAGTTTTTGCTTTACCTTACATGTGTTGTAGGAACCTGCAGCCTGATGTTTTCTGCATTCTGGTGCTTGGGAAGAGAAAGAGGAGAGGTGAGTTCACTTAGAAAGATTTATCTGTAGACTGGATGAGAAGCCATTTTAAGTTCATATCCTGACTGCTGCTTAAAAATGAAACTTTGGCATAACAAAACTCCTCACTGCTGCCCAGGTGATGGGTGCAGCAGCTTTGTCTGGCACACAAAGTTTTCTGCCAGCCCATAACCTTTGTTAGAGAGGAGCAGGACTCCTGGCAGTATCTAAAGTGAGAGCTGAGTACAGAGTGTCCTTCCCCACAGCAGGAATAGAAGTGGAATCGCTGGCAAGAGCCTTGTATTGTGCCACTTAAATATGGTACCAGCAGTGATGGACACATGCTGAGCTGGAAAATACTTTTCTTTCTAGATCACAGCACCAGCTAAGCTCGCTGACAACTCTGCAATCACATGACTAAATCTGCTAAAGTACCCAGGATTGATTCCTGTTAGGAGCTTGGATGTTTGGAAAATACAACAGAGTTTGGTGCCAGCGACTCCTTTTAGCAATGGAGTCAGAGAGAGCAAACGCTGCATGAAAATTTCTGGAGTGTTTGCATTGAGCCATTCCAGTGTTTGGTTCTGTGCTCTGCAGCCCAGTCCTGTGGAACATTTAAGCCTGGGTTTAAACTTCAAGCACGGAGGCAGTTTTACATTCAGGGGAAATATTACGTGAATGAGGGGTTTGCTGGGCTGAGCTCAATGTGGAGTCCAAAGGCAATTGCCTGTATCTGCTCCTTCACACAAATTCTGTACAGTTATTACTTGTCCTGTGAAATGATGCTGTGGTGATGAAGTTGCTGATGATTCTAATGACATGTTACATGGACTGACTGAGTTAAGTTCCTGAGGAATCAGGAGGTTGGATGAATCAGTGACTACAATATTTAAAAATAGGACTGAACAATGGGACTAAGATGTCCCAAACATAAGTCAATCTCTGCTTCCACTGTTCTTTTTTTTTTAAAGCAGCATTTCACACATGCTGAAAAGTTGTCAGTCATCCTGTTTTGACTGAATATTTCCTTGTTCTCTGGAAAAGATGAGGCTTCCCTTGCTGTCTGACATTGAAAATTTTCCCTTCTTTCCTGCTCTTGCCAGGTGATTGTTGGGGAGAAATAGCTCAAACTGTGTATTCCTCTTTTGCTGTAATCTTAAGTGTTCCATGCAGGAGTTCTGCTGAGTGTACTTTGGCAGGTGTGTGCCTGCTCCTGGCTCTCTGCTGCTTGCAGCAGGAGGGGTGTTTTCTTTCCTGCACAGGTACCCAGTGCCATACCACAGACATTTCCACTAACATTGAGCACAGAAGTGCCAAAGAGAGTTTCTAACTGGCCTGAATAACCAACAAATAATGCAAGTCTCCAACTGAAACACTTTGGAAAATGCCAGTAGTGATAGATTCTTCTCTATCATCATGTGGGCTGCTGAAATAACTGCTTTGCATTCTCTTAATGGTTGCAGCCCCCCGGAAGGGCTAAAACCCAACCAATCCCAGCCCAAGGCCGTGACCTCTTGAAGCTAACATCACTTATTCCGAGCAGAGACAGGGGTAAACCTTGTTGTCCTGGCCAAGCCTGCACTCAGGCTGTTGGGACGGGGTACCTGGCTCCCTCATGGTGCTGCTCCCTGCCTGTCACAGGCACTGGGTACTGTGCTGTGCAGCAGCTGTTGTAATTCCTCCCTGGAGAGGTCATTCCTACAGATCAGGCACAGCAAGGGAATGGTGCTTCAATTTTCCCCCTCGGCCATCGTCCTGTGAAAACACCAAAGCCCTGCCACGGAGAGCTCTGCCTTTGAGCCATCCCCTCACCTGCACTGGTACCAAACAAACCCCATCTCTGCCCCGTCCAGCTACAAGCAGGCCACAGCACAATCACAGGAAGTCCTTGCTCTAGAGACAGGTCCCCAGTTACCTGTGCATTCTGCATGTTGTCCTCACCCTGTGTGTCCAGCACAGAGGCAGCATTTGCTGGTCCCAGCAGCCTGCGAGCCATTCTTTCTTCGTAAGTCAATCGCTGAAAGCACAGTGGAGAGGAATTCTAGTCAGAAGTCCATTTACTATTTCAGATCAGCTTCTTAAGAGCACATTAATATGCCACAAATTCAGGATGTTGTCAATGGCAGTGGGAGCTGACCAGAAGCCCCACGTCTGGCCCAAAGGGTTTGCAGTCTGTGATGCCAACTGAAGTCAGCCTCAATATATACAGCACTGAAAGGCATAAAAGATTAAACTGCCTGTTCATCAAAGCCTCCCTAATGCCATCTGTGGCCTTCCACTCCTCCTCTTTCTCTGCTGAGATTATTTATGGGTAGCTGATGGCATCATCCTCAGAAGCCAGAGTAAGTCCCAGGGTACCTTTCTGTTAGGGCTGGGAAAACTTCCCAAGCCATTCAGCTGGGAGCTGGAGGCATGATGGATGCTCCCAAAAAAGCAAGAGCCACACCAGAAGCAGGCACAGCCAGAGGGGAGCACCACTGCCCCCGAGAGCACTGGGGAGGTTTATGCCAGCACATCTGCAGGGGGAAATGCTGTGAGCTGCCTGGGGAGGAGGCAAGGACAGGTTTTGGGCACGACACAGTAAGTTCCTACAATCTGGATGTGGCACACAGGGATAAAATTGAGCAGAGCTAAATTCAAGCTCTGTCAGTTGGATTACTTTAGTAAAGTATGTTACTGCCCTGGGCACCAGAACACCTGACACTTCACTGCCCACAAAGTTTAACTCGGGTTTGGATTTTGTGACACGAGGACAAGCTCTGACTGAGTTTCTACTCTGTACAGACATACACGTGTCTCCTGCTGGGTGGGGAAATGTTTGGGAGCCTTGTGGGACTTTTCTTTAGAAGAGAGCCCAAGACCTTTAGCAAAACCTGTGAGAGCTGAATATCCCTGAGGTCCTTACATGTGTATCAAGTGTGGCTGAGATTGGCCAGTTGGCTCAGACACTGCTGGAGGACAAGGGGAGGAGGACACAGTGGTGATTGCATAAGCCTTATTTTTAGCCTGGCTTCCTATGGGAAGGAAAGCTGACTTGCTATGACAAGCTGTCTTACAGCACATAGGACATTCCTGTTTAGGGGCAGATTCAGTCAGATTTGACCTATTTGTTTGCCCATTCAGTATTTAAAATTACATATAAAAACCTGTTCTTACTGCTGATCATGAAAATACTCCTTCCTACTTCAGGGGAAAGAAGATGGAAACTTTAAACACTGGCTTTTTACTAGTCTGCCTCCAGCCAGCAGAAAGGTTCCCACATTAGAAACCTGCCTGGTCTAGCTTGCTGCATTCCCTACTGGTAGCAAATTTTTCTCCCAGATTTTGATTTCTTGGTGAAGGGGATTCCATTGTTACCCTCTGCAGAATAAATAAATAAGTACTGAGACTAAGAAGCCTTCTTATAGGACACAGGCTTTATGATAAAAGCCCATATAATTTATTCCATATATTGTTGTTCATCTAAAAGAAAAAATTTATCCCATTTGCTGGTGGTCCCTAGAATGAACTTTCAAATATTCCAATATTTCCTCAGGTTCTAATGATTTTGAGATATTTATTAATCCCAGTGTTGAAAACCAGGTTGTAGCCACGTCTAGAGAACTGAGGCATTCTCCTTGGATTTTTAATTTTCTGTGGATGTGATGTTCTACAGGATCCCCAGAAGAGAGTTCAGATTTGTGCCACAGCTCTAAACACGTTCCTTTTTGTTTCACATTGAAAGAATATTCTGGTCGTAAAAGGCTTTTGCTCTCGTGGGATCTATTGAGGCTCTGAGTAAAGGTCTTTGGGCAGTGCTGCTCCTGCACTTCCTTCTGCTTTTAGCTCAGTTTGGAGGCTCCAGCCTCTGGGGAAGTAGAAGCAGTCTCTGCACCCCTGCTTGCACTAGGGAGAGTTCTGCAATCCCTTACCTGGTTGCCGTTCTGGAGAAGGCTGTCTTTGCATCGGAGTTTCTTTTCCAAGTCCTGAATGAGGGCCTCTTTTGTTCCTCGAATTTCTTGGTCTGATGTCTTCTGCATAGAGTTGATGCTGGCTTGTTTGTTATACATGGGCTGCGAGTAACTACTCGTGCAGGAAGAGAAAACAAAGTTATTCCCATAGGCTTGCTGGATTATTTGCTACAGCTTCACAGAACGCACAGGAAAATGTGAGCCTGCCTCCTAAAAACTGTGGTTCAAATAAACCCACAAAGCATCTGGGAGGTAAAGAGGCCAAGCTGGGTAATTGAATATCAAAACCCTAACGGGGAGAAGCATCATGATGCAGCCAAGTCACTGAGTGTCCTCCCACAACACTCATTCAGCATCCCTACACCCTGCAGCAGCCCCTCACTGCCTGACCCTGCAATCCACAGCCACGGGATACAATCAACTCCTGGAGCTGGGTACTGCATCTGATTCTGAAAGGTGCTAGGAAAAGAGGACCATCCCTCAGAACGGGTTGCAAAGGTCTGCTGGAGGTCACAGCACTCTGTGCTGACAGGCTCTAACCTGGTTTGTGACCTCCACTGGGGCCTCCTATGCTGCGCTTGTGTTCAGAAATTATTTCTATTCCAAATCCTCCTCCTCCTGTTGCCTGGGAATTTGTTCTGCTGACTAGACTAGAGTAGAAGGGTTATAATTCCAGAATACTCCCAGCACTGCTTGGACTTAATACCTTAATGCAAGTTATAACTTTATAACTTCAGGGATTTGCCCAGCAAACGAATACATCTCATGTCCCTGTTTGCCCATTAGTAGCGTGATTGGGAAAATAATTCCTCATCTCACCACGTGTTTAAGAGCAGCACATATGAAAAGCATAGTGAGGCACCCAAGCCCTTTGCTATGGAAACAAACAACCCCACACTACAAACACAAACCCCAGCAGTCACAAACTCCACCTGTGTCCCAAATCCCCCCCACTCCTGCAGGACCTCAGGAAATGCTCCCCAGTTAACCCACCCCATCTTACCTTCCCTCAGTGCTGTGATTCAGAAAACAGACAGAAATATTCTGATTTCCTGAATGCAAACTGACACTTACATCTGGATTTATATCCAAGTCAGCAGGACCCCCTGCCCCTATCAACTTTCCAATATCTCACTTTGTGCATATTCTACCATGACTTTCCCCAGGACCTTCAGCTGATATTGGCAGGAATACAAGTTGGTGAGAAGGCAAGGCCCAGCTCCCTTTGAGATCTCACTGACCTTGGAAGATATTTGGATTGCAGCCCAAAGGCAAAATGATATAATACATATTCAGGAAAGAATTTAGTCTTTGGTCTAAAGGGGTAAAATTTTCAAGGGGCTGCCTTTCTTTTACATGTATGATTACTAAAAGGTGTATTGTAGGTGAGTTTAGATCCACATCATGATGTGGAACCTGAAAATATTGCTGAGACTTGCTAGGACTCTCTAAGTTGTTTATGTGTAGGGAATACTACTGCTTTCCCCCTGTCTCCCTGTTCGTAAACCATGTTTTTAGAAAGAAATTAATTTGAGATGGGTGCCTGTCTTCTGTTTTAAATAACCTTAAGAGATTTCTGTCAAATCAAACTAAACAAACCAGCTCTGGAAAACTCACAGAGCAGCCTGTGACAGGCTCACTGTGCAGTTTAATTCCCTCACAGGGGCAAGCACTCAGCCTCCTAACCCGACTCACGCCGAGTTCTGCCTTGACCACCAGCAGTCAGTGGGAGCTGACTTCAGCCAGCCTGGTGCTTTCCCAGGGCGTTGGGTTTGGGATGGTCAGTGCTGGGGACAGGCCAGGCCAGAGGGAAGCAGGGCAGGTTAGAAGGCTGTGTATACTTACTGAGGTTCCATGGGAGAAGGAGCTGGGCTGTTATAGTCGGGCTGCGAGGGGAGCACTGAGCACAGGAAGGCTGCGGGGGATTGGTTAGGCATGGGTGGAAGCCTCTGCCCGGATGATGAGCTAGCAGGAGACTGTGCAGATGCAGGTGTGATGGGATATGTGGATTCCTTAGGGGCACTACAGGAAGGTGAGGAGAGCGTGATTGAAGAGCTCAGCGATGACGAGGAGGAGAATTTCTGCCCGCTGGGGTTACGAGGCTGTATGAGGATGGAGGACTGTTTGATTTCTCTGCTTGACTCTGTAGAGGCTGCAGGTCCTGGAGGCTGCTGTTGCCCTTGACACACATTCTTAGACTGGATAAAGTGTTTTGGACGCTCGTAGTTAAACATGGTTGGTTGGCACATAGAGGAAACGGATGGAAGATTAGGGACACTCATAGGAGAGGTTTCACGGCTGTCCTGGGTTTTTGTTGGTGATAATTGGCTTTGGATAGGTGGCTGGTAAAAGCTAGGTGGCAGGCCACAAAAGTTTTCTTGGCTGGGCTCCTGGATAGAATGGAACCCTTGCCTTGCAGAATAGAGGCTTTCTTGGAGTGGATTTTCCCTTAAGGAAGACAATACAGATAAAATAAATTGTACGTCACAAGCTGAATCACAAAAATACTGTGTTCTGAGCCGCCATTAGCAATCCAAACACTGTGAAGTGAAAGTTCAACTAAATTAAAGCTTGAACTGAAAATGAAGTTATTTAGGACTTGTTAGAACTGTCCCACAACTGTATGAACATTTTGGGTTGCAATAACAACCACGCAGTCTGTCTGGCTCAGGTGCAACGACCACCCTGCTTGTCTTATATGCCAGAGCCCAGAAACTTCTAAAGGAAACAGCAATTGGTTAACCACCTGCCTAGGTTTACAGATAAACACAGATAGTACTGCTAAGCCAAGTGATTTCCTGTGTATCATCTTAACTAAAGATCCCTGGATCCTGCTGTTTTGTGCCCTGTCAAAATGCTAAATGTACTATTCCCCAGAACCAGCTCTCTGTGCCAAGAAATTCCTTGTACTATAGGGAAGCACAAAAGTTTCACTTTCTTTTAAGTCTGAAACTAAACTTTTGAAACCAAATCTCCTGATTTTTTCTCTAATGGGTTTTGAATTCAGAGCTTCTAATCTACAGCTGAGATTTGGGATTAGAATGCCAAGGACTGTGTGTCTCTGTTTGAGGTGATTTCCTGAGATTTGCTATTAAGGCTGTTAATTGCCAGAATGACATGAGCTGCAATATAGGGTAGGACAAGCTGAGCTGCTCAGTCCTGCATTTATTTTGCAGGTGTTTGATATCTAAACCTGGGCTTTCCATCAACTCAAAACCTGGGAAAGTTTCACGGAGCAAGTTTTTTAAAATGGACAAATGACTTCAGCTCCAGGATAAATAAATAATCCCCCAAAATAAACATAAAGCCACTAATTAAAAAAAAAAAAAAAAAAGAAAGAAAGAAAAGAGAGAGAGATTATAAATCCTCACAGTTACATGTGCTGGAAAATATTGTAATCTTGTCCCACTGAGATCAGCTGTTTCACTGCTATATATACCCAGTATATTGTATTCCTCTCGTTGGAGAGCCTGGAGAAGGGCTCCTTGAGGTCATAAATTCCCATGGGGGGAGATAACTGGAGACGTTGCTCTGATGTTAAAGACTTAAGGCTTTCATTTCCTAAAGGTAATTGTCAATATTAGTTGTGAACTAGCTGTAAGTAAACAGAGGCCTTATAGTAAAAATTCCCTAACTTTTCCCTTGGCGTACTCTTGGAATTAGAAGCTAGCTCAAATTTTTGGAGCCTGTCCACACCATGTCCTCATTCACTGGTGCAGAAAACTTGTTAAGTCTCGTCTTTATCTCATTTTTATATCACTACCTGTGCACGGATTTGTACATTCACCGTACCACAGGCTGTGGACAGCAACCAGCGTTTACTTTGTTTTCTACAACGCTGCACTTAGCCAAGCTCTGATGCACAGCGCCACTCCTCACAGCAAAGGATAAGCCATGTTTTCCTCAAACCGTTCCACCTTGATTTGGGAGGGAAAAAAATAAAACCGAAGACACATTTGACCTTACAAGATGAAAACACTAAGTAATAACAGCGGCAATTTGCCTGCTGAAAACCAAACCCGTGTTTTTGGCTCTGTCGCCGCCCACGTTCCCTTTGCCGCCGCCGCGCCCTAAAGGTACGGTTCCACCTCAGCGTTCCCAGCGGTCCCTCACGCCGCCTCCCCAGTCAGCTTCAAGTGAGAAGTGACGCGGAGAAAACCCGAACAAGCACCTTACCTACAGCCTAGGCGTTGTCACCTGGGCCGTGGCCGGTGTTTTGGGAAGGGACGGTCATTCACCGGCCCGGGCTGTCATAGCCGCCCTCTGCGCGGCGGTACGAGACCGGAGGCTTTAATGTGCTGCCAGCGGTGACACCGCGGGACCTGCCTGTCCCCGGCCCCCGCCGCTGTCACAATAAGAGTCTCCGCAGCCCGGGCACTGCGTGAGGGCCGGGACTTGGGCAAGTGCCCGCGGGCAGCGCTGCCACCGCCCGGCGCTCGGAGCCGCCGCTCCCGCGGGCGCTGCTGCTTTGGGCCGCCCAACCCGGCTCTGTCCCGGCTCTGTCCCGGCTCTGTCCCGGCCCCGGAGCGCTGGGGTAGCGGCGGGCACAGCCCCGGCCCGCCCCGAGGGGAAGCGGCCGCGGCTCAGCGCTGCCGCCCCGGGAGCGTCCCTGGCTCAGCAGAAGGGGCAGAAATGAAGAGGTCGCCAGCTTTTGAACAGAACAGCAGGTGGTGTGCCCATAGCACGGCCGGGAGCAGCGAGAAAGGACCGCTGCAATATGCTCGAACGTCCCTAAATCCCACTTTGTTTTCCCAAGGAACTTGCCCAGAGAAGCTGTGACTGACCCACCAGTGGTGTTCAAGGAGACCTTGGATGGGGCCCTGAACAACCCGGTCTAGAGAAAGGCATTTCCTGCCTATGGCAGAAAAAAGTCATCTTTAAGGCCCTTTTCCAGCCCAAACCATTCTATGGTTCTAAATTCCTTGTTTAATTCATTTACTAATTGTTTGTAGCTAAATTCCCCTGTAGTGATCAAACTCTGGTACTGATTTTAAGGTTGTGCACTTAAAGGCAACGGATACTCGAGAGCCGGGTTTAAACGTGGTTAAAATCCCCTCAGCCGCAGACCCGAGCGAGCCCTCCCTCCGTGCCCAGGGCCACCTCTCCCGGCCCCGGGGCGACCCACACCCCGCTGCTGTACGGAGCTGGCTCAGGAGCAGTGGCACCGCTCATGGATGTGTCTGAACAGTCACAAACTGGGTAACAAAACCAGCCTTGTGGAAAGAATAGGATAAAAATATGGTAAATATTAATATTTTTTTGCCGTTTGCGTTTGTTGTTACCGCTATTTACATGGATGAAAAAATGCAGCTGTGGTGTTTTCAACAGAACAGCAGCAGATCTTGCTGGCGGGTTAGGTGATTCGTACCCCTTGAATCACCAGCTTCAATGCGTAATTACGTCTTAAATTAACATTATAGTGTTTTAAATACCTTAATTATACTTTGGCAAGCCTCGCCTATTGTTTAAGAACACCCCGAGCCCGAAAGTACCGCAGCTGGGCTGCGTGTGGGCTCTCAGCTGCCTCCCGGCTCCCTTCCCTGTGCCCGTGAGTCTGCCAGCACAGCGATCCTCAAGAGGTTAATCCACCTCCAGTGTTTGTAGTTAAACATCGCCCCATCGTTTGTGGACTAAAACTACAGAGCAGGTGTTAATTGAGTGCTAATTTATATAAAATCCTCTCCTGAAAGTGGTTAAGCGAGGGAATTCGTCCTTAGTTGTCGGAGAGGTTATTCGCTTTTTACATAAAGAAAAAAAAGTAAAATAATTAAAAAGAGGTGGTTTGCACAAAGAGAGGCGAGTGCTTGAAGAAAGGGTACCTGGATCATATCATTGCCCTGCAGGAAGCTGTGAGCACGGTAAAGGTCAGGCTCCGTGCTCAGACAGGCTCCCTGGCTTCCCACCAACCTCAACTTAGCACTAAAGTTGGCTGCAAGGCATCAATTTAAGGACAGTTTTGTACACTTAAAAGACTGCACACAACCGGGACAGCTTGTGTGAAAGAGAAGGAACAGAGAAACGTGACATCCAGAAGGTAGGAAAAAGGTGAAAGAACTGGAAGCTGAAATGGTGAAGGCAGAGGGATAAGTCTCATCTCCTGTGCCAAGTAACTTAATAGTGCTGTGACCAGCACTGCGAGGTGTCAGAAATCAGCTTTTCTGTCCTGCTTCAGTTTAATCTCTAAGAATGGTGTCCTGCTGCTTTCTGATTGGGTTTTTTCTCCTCATTGCTTGAGTCATAGAGCAAAAAATGTCTAGAAAAAGAGTTAAGGATCAATTGCTTATTAATTAAGATACTTAAAGCTACCTAAAATACCTGGTAGTATATTAGTGCCTGAAGCCTCTTCTTTTGCTTGGGTTGAGTTTCTTTAATGAAGTTAATAATCAGAAATGGTTTTATTCTGCTTCTTCAAGGCTATTGAGGACACTGTAAGCTGCAGGTGCAAAGGGCTCAGGAAAGAATAGCTGATAGTGACAGTCTTGTTGAATTGCATTTTTTAGCTTTTGTGGAGTGCCTGTTGCTAGGCAATAATTGGGAGAATATGGGTACAAGAATTTCATTCATTTTATAGCTATTCCCAGTAATGGCTTTGTTCTGTCATCACTGCCTTTGTTGGTATTTGCCTTTGGTAATACATTTGCAACCACATAGACTACATAAGGGAATTATATGCTAAATCTGACTAACAAGACATTTATTTTACAGCCAGCCATTAGCTGTGATTGAGTTTGAGGTAGCAGCAACATTTACAATGCTGAGTCACATTCATAAGGATGTTTCAAAGCACCTGGCAGTGTGTCTGTGGGATTTAAAGGTGTTTAAATTCTCATAGATGGGTAAATCTAGAAATTTTTATAGTTTCTCTCTGTATTTTGAGATGTGTCCAAAGCCTGGACTAGTTAATGTTTTTTGTTTACATTTATTTATACACACATATATGTAACCTACATTTTTGAGAGCTATTACATAGCAGATTTTGGTGACATGGTAAATCCCTTTATGCATTGGGGTCTGTGTAGGGTGCCAGCTGATTTCCCTGGAGCAAGCCTGGATTTCATAGAAGGGCTTGAAGCCAAACTGAGAGCTTCCTCTTAATGATCTGTGTCTTTTTTATTGACACAAAACCATTTTTACTCAGTGATTTAGCAAAAAACTAACTCTCCTGCATGGAGACATCTATATTGAAATATGATCTCTCCCATAGTAAAATTTAAAGGGGGCTGTTCAGAATTGTTAAAATAACTGGTTTAGTTAAAATGGCCGAGTACATCCAAAAATAATCTCTAAGCCAGGGAATGCTTTCTGTCAGGGCCAGCCGTTTCCACACTCTGTAACAGGATCTCTGCAGCTGCAGGCTGGCACTCAGCTGGGAGAGCAGGCACACGTCTGCCTCCACGTAGCTCTCACTGTCACTAACAGGACGGAGGGAATCCTCTGCTGGCCTTGGATGGCTGAACTGTCATTATTGTGTCTATAAACCCCTGAGAAACCCTCCAGAAAGGGGAATGACATCACCAGTCTTTGCATTCTAACCTGTTTGGTTTCTCTGGAGCAATCAAACAGGATAACTGATAATGCAGTAAGTGCACAGCGACTTGAGAGCTGCATCTGGGATGGAAATTGGACCAAATCTTGTTATAAAATTGAATACTTTATAAGTATTCAGAGATTCTCTGGGGGAGAATCTCCATCTCCTGAGTGGGGAGTGTCCCTACCATGGCATGGGACAGTTTTCCCTCTATCCAGTAGGTCACTGGTTCAGTGCTTTTCCTCCACAGAGTGCTTTGCAGGTCCTGTCTGCATCATTTTTACAGGATCTCGAGTTTTATTGCTTTCAGAATAGGAAACAGAAACATGAGGTGATGCCACTTGCCAAGGCCACCAAGGAAGGTGGTGGCAGCAGAACTGTACCCTGAGATTTCCCAGGTACTGTGATCTTTGCCTCATGCTCTGCTGTGGAGCCAAAGGCCTCCTAGAAGACAATTATTTGGGGTGATGCTTTTAAGTTACTCACAGACAGGCACTCCTGCAAACTACATCAGACACTTCCCTGGTGCTGTAGGTGGTTACACCTTGGCCAAATGGATCCTGTGCTGTGACCTGCCAGGCTGGTGCTGCACAATGTCATTGTCACCCAGGCAAACAGCTCAGGCCACTGCAGGTGCCCGGTCCCTGTCAGGGTAAGGGACACTGGAGTGTGCAGCTCGGACCACTGGACAGTTCATGCCTTATGTGTTGTGAAAAGCTGACCCAGGGATGTGATTTTCCCTCTGTCTTACCGCAGAGGTGAAGCCCGAGGTGAATTTTCATAAGCTCCATGGAAGTCTTCAGCTTGGCTCTTGGAGTTCTGCTGGCCAAAGCTTGTGGCTGCTGCTCGAGTGCCCAGCCCGGGGCTCTCTGGGCTGTAGGATGGCAGAGCAGCTGCCCCACGGTCCTTGGCTCCTGCTTGGCTGTTCCTGGGGAAGGGTTTCTTCATGGTGACCTGCACAGCTGGCCTGGGGGCAGCACCTCCAAAGCTTTCCAGCTCTTTAGCTCCTGGAAGTAGAATTGTCCCCACGTCAGGTAGGAAGCAGTGGTGGCTCACCAGTACAGCACTGCAATAATGGGATGGGAAACTGGAATGTCTGAGCAGGTGGATGAGGCTTGTTCTGCTCTGCACAGACTGAAACCTGCACAACTGCATGAGCCAAACCTGACTTGTGGCCAGGGCTGGTGAGCTCTGGGTACATGCCAGGTGCTGTTCTGCTTGCAGATGGCTTCCAGCACGAGCCAAACAGGTCAGGTTTGGCTCTTGCTGTGTTTATACCATAAAGAAGGTATAGACACAGCCAATGTGCTGGGCCAAGCTGGAATCCCTGGAGGGATGAAGCTCAGGGATGAGACTCCTCTGAGAGAGGGAACAGCACCTCCACCTTGTCATTCTTGACCCAAGAAGAGGGACCAAAAGCATAAACACAGAACAACTTGCATCTAGCTTTGAGAGGTACCTAAGCACACTGCATTTTTTGGGCATTTGTCTTCTCTTGAACCTACAAAATTGTTTGGGTCTGGCTCCTGCCTGGGAATTATCTGTGATTCTGCCTGAGGTTGAGCAGCAGCAAATTCTTTTGTGCTTAGTTGCTCAACACAGAAATCCATGTGCTTACCTGGGGAAACAGAGAGATGTGCACTGGATGCTGCAGACCCAAATTCATTTTCAGCAACACATTTAAATATTCCAGAGTCTTCTGGAAAAGCTTCTGTAATAACCAGGGTGCAGACTTCCTCTGAAATAAGAGATTCAGGCATGATGTTGTACCACAAGAGGCAAATGTTCACCTGTAGGAACTGCTCTTTATAGGACTCTTTACTTAGGATGGGGATTGGCACTAATAAAGTACAAAAAAGTGATGTAGAGGTCAAGGAGCAAGATTAAAGAAGACTCTTCCTGTGACATTAATGAAACAAAGCACTTTTCTTGTGGTGTTTTGTTTGTTCTGTTGGGTTTGTTTGTTTCAGTGGTTTTGTTCTGTTGGTTTGGTGGTTTTTTTTGCTAAGTTCCGTCTTTTCTTGCACAAGTTTAAAAGATTATAGGTCAGAATGGTTGATATGCTTTCTCTTAGCACAGGGTACTCTTCATTGGCTGAATGTAAAAGGATTGATACCTTTTTCTAAGTGTTGTGGAAAAAATCAGGGTGCACTTTTTAGGTGCTTGCAGCAAAATTAAGAACCTGAACGTTCTTGGCCTGACTGACTTGTCTTCTGGCTGCCTTTGACATTACTGTTTTATTTTGGATGGGGTGGGAAATACTGAGTGTGGTGAGGAGTCTAACAAAAAATGCACAGTGTACTTACCAGGAACTGCTGATGAACAAGCCTCTGCTCAAGATAAAGGAGAAAGAATTTAAATTATTATAATGTCAGAATGGAAAAAAAAAACCCAAACCCTTCAGCCCTCATTCCCTTTCCCACCTCAGCTGTCACCCTGGTTACAAGGGAACCATCTCCCTTTCTGTCCATCACAAGGAATAGCATCTGGATAGGGAAGGCTCAGGTGTGGCTGGGGAACCTGGTGGTACAAACAGCCCTCCACTGAGGTGATACACAAAGAGCTCCACTGACTTTGGAGTTGGTTGCTGTGGGTTTGGCCCTCTGGAGCTCTGACCTCATGCCTGGGAGTATAAGAAATCGTTTGAAATGAGGCTATGCTTGTCATCCCCTGAGTTCATCAGTAGTTCTAGTATATGGTGACAATGCCTCCATGGCCCAGTAGGGCTGTCATTAATAACTAACAGCCTGGAATACCCCCCTGTTGTGCCTGACCCACTCAGGCACTGCCAGAGGAAGTGCAGAATGTGCAGCAGCCTGTGACTTGGGGTCATCTGATACTCTGAACTTAACTCTGCTTCTCTGAACCATCTCCCGGTTTTTACAGCAGTTCTCATGCCTGTCTTTTCCCTGTCCCATGAAATGTCTGTGCATCCCACAGGGGCAGCAGCACCTACTTTTCCGCAGTATTCGGAAATCGGCAGAATCCACGATCTGGTCATATTCCCTGTACCAGTGAACCTGCAGGGTGGGCGTGGAGTGAATGCGACACTCAAACACCACCAGCTGGCCCTTGGTAGCTCTTATGTTTTGTAGGCCCTGGAGGAGAAAATATTTGTATTAAATGCCTGATCCAAGGATTTCCCCACTGAAACGTTGGTTAGGAAATGGTACACCCTTCACTGAGGAGGATGGTCTCGCCTGTATTTTCATTTTACTTACAATAGTTGTCTGAATTCTAAATGCATTTGCAGTGGGTTGTGAGGAGGTTTTTCACCAGAAGACCAATGCTCATTAAAGCCTTGCTGGTGCATTTAAATAAAGATATATATGCAGGAAAAACATCTATTCCACTGGATGCAACATAATAAGGGTGGTTACAACACGAGGTTTCCACTTCAGCTTCCTTTGCAGGAAATAAATGAGACGAATTCCTAGAAGTGGTTCTGTCTGTCTGGATCGTTTACCAATTAAGATATTAGTTTGATAGCATCACTAACAAAGTATGCTGGCTTTTTTACGTTGTAAATACACCAATGTTCCAGCCTAGAAATACCTTCTGATGGAAGAAAAAAAAATGCAAAATGTAGTGCTGGTAGTTGCAGGACAAGCTGTGTTGTTCAGACAACTTGTGCTCTTTACCTTTGTAAACACAGGTGTGGTTCCATAGGCAGACCCAGCCAGGCTCAGCGAGGGACTCTGCATCTAGATGGCAAAGAAAGGAGATTTTTATAGATTGAATTTTTCACATGCAGAAACCTGGCTGTGTTGCACTTTACTTTGAAGGAGAAGAAGAGTGTTTTATCTGTTGTTCATGTTGTGGGCTAATAAATACCCCATGGAGAGTCTCCACCACTCAGGTGCTTCAAGAGGAAAGAACTCCCTGGCCTGCGGGCACCAATTGAGAGGGAAGAGGAGGTGATGACCAGTAAATGTTGCTCAGAGCTTTAAGGCAATTACTTGCTCACCTCTTGCAGCCTCTGTGTAAAGATCAGTGCTGCTGCCAGTAGCTGTTCCCTTCCACAGAGATCTTGACCTGGTTTAGCTGATCCCAGGTCTGGCATTCCCTGGCTTGTGTTGTGTCTGTGAGGCTGAATGTAGAGAAATGAGCAGGATTTTTCTACTCTGTCCTGACATCCTCTGTTAAAGCTCAGCTGTCACAGAAGTTCCAGTAAGGCCTCTGATTGAGCAAGAAAGGCAATTTTGAGATGATCAAATGTTTGCAGTGCAAGATATGTCCTTGTTCCATGGTGAAATGTTGATGTGCACTCATCTGTGTCTCATTTAGCTTTGGAACCACGTGTCCTGCATATAAATGTGCAACTGAAGTGCTTGGGTTTGTTTTATTGTGACATTGGCCTTTTTTTTATAACCTTATCTTTGAAATAACTCATGTTTTCACCTCTTTCCCTCCCAGCCTGGGTTAAGATGTGAATCTGTCTCTAGGTGTTCTGACTTCTCCAGCTCTTGGCCACATATGTGCTCTGATCCAGCTCTCTGTTCTGAAGTGAATCTTTAAAACATAACTGTGGCAGCTCCTTGGGCATTTCCAGCCCTGTCACCTGCTCCATCAATTCTTGGCAATTCTGACTAGGAAACATTCCAAGCCAGAAAGCCCTTTTCCAGGGCTTAGGGTCCAGACCTTGATATTCATGCTGACCCTTGCCTCTTAGACACTTGCTGAAGATGAGCCTGAGCTGATCCTTGCAAAATATTTCTAGAATGCTGTAAATAATAATTTAAAACATGTGTAACCTGCTCTTTGAGTGTCAATAGATAAGGCTGAATTAAAGTGGTGTGACTCTGGTGAATTGAATGGTTGTGAGAGACTGCACTGGCTGAGCAACCAATGGACAGAGAAACACTGGTGGCTTTCTGCTTTCACCTGGTGTGTGGGGAAAAATAAACAGGGCAGGATGGTGACAGAGGCTTTAGGAGGCTGAGTATACTTGATCCAATAATATTTACACTTACTGTGACATTCCTCTGGCCCCGACAGGATGCTGAGACCTACAAGGAGGCTTAGCCTTTGGATTTACCCTGAGAACCTGCAGAGACAAACATAAAGCCGTGTGTGTTTAGAACAATCTCCTTTTCCTTACAACATGGCAATGACTGTTTTGTGAACTGAGCATAGGCTGGTTGAGGTCACACAGAGGTGCCAGAGGAAACAGAAGCATCCTGAGTATTTGAGAGTAGG
This sequence comes from Nicator chloris, assembly GCA_013400495.1. Lineage (NCBI taxonomy): Eukaryota > Metazoa > Chordata > Aves > Passeriformes > Pycnonotidae > Nicator > Nicator chloris. Next base: position 289,761 of record WAAE01014881.1, read on the forward strand.
CTCAGGTCATCTCCAGAACATCGAGACACTTTAAGAAGATTATTGATACAGACCTCTATAAAAGACCCAAGTTACATGTGAAACCTGGCTTCGTGCTGGAACTAGGGTTTTCCTGTTTTTGGATGGGAAAGTCTAAAAAAAGCCTTGTTACTTTAGTGAAAGTGAAAATGGAACCTCATAAACCAGCTGCTAGGTTCCTCTGCATGAAGACTGTAGTGTACTGGATTGACATGGAAAAAGTAGTTACTGAGATCTTAATAGCTCACCATGGTAATGAAGGGTTTGCAGGTTCCATCTTTGCTTCCCTTTTGCTATAGCAAGAGGGATTGTTCTTGCTGGTGTACCACAGGATGCCAACCCCACTTCTCCTGGGGCCACCTGCCCCAGGACAGAGGCCAGCCTGGACAAACACCCTGCAGGAACAGCAGCAGTGCTGCTGTCACACACTCTGCTTCTGGAGTGAGCCTTAGCACTGCAGCCCTGCTGAGGGACAGCAGCACGTGTGACACATGGTGACAGTGCTCCTGTGCCTGTGTGCCCACAGCTGTGGGGAAGGAATGGAGCCTGGTTTGCCAGCCAGGAGAAGACATGGAAATGCCTAAACTGGCATCCCACTGGCTGCAGGAGCCATGGAGGTCCCCTGCTGCTCTCTGCTGTGATGCAATCCTTGTGAGCAGAAGCAGACCCTGGGATTTGCATTCCCCATCCATTAGGGCAGCTTCCACCTCTCCTGCTCTTGGTGCCTGTGTCACCAAATTTGATGTTGCCTGGTAGCTGATGTCGTGTACAGCCAAGCCCTGTGCCTGAGCCTGTGGCCATGCAGGCAGCACCTGAAGGGACTGGCAGATGTTTGCAGAGCTGTTGTTTGCTGCTGAATGCTCAGTTCCTAAGGCCACTGTAGTGTTCCCCTGTGAGCTCCTTGCCTGAGCCACTGCCTGTGTGGCAGTTTTCCTTTGTGTTTGCCATCTGTGAAGAACCAGATGTGAGAGGTCATGGTGTGGTACCTTAACTCTCTTTAAGGTTGCAGCTGTTTTCTGGCACCCTGACAGTGCTCTAAGTCAGAAGTGTGTGTGTGTTTCTTCAGGGTTTGGATCTTAGCCTTGTCGATCTCACATGGTGGAGTTTGACACTTACAGTGTTTGTTAGACATTTTGTAGAGTAACTGCAAATTTGAGATGTTTTAGCTGACTGTCACCCTGTCTGGGAGTCATATTGGTGGAGTTACAGATGGGTACCTGGTGTAGAGAGACAGAGATACCTCAGCAGAGTGGGATTTAGTTACCTTGAAGAGGTCAGTAGGCTACAAATAACCCACCTTATCAAATAAAACCAACGTACGTGTCTGAATTCCTCAGAGGCTTTGGATAGCTCTTTGGTGCAAATAATTGACTTGAGATCTGTTCTCTTTCTCTTCTGCTTTCCCAGACTCTCCAAAACAGTGACACCCAATTACTGTGATGGATATTTTGCAGTCTAGCTGGATTGGCCTGGTTAAACTAAGAACAAATCCCTGTGTGTCTCATTCACACCTGCAGCGTGTTACTGAGCCCTCAGGCCCCAGGCAGAGTTTCCCATGGACTTGGACCACCCATGGCCTTCATATTTCTAGCTGTTGCTCTTGATTTATAAATGTCTCTCAAGCAGTTCAAGGGTGGCCCCTGTCCAAGGTTATATCATGAGGCCATCAACAGGGCTGTGCTGTGATGCAAGGGCTGCTGGATAATCCCAAACCCTTGGATGTGGGAGCAGAGCCTGGGAAGCCAATGTTTTTGAGTTGCCCTGGGTTCCTACTGCAAACCAATCCTGGCTGGACTCCACCACAGATTCCTGTGGTGCTGGCTGCAGTGCTGCCTTCCAGTCTATCAGGTAACAGTTGGTATAGTCAGTTTTCAGGACCTGCAATTTTGGATGATTTTGGTTTTTTCTATTTCGACTCCAAAGAAAAAGGGTGATGAAAAATCAGACATGTTCAGATTAGGAAAGGAGTTCCTAGACTGATCTATCTGCTTTTAAGAGTGTCTCATGCACCTGAGACACCATTAACAGAGCTGCATTGGAGGATCATTGCCCTTTCTTTTTCTGCACAACAAAAGACTTCATTATCCTTAGAGCTGCCATCACTCATCATGTCCTACTCTGTTTCCAAGTCCATGATGAGTCTGCACTCACACAGGCCATGCACAGAAACAGAGGGCCCAGAAGTTGCCCTGTGCAGTGGTCAGAGAGGACTGTGGCCATCTGTGGTTTAGGACCACAGCACAGGGAGGTGCTGCAGGGGGCACTGGACACGCTGGATCTGGAGTGAGGAGCAAGGAGAGAGGTTGCTCTACTGAACTGAATAAGAGCAGCTCCTGACAAGTTTCCAGTGTGATGAAAGAGGCACTGAACTTTAGCACTAAGCAGGAATAGCACCAGCTTATGAATTTGTGCTCAAGACAGTTACTCAGTTGCATGGCATTAGCTCCTCGACGTGATGATTGCTGCTAAGACCTCCTGACGTGGCAGAGACCATGGCCAAGGGATGGTGGCTCTCAGGGTTGCAAGTGTGCCTGGCCTGATGCCTGTGACACACCAGTTAGTGTTCCCACAGTACAGGCAGCCCTGTGTGGGCTGCTGCAGCTGCCAGTGCTTGAGAAAGGCTGGGTTAACCTCTCATCAGAGCAGATCCTGTCAGTCCAGCTGAATGAAGACCCCATCACTGGGAATTCTGTTTGTTCTTGGCTGTTGTAGGTGTCTACTAAAAAGTAGAAGCCATCCTTGAAATTCACGCTGCTGGCAGCACCTCTGCTTGTAGATGAACTCATCCTTCACACACATGGTTCACGTTAGATGCTCTGTTCTCACCTCCTCTTGTGTGGTCCTTCTATTTCACAGTTTGCTTCTCATGAGTGTGTTGGATGCTCTCACTGTGAATATCAGATTTAGGTAAAGGAGAGTTCATGGGAACAGATAAGAGGCTTATGAGCTTCAGTGATGGGACAGTCACTGCTCTAGTCTGAATTCCCTGGTTTTGACTGAGACCTGATGACCTTAGGACTAGGATATTTAGTAAACCAGGAGACTTTCAAGTCTGCTGAACATGATGGCTGAAGCTGCTTTAATGGACAGAGTGTATTTGGGAGAGTAAATGTCCTGAGAGCATTTGGGCACTGGCTGTAATGCTGACTAGCCCTGCTACTACCAATTGGTTTCACGTGGTTGAAATAGTGGGCTTCTGTAGCAGATCAAAGCTGTCCTGTGTGTGTGGCTCTCCAACTCAGCAGTAAAAATGAAAGGAGGTCATTCAGCTTCCAAGAAAACACTGGAAGGTCACTCTGAAGTATCTGTTTTCTCTCTGACACATCTCCTTTTCCTTATGAGTGATGCTCCAGGCTTCTGTAACTACCAGTGCTCAGACTTTTGAGATCCTGATCCCACATCCTGAGGAGCTCTGTGTGTGACCTGCCCCTCCTGTCTGTGTTTGCCTTGCTAAGCAGAGGGGATTTCTACAGCAGGTTAGCAGTCCTTGCTCCCTGTGAGGGTGGTGAGGCCCTGGCACAGGTTGCCCAGAGAAGCTGTGGCCACCCCATCCCTGGAAATGTTCAAGGCCAGTCTGGATGAGGCTTGGGGCAACCTGGTTTAGTAGAAGGTGTCCCTGCCTGTGGCAAGGGAGCTGGAACGAGATGGTCTTTAAAATCCTTTCCAACCCAAACCATTCTGTGATTTTAGGAGTCTGTGAAAAGTCATCACCCTACAATTTATGCCCTTGAAAGAATATCTAGCCAAGGTTTTACCTTGGTGAGTCATTCTAGCAGTCCTAGTGTCTCGTGTAAATGTCAACCTTTACTTAGTGTAACTCTAGATCTTTGTGGACAGAATTAGACTCAGCCAAATGAAGAGTCCAAGGACCTTTGCAACCCAACACCAGAATGATTACAAGGTACATACAGATCATGCTGTTGACACAAACCTTAATGACGACATTCTGGCATTACCTGAATAGTTGACATGGCTGCAGAATTATGCTATATGCAACACTAGGACAAATTTAACACAGAGCTAGGAAAGTATTAAATCTGCACAGAGCCCTTCTGCCAGGTGTTTAGATCATGGAAAACACATTAAATCTGTTTTAGGAACAAGACAAGCATCTGCTGGATTTGAAATATGCTGCATTGCAAAGAGTGTGTGTAGAGGGGAGGAGTGCATTTTAAAATTTACACTTAGAAGTGAGGCAGAGCTAGACTGCAACACAACATTAATGTACCAGCTTGTCTTTTATTTAAAAAAACAGGCTTGAATAGATACACAGGATAACACTCAGCTTTCAATCACTTGGAAAATGATGCATTTTGCAAGCCATCTGCATGTACCTGATGGTGCTACTCATTTTCATAGAGGTGTTCAAGCTTTGGGGGTGTGTGTTAGACACTTGGGTATCTTGTGGCACTACTCTGTAGGGCTTAACAGAGATATGAATAGGTCTGCAAAGAGTGAGGCTCTCCCAATGGCAGTGGGCTGCAGAAAGCTCTGTCTGGAGCTGTTCTTCTGTGCCATATGCCTAAACAGGGAAATAGTCACCACTTCAGTAGTGAGCTCTCTAGCTGTGAGTTCCTCAGGGGTGTGAATGTGTGATTAGAAAGTGGCTTCTCTGTTGCTCCTGGGGTGTGAACAATGAGACTTTCGTAGGAAGTGAGAAAAGAGTGATTTTATTTGCTTCTGTTCCTACGCTCCAAGAATCCTGAGAAGATCAGTAGGATTGCAGAGATGGTTGTGATTTGTGGAATGATTTCTTGAAGTCACTGCTCTTCAGGTGGGGAGTGGGGCGGGTTTGTGTCAGCTGGGATATTCTGAAAATAATCAAATAGCTGCAAGAGGTTATTGTAGCCATTGATAAGGTATTCACAGAAACTGCAGAATCCTGGTTGGATGTGAAGCCTGCTGAGAGTCTGTCTAAATTGTAGAAATGCAACTGAGTATATTTCAAAGACCTCTTTTATTTTTGGCATATTTTCAGAACAGGTAGCACCAAAGAGCACAGTTTCAGAGGCTCATTTTCTGTGAATTCAGCTTTTAATGCCTCCCATGAAGCAGGTTGGAGATTTGCATCTCAAAAGTTGTGTCTGGCACTCCTGCAGGCATTTCCATACACGTTTGGGAAAGGCAGAAAGGTGTGCTGGCTTTCAAGAACAGGCTCCCCCTGGAATCAGCAAAGGCTGTCAAGCACGGAGACCAGCATGGCTACTGGAATGAGTGTACTGTGTTTCGTGCTTCAAAGTCACTGCTAAGTTTAAGTTGGGTTTGTCCATTTTGCAGAGCAAGTGATGCAAAGAAAAGAGCATCAGCACTCAGAATGTAATGGCATTTGAGCAACAGCAGCCTTAATATAGGAAAGGGCACAGCAGAGAGCTTAATTTTGGAACTACTTAGGGCACATCCCTGATGAGATGGTGGACAAACACACCCAGTGCGTGGCTCACCTGGCTGTGAAGCCTGTGGGCTGTTGGTGCAGGGGTGCACATACTCAGGGTGCTTGTGCTCACAGGCACGCGTCCCTCTCCAAGTGCAGTGTGAAGAGATGAGGCCTCAATATCTGTCCCATCAAATCTCCTTTTGGTTTCCCGGGAGGTGCCTGGGGCAGGGCAGGGCCCTGGCAGGGCTCGGGGGCCGCCTAGCGAGAGGCTCCCCACGGCCGCAGCAGCCCGGGGCACACGCCGGGAGGGACGGGCCCCTCATCCAGCGGCTGGGAGAGGCTCACACGGCGGAATTAATTTTATCCCTCCTATTACATGCCTCTTCTGAGCACAGCTGTTTCTCAGGGCTGGAAAATCCTGGCTTCCCCTCCCCTTATTTGGATAACAGCTGAACTGCCGACAGATATTGGACACTTGAGTCAAACTGGAGTTCCTAGAACCAAGTGACTAAATCCCCTTTTAAGCACCGACATTAAAAGACGCCTAGAGCTTATTTTAAGAGATGCTAAGCTTCCACTTGAAGTCATGAGGCTCCATACTTTCTAAAGTGTATTCATGTCAAACAGAAATCCTGCTAATTTCCTTCCTTTCTTCCCTACTGAAAAAACCCCAACCCTGCCCCACTTCTTTGCATGCCAGAGCATTACAGAGATGTGGAAGGATTTTGAGCCCAGACTGCCTGACATATGGAGCCTGCAGAGCCCTGGGATGAAGGCTCTGGTGTCCATGGCTGTGATCTGCAGAGGATGTGCAGGTGTGAATACAGGCAACAGCATCTGGGGAGTCCCTGGGCATCCTGTGGCACCTGCCTGCTGCTCTGTGCTGTATCTTTGCCATTCACATGGCACAGGCACGTCCCAGAGGCTGTTTAGTGGGTGTTGAGGGTCCCTTATGTGAATCCTATGGACCATTCAGTGCCATGGAAAGAATGTTGTTTCAAGAACCGTAAATGCTGTCTCTGCAGTTAGGATGCTGTAACAAAGCTAGACGAAATTCTTTCCTGAAAGCTGTGAGGGAACACCCACAGTCTCACAGTCTCCAGGATTCCTGCTTCCTCGGGACTCTGTGTCGCTGCCGAGCTGGTGCCCCGGCGCAGGGCTGGGCTGCACTGCTGGGGTTCAGCTCGGAGCCCCCGGTCCCTCCTGGCAGCCGTGCTGGGGCCGCAGGAGTGCACGAATCCCATCCCAGCTCCCCCTGTCACTGCAGGCTGCTGGAGGGTGTTATTCCCCTTCCCACATGGATGCCTGCAGGGAATGACGAAGCACAGCCTCAACCGGAATACAAAAACTCACGGTTTGTTTTTTTTTAAGGTAGAAAATGTGCCTGCACCGTTCAGCCGGTGAGCGAGTACCTCCCCACCACGGCCCAGTGAGGGCTCTGCTGCACCTCAGAGGGAGGATTGAGTTAACGGGGCCAAAGACGAGGGCGAGAAGCCTGTCCAGCCCCGTGCTCCATCTGAGGCACACCTTCCAAGGAGGCGGCTCTCATTCCAACAGGCTTAGGAGATGGGAACTGCGTGACCAGTGCACGTAACTGTGACTCATGGCTTTGCTATCCCCAAGAATGACTCTGCTGCTGTGGCTGTACCCTTACGTTTGCATTTTCCGCAGAACGCAGCGAGTTCTGATCTCCACTGGCCCCAGACCACACCTGTTACGTGTATCACTCCTTCAGGAAGCAGGAATTTTTGTGAACAGCACTGCAGGAATTGTAACTGCTACAGCAGCCTGTAGGACAGGATGTCTTTGCTATAGTAGTAATTACCAAAATGGAGAAAGAGCCTTTTCTGCCCCCAAAATCATGATTTTACTTAGCTGATTTCATTTGCATGGGAATAAAAGGAAAGTATATCCTCAGATGGGAACACATTCAAATGGGATGTCTCTAGAATGACAGCAGTAGCTACGGTACACTCAGATGCAAATAGGAATGTGGAGTAGCTTTTGCAGAGCCTGCATAACATTTTTCTCCAAAGTGCTATGCAAAGCAGCACGTGCCTGCTGTAGCTTCTGTCATCTCCTGTCACACAGGTGTGCCTCAAGTGGTTACTGACTGGTGGTCTGATGCTTTTGCCATCTAATCCTGAAATCATCAAAGCTGGCAGATCTAGAGATGAACTAAAGCTCCTGAGGCTGATGAAATGTCAGCTCTCTTGTCCCAGTGCACGGGAGGCTCCTGAGCTGCTCATGCTGCTGCTGCACGACAGGAGGCTGCAGTGAAGGGCAGTGAAGGGCTGCAGTCGTGCTCCGTGGGAGCTGCTCCCAGACAGTGCCCCAGGCAGGGGAGTGTGCACGTAATCCTGCAGCTGCCCATCACCTCACATCTGTGCCCTCGGTGAGTTCTGGCCTAAAGACCTTGTCCTGGCTGAGCCCCATCAGCACTGCTCAGCACCTGAGACAGGCAGTGCCAGCACTGCCACACCAAGTGAAGCCAGTGGGTGAGATCGGGACGAGCACAACTGAACAGGAGCCCAGGATTATCCTGGAGCCTGTTTGCTGTCAGGAGTGCTATTTAAAGCTCTCTCTCTCCGGTTTCCCTGACACGCCAGGAGATGTTTTTAGCTCACTGGTCACAGAACTGTTTGTCTGGGCTGCTGAGAGCTGGTGCCCGTGTCCCCACGGTGGTGGTGCAAGGTTCTGGCCAGAGACGCCTTCCTGGAAGCACACACCAGAGCTGGGGTTCCCCCAGGAGCTGGGCGGGTTGTGGTGAGCATGTGAGCCACAGGAGCAATGCTGGGCATCAGAGATGTGTAAGCCTGGCTCCCCCCATGCCACATGTGCAGTGCTGTGGGCTGGGCAGCCTGGGAGTGGGGAGGGGAGCATCTGAAGGAAGGGGTCTCTGGCCAGCTCCCGCCCAAGCTGGAGCAAAGCTCTTCCCTCTGCTGCCACCTGAGCAGCAGAGTAATCTCAAGCACCTTTCAGATAATGCTAGAGCAGGTTGTTAGTGCTGTGGTGTGAGGGTGGCAGAGAGGGAGCAGGGGCTGCAGCTGGTGCAGTGATGCCAACATGAGGAAGGCAATTTCCATCATTCTTCCCTTGCATGGACCTTGCAGAGGCTGAAGGGCTACTGTGCAGTGGGGCAGAGCTGGGGCTATTAACTACTTGCTCTCAGTCCTATCTGGTTCAGGTCCTGTCCCTGATTTCCTTACCAGAGAAGCTGGGGCAGCTTCAGCATCTACAAGAGAATTTCAGCCTACACAAGAGATCTGATTTAACAGCAGGGCTCATGGTAATTATCCAAAATTGCTGGGAGCCAGAATGTATCATATAACCAAGGCAGGAGAGGAGCAGTGGTCAGAGCACTGTGAGCCCATTGCATGTGCTGCAGCATCACCACACTACTCAAAGCCTCAGCCTGTTGCACTGTAAAATGTGGTAAAGAAAACTATTCCTGTCTAGGAGCTTTTACAGAGAGCACAAATCATGCATTTAAAAAGTACAAATAATCAGCATAGTGCTAAGAACTGTCGTTTGGGAGCCTGTGTGTAGAACTAAGGTGTAGACTATGAAGCAGTTACAGGTGCCAATTCCCCAAACCATCATTGTTCAAATTGCCTAAATTAACCTGTCACTGTGCAATCAAGGGAAGCTTTTTGTAGGGAAATAACTTTACAAACCCCAAGCCATTTCACAGAAAATTGAGCTGGCAGAAAGTATTGCATAATATTAAATAACTTGCACAGATGTTTCTTGAATGAAAAATGAGTTCTAATGATTACTGTCTGTGCCCAGCAGGCATCAAGACTGTGCCATCCAAGCTCTCCCAAACACCTCCTGTGACACTGCCATGTGCACTGCCCCTGCAAGGGGTCCAAGGAGGAGGAAAGGTTGGTTTCAATGAATGCTGTGGCATTTGGGCTCCCACAAGCTCCCTGTGCCCGGCTGGGGCCAGGCAGCGACTGTTCACAGCCAGGAGCCCATGCACAGACAGGCAGTGCACAGCCAGAAGCCCCCAGAAATAGGATCAGGCTAATTTTAACTCCGTGGACAGCATTTGATATGGAGGCAGCTGGTGTCATACAAAACTCTGGGCCTGTCGAGCAGCCCGAGTGCATCGCTAAAGCAAATATGTTCATTTCCACCCAAAGGCCATTAGGAAGCCAGGCCTGATTTTAGCTTGCACTTGGCTTGTTATAAATCAGAGCTGTAAATTTGTAACCGTAGACATGCAGTGCCTAAACTCTTAGATTTTAATGCCATTTCCTTGGAAAATTGAGGCATGACACCTATTTCATGCTGTAATCCATCACACTGCTAGTATGTTTCACCTGTTGCTGTTTGCAACTGGTGAAAATGTTTTCTGGTTGTACTCCCTGTGTTCCCCTCCTGTGAAAAGTTGATTTACTAGATATCATACTAATTGCCAAGAGCACGTCTAGGCAGTGATTTCAATGTGTGCTTGGATTACCTTCTTTTTGGCAGCTAAAACAAACATCCTGGGTGGAAAACTCCTAGAAATACAGCAGGGCTTTATTTTTATGTCTTCTGGAGAGTGGCAGAGGTAGCACATGCCAAACTTCAGCTCAAGTGTCCCACAAGCAATTGATATTACTTAATTCTTGGAAAGTCTCTCAAAACAAAAAATGCCTAATTTAATATGTACCCAGCAGCATTGGAAAGTTGTCACAAGTACAGCCATGTCAGGGTGGCTTAGAACTCCAGCTCGTGCTGCAGCCCTGGCACCCAGCAAGGGACTGTCCCCTGCCCTTTGTAATCTTTGGAAATTAGGAAATGGAAATAGGAAGGCACACGTGCACTGTGAGGCACAGGAGAGCCAGGGGTTTGTGTCTGACTGCCCTCCCTGCCAAAAATAAAAAGTTTGCTTCTTAGAGAGCTGGTCAGCGAACACATTTTAACATGTTATAGGTTAAATTAGCAGCAGAGGTAGAGGTGGGTTACAGTTCTTTTTAATAGTATTTGTGGGAAGTGGACAAAGTTCCTCTCTCAGGCAGTGAAGACACCCCACTCAATTTTCTTGCTACCTTTTGCAACAGCAGGGAGGAATTTGCCTAGTAGATAACAGTGTTATGGACAAAGCTTTTGGATACCCAAAACTTACTCATTAATGTAACTGAAAAGAAAAAAAAACATAAAAAAGAAGATACTCAGGAACAAAGGGAATGAAGTTCCTTTCAAGAGGCAGGTCCTGCCCTCAAGTTTGCCTCACTCCCTGGTCTGCTGAGGAAATACTTGATCCTGCTCTGTTTTGTCCTTTGGAGCTGAGAGGCTCCACACTCCCATCCACGCTTGGCCATCCTCTGGACTAAGCCTACAGACCATGGGCCAGGTGATCATTGTGCCTTGGGGCCTGGGCTGTGGCTGCTGCCCTGCTGGGCCAGGAGAGGAGGGCACTGCCCAGCTCTGCCCATCGCCTGAGGTCACCCTCTGCTGCTGCCCTGCTGCAGAGGCACGGACAGGCTGTCCTTCCTCCCTGGCTGTGGCACAGGAATAGCCCCTGATGTGTTCTGGTAGCACAGTGCTGGGCAGTGAACTTCCATGGCTGTAAATGATGTGCTGTCAGAGAGTCAGAGCAGCCTGTGCTGCTGCAAGGTGGAGCACAGGGTGAAAGACTAAATCCAAATCCCACTACTGTGGTTCTGGTTGCCTGCATTACCTACAGCTCTCAGTGAAAGGACACCCACTGAGAAGTTCTATTGTATTTTCTGGCCACTTTCTTCCCTGTGGCACCTCTGCCTCTTTTCTCTTTGACTGCCCGTGAGCCATTTGGAGCCCAGCGGGTGCTCTGCTGCACAACCCAGCCTACATCATGGCTTAGGCTCTTGTGGACCATTTCATCCTCTCTCAGCCCAGGACACTAAATGAAGCACTGGTGGATTGGCTCCTTGCAGAATGCCTCAGGAATGAAGTGAGACATTCAGGGGGGCAGAGCTCATGGTGGCTTCACCCTCGTACCCGAGCTGGGATGCCCTGGTTGGCAGTGGACTCCTCTCTTGCTTTGGAAAGCACAATCTTCCTGGGCTTCCTGCGTGCAAGGCTAAGAGATGCTCGTGCAGGCAGCAGGGCTGAGCCAAGGATGCTGTGGGTTTGGAGCTCCTGGTTTGCCAGGATGGTCAAATGACCACTCTTGATGAGCCTGAAGGTAAGAGCAGAGCTTGGTGTGCCAGCAAGGGGAATGCTACTCTCTGAAAAGGAAAATCATATCCCTGCCTCTTCTCCCCACCTCTGAAAAGCCTTAAACATCCCAAGAACATGGTTTATATGCTAGAAATTAAAGTGTTACTTACCTCTATAAGCCATCAGTTTGGTTTTGGGGCTCTTGCTGGCAGCAGTTTGTGTCAGTGCTGAGTCTTGAAGCGGAAAGTCTCCTCTCCAGCAGCTCCCCTCTGAGGTCTGGAGGCTGTCTGGGGTGGTGGGTTACATTTCTAATGTTCAGATCCCTGCTTGTGAGTGATGGCATGGCGGGAATGTCAGCTGTATGGGAATAAACTGTAGCAATTTATTCCCTCCAGCCTGTTTCAAAGTCAACAGAGTGGCACCATTAGCTGGAACAAAACAGGTCCAGTGTTGTGAGATACAACAGAGGCCAGATCCATAATTACTTACAATTTGAAATGCTAATAGCCCTGAGTGCTGGAAAGATGCCAGCTCAGGTCGATTGTGGCTCTCTACATTGAAAGAGAAGTGTAGAAAAACTTCATTAGAAGCAGGACTCTCTTACACAGATCTGGAATGTAAAGAATTTCCTATTCACTTGGGATATAAAGAAAACCTGAGCTTCTTCCCAGATGCTGAGGAATGCAGGGAGATACCTTGGTGGAGCCAGCAAATGTCTAGCTGGCTTGAGCAGCCTCACTTAACCACCCTCCAGACTTGGAAGAAGAGCTGTGTTGAGCTGGTGGGAGCTGTGGGAGCTGAAGTGATGTCCTGGGGATGGCAGGGATGCAGTGCCATTATACTGCTCAATTTCACACAAGGTGCACTATTCAGTGAGGTGTTGTGAGGAGGGAGCAGCAGCGAGGGCATTTCTGAAGGGCAGGGTGGTGTCCATGCCAGTGTCACTGCAGCAGGTGTGCTGGGGATTCCTGTGCTCCCAAATCCTTGGAGGAGTTGCTTGGTGTGGATGCTCAAAGGGCAGGATCCCCAAACAAAGCTGCCCATTGCTCTGCAAGTGTCTATAAACAAATTGGTTCTTGTCTGCCCCCACAGCAGTGCCCTTCCGTGGCTGAGAGCACCACTGGGGTTAACCTTCCCCAGTTTTGTGGCTGTGGAAATAACCCAGCTGCTTTGCAGAACCCTGCCCAGCAGTGTGAGGTTCTGAACAATTAGTTACCTTTTGTGGGATTCCCCAGATTCCCAGTTTGAAAACATGACTTGTAGTTTGCTTTCCTGAAAGCTCAAGCTCTCAAATTTTTCCTGTTGCCATCCTGCATTATTCATACTGAGTCCCAGAAGCTGTGTGAAAAGCTCTAAGTTACTTTTGGCTAAAGCATCTCTCCCGGCACTGTTATTAATGGCTGTTGCTACATTTTTTTGTGTCACTGCAAATTGTATCAAGACCATTTGGGCTCAAGGATGGGATGGATCCTCCCCTCCAGCATGGGCTGTGGTGTAGGGATGCTCTCCCCTTCTGCTGGACAAGAAATTCTGCCACAAACCAATGGGATTTTCTTGGATCCCCTCACTAGACAATCCAGCTAGAGGAATTTAAACTATTACTCACCTCTTGAGGGCCTAATTCCCAGATGAACTTTTGAAGATTTTTGAATGCAGGGGTGGTGGGAAGAGACTGGCTATTCCAGCTATCTTAAACCTTTCCCAAAATGGAAAAGCAGCAGGTGCAAAGGCCACAAATGCTGGGGCCCTTCTTCCTGAGTTGCTTTGTCAAGGGCCTCTGAAGTGACGTTTCAATTTATACATCAAAATCTGAGGCAGACAAACAGGGACTATTTTTAATTTTTTTTTTTTCAGAGAGATTTTTGAATGAGGAATGCAGGTAACAAAAATCTCTCTGGGAAAAAAAAAATTAAAAAAATTAAAAAAATAGACAGTGAGGTTTCAGCCACATGGAGGTGACACTGCCAGAGGACGTCACAGCTTGCTTGATGTCCCAAGGCAGTGGAAAGGCTGTGTGTGTGTCCTGAGAGTCTCCCTTCTTGTCTTCCCACAGTGGGGACTCCACGTGGGTGGTAAACTCTGGTAGACTTGCCAGGTTTGGCTGCTTACACTTAGCCAAACCTGTCTGAAACTGGACTCACCAGTAGGCTCAGCGAAGTCTCATTAAACTGAACCAAGTCGGAGGCTAGAACTGGTTGGGCTGCCTTCATCTTTAACAGTAACTGCTCCAACCCCAAATTTGGGCTGGTTCGGTTCCTCTGGCTTCAGAGGAGCAGTGCAGGGTTATGTGAGGGCCGTGTTTGGACAACAGGGACACATTTGACCTTTCTCCTGACATTGTTGTTCCATTTAAGACCTGATGTTCTCAGTGTGCCAAAGAGATCAGTAGTTTTAGCCTAGATGCTTGTCATGGGCATCTTGTAAATTCAGATTATCTCTGACCACATTAGCCAAATACTCTTCTAAATTATACTGGTGCATATTTGTAGACTTCAAGGGATTGAGCAAGTGTGGTGGAAAAGGACTGCAGATGAGCATGAGCAGTTTGGAACTTTGTCACTGTGTAACAGAAGTGGCACTGCCGGCAGATATCCTCAGTCACCTGTCAGCATTAACTTCTGAAAGCAACGTAGCAGAGGTGCCTGCTTGCTCTCCACATGCTGAATCACAGGAACAATACTTTAGCTGGGAGACTGGCTAGGCTCAGATTAAAGTTCTCGCAGTGTTGCAATGAAGACATTACTGGATGCTGCCTCAAGGCACCGCTTTATTGGGTGCTCTCACAGCTCTCTCAGTGTTGCTTTCTGGCAGCATTCCCTTGGGTTTAATTTCAGGTATTTTGATGTATCTAATGTATTTTCCACTGTAATTTAGACCTGTGCCAGTCTGGGCTATACAGACTTGTGTATAGGCAGTTTGAAGAGTGGTGAACATTGTTGGATGCTTGCCAGCCCTGGGTGGGACACTTGCCCTGCTATCTATAGAGACTGTACCGATGTGTCCCCCAGGCTGCATCAAGATACAGCTCTGCAAAACATGTCAGAGTTTTATGTGAGTTTTTCCAGTGGATGTAGGTCTAGGTTTTGCAGCTATTTCCTGAGAGGGATCTTTTATCCTGGCCTTTCCCTAAGCACCCTGCTCGCTAAAGCAGACAGGACTGCGCTCACCACCATCTCTCATTCCATTTCCCGTCATGACAGTGCTTCCTACTGCTGGGCTTTCCCCTTGGTGCTTAGGAGATGCAGTTAAATCATTGAGGCAGAGAAAATGGCTCCAAGCAGAGAATTTTCCCCTGGGCAGCCTCAGCCAGGGATGGTCAGGACACGTGCAGAGCGTGGATGGCTGGCACTTCGCCCGCGCCGCCCGCGCTCGCCGCTTTTAGCTCTGGCAGGGGCTCCCTCTGCGTGCTCAGGATGCCGTCCCAACAGCTGCAGCTCTCTTGATGGACACACAAGCACCTCTGGCCCTCGAGTTTGTAGGTTTTCATGACCACAGACAAGGGCATTTAAAAGTTTTATTGCCTTTGCTCTGGCAGAAATATTCCTCCTGACTTCCATGTATGGCAAAGCGCCTTCTATCAGCATTTAGGGACTGCAGGCATGGGAAGAGGCATGGAAGCTGGTGGGAAGCCCGATTTCTGGCTAGACAGCAGGCTTAAGTGCTTAAGGCAGAGCCCAATTGTCAGTATAAATAGCTCTCTGTAAGGACAGTGAAAATGATTCTCATACAAAGCAGCTGAATTGGGACCAGCAAAATAATATCCCTTGTGAAACCCACACCAATATCTTGAGACTTGCTGCCTGTGTCAGGTCTGGGTGCAAACTGGGCGTCTTGGAAAGGCAGTTTTCCAGGTGGGGATTCTGAGCCTCTGCAAGTGCCTTCAGTGGAGGAGCTGGATCAGAGCAGGCTGGGATTCCCTCTGGTTTTATATATGGAGATGGTTTTGTTTGTCCTAAATAGGAGACAATTTTTAGGGAAAGATCTTGGTGCTCTTCTCCTTGGGACTGCTGGATTTTTGAGCTGCAGGAGTTGAACTCCTGGCTGAGGAGCTAAAAGTAACTAACTAAGCTAAAGCTAAAAGTAATTTCACCCTAAAAGTAAGTGTCTATCTCTGTTTCTATCTCATTCTTTGCTTCTAGAAGGACACTGTGTCTAATTTCATGCAGCATCAAAGACTGTGTCAACAAGGATTTGCTTGTGTTATTTCCCATGTAAATAAATCTTGCCTAAAACCTCGTTTATCCCTAAATTGCCACAGGAGACCCACAGGCATCTGAAGGATTTTCATTTATGCCAGACATGAATTAGTCAAGTCCTAATCTTTTGCGCTGCTGTTGCTGCTGTGGCTGTGGCTGCCAGAACGGCAGATGGCACCAGCACCCTGTGCTGCTCACAAAGCTCGGGTACCCCAGCACAGCCTCGGCTCTGACCGAGCCGCTGGGAATTGCAGCTCTAAAGTCAGCTCCTAGCAGAGGTGGGGTTTTGTTTGTTTGTTTGTTACCTTTTTTCCTTGTTGTTTTTGGGTTTTTGTTTGTTTGGTTGGGTTTTTTCAGTTTTGGGGGTTTTTTTGTTTGGTTTTTTTTTTGTTTGTTTTGTTTTTGTTTTTTTTTTTTTTTTTTAATCTAAGCATCTTCATAGACAGCTGGAGGCTGTAGTTTTACCTGTAATTCCCCTTCCCCTCGTGGGTGCATCACTGCAGTGGTTTGAGCGGTTTGCAGCCGAACAAAGAAACCAAAGGTTTGATTTCTGCTGGGTGGGACAGAGCTCCTTGCTGCCCAGGTGGGCACAGGGCAGCCACCCTCAGGGCTGGGGCTGAAGGCAGCCTGGTGGAGCTGCAGGTTGGGATGAGCTGCTCTGTCAGCTCCCCTGGCCAGGACCAGGTCTGTGTGCATGATACCACTGACCAGGAGCTGCAGCCCCTGCCTGCAGCTGGCCCAGCACTCTGACAAGCCCTCAGTCCTTTGCCTGAGAAGCTTCAGCACTGGCAGTTCTCCACAGCAGAGCCTGGACATGAAATTCAGCATTCAGCAGGTACAGCAAGGGAAAGGAGTGGAAAACAAAGTCAGGAGATGGAAGTCAGGAGGAAAGGACAGAAGAATTGTGTTCATTAATTGTGGTGATGTTGAGTTGCTCTTCTCCACTTGCAGTGTGGTTACAGGAGAGTGGCAAAGCTCTGAGCACAGCTCTGGTTTGTTGTCTAACAAACATATCTGCATGGACATGTGCTTTACCTGGGGCAAGCTTATGGGACTATCAGTGAAAGCTTTTAAGTTGTCAGGTCAAATCTGCCCAAGCAGAGTTGTTGAGGCTGTGGCCTGGTTTTGTAGCTGGTCCTTGCCTCTCCCTGAGTGCTTTTCCAAAGCCATGGACACTGTCTTGAGTTTCTCCTTGGTGTCCTTCTGTGCATCTCTCATTCTGACCTCATCTGTGACCTTCCCCACAGCCTTGCTCCTGAGCTGTGTAAATATCTGAGATGCAGATGCTGTGGGCTGGGGCCTCCCATGGGCTGTGGGCACTGTCCTGGATCCAAGAGGAGCAGCTCTGCCCTGAGCACATGGGAGAAAGAGAGTGTTTGCAGCAGCACATGGGAGAGAAGATTGATCTTCTGAAGGATTTGAATACCCAAGTCCATTAGAGTTCCCTGGGAAATAACTCAGATTCATGCTGGCATACCTTGGAAATAATTTAAAATTAAGTACCAAACCCCAATGCATTGCAAGACTCCCAGCCTGTAATTCTGAACCCATTAGGAGATTTGTGCTAATTTTGAAAATAATCTTCCTATTTTAAATATTGCTTTGAATGTATTTTGAACTTGAATATTTGTCAGAAGGGGAGCAATTAAATCAAAGGCAAGATTATATTGTGTTACTTTAATTGTGATGGATTGAATCATTTGCTGATGGAAAATATCTACAATGCATATCTAAGTGCAGAAGCAAAACTGAAAACTGGTCTTGGCTGCTCTCTTCCCTGTGATGAATATATATTTATGTAATGCATTCCTTCTCATATCTTGATAACACCATAGGCCCACCATGCACGAATTAACTCCACTGAGACCTGCAGTGAGACTGTCTCTGAGCCTGTGTAAGCATGAGGTATCAACATTAGGTCCTGTATGTATTCATTTATATTTTATGGTTTTAAAGGTACATAAGGGAGAGGAGGAACTTCTCTGACTGGAGGCACCAATGTCTGGTGTCATTTGGGGTCCAGAACACTGTCCCATGGCTGTTGCCAGTGTTTGCTTCTGCTGCCTGTGCCATGGGCTGGGAAGTGAAGGTTGGGGCATGTGGGATTTTGTGAGAACCCTACATTAGGCAGTGGGTTTCTCTTCAACAGGAACTGGTGAACCCTACCTGACTTCCACCTTCAGAAAATTAGGCAGCAAGTGGTAGACAAGTGATGATTTTATTAAAACTGTCCTTTTTGGAGGTTTAAATTAAATCTAGTTATTAATCTACACATCAGACTGTAGTTTTTGTGGCTTGTGTTTACCTGGAGGTGTATTTGGTGAGTGCTGGGCACTCAGTGCTCCCAGTCCCAGCAACAGTCAGCTGTGAGTGCTGGACACCTCGAGGGACCAGCACAGATGGGAAGGAGCATGGGAAGCTCAGAGCCTTGATCTGTCTGATGCCACCATGCTCATTGCTAGCTCCCTTCAGGGTGTATCCTCTGTCTCTGAGCCATTCCCATTCCTATTTCAGCCCACAGGCTGCAGGCAGCTGCTGTCATTAGAGCTTCCAACTCGAGCAGAGGGGCGATGGTGCTAAATGCTGCTGGAGACAGGGAATGGCTTGGGCCAAGCTGGGAGAAGTTTTTTCCAGCAAGTGATACCTTGTCAGGAAAGAATTGTATGTGCAAAGGTACAGCAACAGCTTTTGCTTCTAATTAAGCTGCACCTGTGGAGCTCCTGGGGTTATGGGAACAGAGCTGCAATACAGGTTTTTAAATCTGTGTGCTGTGGTAATAAAGCCACTGGTATTTGAGGATGGTGTTGGCTGTCATCTGTCCCTTTCTAATCCTTTCTTGGTTAATGAAAATAGCAGTTGGATAAAAATGCAAAGATTTTGAGTTGTGAAAATGTGTATTTGCACCACTAATCACTTGAAAAATCAATCTCCAGACCTTCATTTGTTAGGAGCAGCTGATTAGCTGCTCTCCATGCTTTTTCCCTTTTAATAAAACCCCTGAGTTGGACAACAGAAGGACTATAATTAAAGAGCATTTTTTTCTTTTCTGTGTGACATTCTGTCAAATGTTAGCCAGTGGGTAGCTGGCACACACAGGACAGAAATGCCTTTGACCTGTTGAGAGGGAGATGGGATTTGCTCCTCTCTGCACAGGTACTGACAAATTTGGGACTGGACTGTGGTTGTGCTGGATTTGGCAGCACTCTCTGTCATTTGCTCAGCTGCCCTGGTGGGCATGCCCTTCTTTGCCAGCAGACTGTGCCTTGGAGGTGACAAAGGGAGCCACAGCAGACCCAGGCTCTGGGTTTCCACGTGCTTCTTTCTCAAGGGCCCCAGGTTAGATGATGATGATGATGACACAAAGAACTTTTGACATAGTAAAAGATAACTCTAAGGTTAATACTCTCTCCCTTCTGTATTTTACCCTGGACAGTGATGGCTTTGAATGAGAAAGAACAATTCTGAAGTCTAGAGAGAGTCACTAAAATTGTAAAGATTTGTGCTTCTCTTAAATGACTTCCCTGTTCAAAGGTACACAGTACAATTTGTCTAGCCAGGCTGTAGGTAAAAAAGGAGCTCAGTGAACAAAGCTGAGGGCTTTGTCTGTTTTCTGACTGGTACCTTCTGCTTTCTAAATGGCCACATATCAGCCATCTGGCAACAAGGAGGTTTTTAGTATGAAAATTTAATTAGATACAATCTAAGCATAATTCTGCCATGACTTTCTGCAACACAAGAATAGTTTGTACCCATGAAAGGCTTGCAGGAAATATAGAGAAAAAAAATTACCACTCCTCTTACATTTTTGTTGATTTGCTTCTTTTTCAAAAGAAGTGAACAATTGTCCCAGCTAAAGATATGCATTGTGCAGGTTCTTGCTGTGTTTTCTAAGCTGCCCAACCCAGCCTGTACGACAGGTGTGACCACCACAGCTGCTGCCTTGGCCAAATAAGGATGGCAGATAATGATAATAATAACAATTTATGCCAATAATGACAGATTGTGCCATAATGGGTTTATGATGTGGACAAGTAATTATTATGGACTGAAGCAATTCCACAACCCTTGTGACTGAGGCTGGAGATAACAAGACAAAATGTCAATACAATAAAAGAGCAAGATGGGGAGAGACTTTTGGTTATTTTTCTTCCTTCTTCTCAAAGAAGAAGCCAAGAAAAAAATCTGATTGCTTCATAAATTCTGGCTCTTCAATATTTACATTGAGGCCACTAGGAGAAAAAGACATAGAAATTTCAGCTTTACTCACAGAATAGTGAGCATGATGTGGAACTCAGCCAAGAGCTCAGGCAGCTCACGCACAAAGCTGGTTCTCTTAGGGTTTTGTCTAAATACAGCTGTATCAACTCATTGATAATGCAGTGTCTGAACACTGTCTAGAGCAGTGTTGGTGTAAGGTGTGGCCATTTGGCAAACAGAGGTCTGGGTTTCTTGGGAAGAGGAGCTGACACGGGGCTAGTGCAGGAAGCGTTGCAGGTACTCCAGGAACGTGCAGAAAGGGTTTGCTGGCCCTCACGGCACTGCTGGGGTCAAAGCAGAATAAGCAAACCTGGGCAAGGATCTAGAGCTGAGTTTGACCTGACCTTTTGTTACACTTAAAACGAGCGAGCTGATCTGCAAGCGTGTATCCAAACCCTTCACATTTTGGAAGTATTTAAGGAGCAAAATTTGCGCATGGGGAAAGTTGTCTGACCACGTTGCAGTACACTGATTTCCCTAGGAAGGTTCAAGCTGATGTCGAGCTAGAGATCACAAGGATGTTGACTCAAACTTCCACCTGATGCCCAACCCCAGTGCCAGGGGTGCAACCAGGCTGAGAACGTGGGTGTGGAGTTTGCTAAACCTGTCGGTGGCAGTGGTGAGGTGATAGTGGGAGGGAAGCTTCCTTGGCTGATGTGTGCCTCCCCTCTGCAGAGATGAAAAAGCCGGAAAATGTCTTTTGAGGAATTCCTGTGCAGCTGCTGTACTGCAGGCCCAGCGTTTCTTGGAGGTCTCAGGTGTGCTGTGGAAGGCACAGTGCTGCCAAAATCTCTGGGAAGGAAAAGGATGAGTCTGGTATTTGCTAGTTTAGTGTGCAGGGATTCTGCTACTAAAAATCCCATGACTTGCTTAATGGTGCCAAAATCTGACCTTTGATTCCTAATGCTTTGTGGTACTTATTTTTTAATTTCAAAATTATGTAAGTGAATGGAAACAACTTTTGCATCGATACATGATGGCTGGTAAAAGTTCCCGAGTGTGTTGGTGTTTTCCTGTGGTTTTTGTCTGTGGGATTTATTACTGCATTTTGTGGATTTTTGGGTTTTGTTGTTGTGGTTTTGGTTTTGGTTTTTTTGGTGAGTTTGGTTGAGGTTTTTCGTAATTTGGGGGGTTTTTTTGTTTATTTTGGTTGGTTTGGTTTGTTTGTTTGTTTGAATTGGGTTTTTGATTGCTTCCCCCCCCACCCCAAATCAAACCTTCAATTTTCACTGTCCTGATTGGTAAACCTGAGTCACAGGTTGTAAAATCCTGGTTCTGGATCCTTGCATCATGTAGATGTTCTTGCTAAATCCTGTGAGAAATGTTATCTCTGCTCTTTCCCAGTAAGGAAGGGAGTGGTAGAGAGAAGGAGGGAAAGGGGACCTGAAAATCCAGGAAGAGCAAGCTGAGCACTGGAGGATTTTAGAAATGGGTGATGAGCTTTGAGACAGGAGTAATCCATTTCCCATATGTATTTTGGAAACTCAGCCTGGGAGAAACCTTCCTCTCTCTGTAACCACCCCAGATAATAACACATTTCCTACCTCTGGCACCAAAGTGGCTCATTTTTGATGTACTCAGGGCACTGAAATCAGTGCTGTGCATGCCAGATTTCTGTCTTGGCTGCAGCTGGGGATATTTAAGAAGGTTCATGGCTGTGTGAAGGAGAAGTCCATTGTACCTCTGTCACCCCCTGGGAATTCTGGAGCCTTTCAAGGCTTTTTGATTAGGACTGCAAAGTGTTCATTTTTGCAGGAGGATGACTGCTGAGACATTAAAACTAGACAGGAGATTAACCTAAATGCCGAAAGTAGAGTAAAAAGAATGGATTTTATACAGCCCTAATAATTTGATTTGAAAGGAGTGTTTGGTCTACCAAAAATTATTTAGATCAATTTATCTAGAAATCAATGCTTTTAGGTGAACTGTTATTTTTTTTTAGTGCTGCCTAAAGCTGACACTGGGATGTGGGCAACTTTTGCTAAGAAGGAGTGGTCAGTACATGGTTTTCCACCTGACTTCATGTTGAAGCTGTGCCCAGAGGGCTGGGCATGGGGTGGTGGCCACGAGGCTGGCCAAGTCTGTGTTGCAGAACTGGCCCCTCGTGCTGAGGGTGGGTCTTGGGTCAGTGGTAGAAGGAGGTGTTCAAGGGGTCAAGGACTCATTTCGTTGCCTAGAGTATAAATTAGCTTTCTTTCCATCTGGTTAAATAATGTCAGAGCCAAAGCAAATTTAAATCCACACACACAGGTTTGCAAGAAGAGCAGGAGAGAAAGCAAAGTGGGTAAAAGTAGGTCTAAGGAGTTGGGTAAAGGAAGAGCAGGGTGTGTGCACCTGTTCTATGGTTGCTGCATAGCACAATGCTGATTCAACTACCTGCAAAGAGGGTTTATGATGTGCTGAGCAGACATCTTGGCATCAAAACCTTATTTATAAATCTTTCCATCACAATTCCAATAGTGCTGGAAGCTAGAAATAGCGCAGGCGTAGCAGGAGCACCATATGGTGAGCATGGACCTCTCCAAGACAGGGCTGGAGCTGGGGCCAGGCTGTGTGCTGTTCAGGAGATCTCATTTCAATGCTGAGCACCGAGGCTTCAGCTTTTAGAGCAGACACGGCGCTAATCTGATTGCTAAAGGTGGCATGTGAGTAATGCCTGCCTCAGGGACCAGCTCCATTGCTCTCAAGGTAGAGCAAATGAAGTCAGTATAAAAGGTTGACAGATATTCACAAAGATCAAATTTGACAAGCATCTCTAGATGTATTTAATATAAAATGCAGATGGCAGTAATTTGCAGGATCTCTGGATTCTGGTCATCTAAGGTGGTTCTGCTGGTGTCTGTTTCTCTATCCGTACCATGTACTGAAATATTAACTTCCAAACCCGTCAGGAGCCCACAGATGAAGTGTGCAGGGAACAAATTTCTATTGATTTCAGCCCTGCTTTGGTCTGTTGCATAAAAAGCAGGTAAAAATAATTATTATTTTGCTTGCACATCTGCCCAGACATACCAGGCTCATGCCTCCTCCATCAGCAGCTCCACATCATGTCTGCTCACTGCTGCCTTCATGCTGGCAGCTGAAGTGGCCTCCACGGGGAGATTTGGTTTTTCTGAGAGACTTCAGCTCCCAGTTTGTCAGCAACATGAACTGAGACAGAGAAAAAAGTAATCCTTCAGAGTGGGGGGATCCTGAACCAGGGCAGCACAAACATTCCAGTGAGGTCGGTGGCGGTTCAGCGACACCCGCCCAGGAGCAGCTTTCTGGTGAAGTTTTAATTAGGTAAATTTATGATACACTTCAGAAAAAGCATTTTATCTTACTGAGCATGGGGGGTTAGATGAGATTATATCAAGAGGCCCCTTCACTTCCTCAACAGTTCAGTCATTCTGTATATTTTTAAATTCTACTTAATTGTTAAACTAGCAGCTGACTTTTTTAGCTTTTCCAAGAAAACAAGAAGCAGTATTATTTCTTAGCAGCAGATGTACTGTAACCCTTGATTAAATTAATTTGACTGTTCAGAGTTTTTCTTTGTTCATAATTTGTTTTTGCTCATAACTTGCTGTTGCTATTCTCAGATGCTTTTTGTACAGCTGCTGCAGATCCTCTCCATGCAGAAACACACAGAAAGTATTTTAACACTCACCTCAGCCTTTTAACATGGCTTGAGCACTCCTAAAATCTTAATACATTGTGTATTTTTCTTTAGAAAGAGGCAAGAGCTCAAAAGCTAATCAACTCTGTAAATTGATAAAGTAAACTAAATTATGCTAACAAAACCGCCAACTTTTCCCTTGAAATATTTGATTTTTTTGTGTATGTCAATGAATAAAGATGTGAGGTTTAACAGGATACTTGAACTTCCATGATTGTTGGGTTTTTCTCGCATAATGCCCTCAGTATGTCTGTGTCTGGTCTGTTTGCATGATGGGGATGCGAAGAAAGAAAGTTTTTGTTACCATTCATCAAAGGCTTTTTTTGAAAATTTTGTGTCAGAGCTTGGGTTTCCTGGAACACCAAGCAGTAATTATCTCCCTGTGTTTGTTGACCTTTCAGTCAACTCAGATTTTGTTTTTGGATTCAATGCTAATTCTGTGGCCAATTTTTAAAGGAGTCTCAAGTTCATCTTTAATTAGAAGCCAGGAATCCTGTTCCCAGTCAGTCACAGGACTTCCTTCCTTCAGCCGACAACTCAGTGCAGTATGTCAATGATTTTGTTTGAATGCCTAAACGTAGGCAAAGTTTTAGCAGGCGTTAGTTAATAAAGAGCATTTCAAAAGATGGTTATGCTCTCAATATGCGTTAGGTTTCGGCGTCCTCTCTGACAAGCAGGGGGGTCTGACCCTGCTGGGTTGGTTCTGCAGTGCCCAGAGGTTGTGGATGCCCCTGGAGAATGTACTCTCTTGGAATCAGGTTTACGGTCACTAACACGGATGGTGGCATTCGAAACCACCAGGGTGTGACATTTTCCACAGTTCTCCCCTGCTCCCAGCCGCCACAAAGAGCTGGAGACAGACGGCGCCTGAGGCAAGAGGCCTTGAGACCCAATTCCAGGAGAAAGCCCAGGCTGCCTTGGACACATATTTGATGTTGGTTGACATCAGTCCCACGGAGGAGATCTCTGATTTCTATCCAGGGCAAGAGTGCACGGCACACTTGGTGTAAGTGAGAACTTGACAGACCCACACGGTCAGAAAGGTCTGGGAATAAAGAGCTGGAAGCACTAAGATACTTAAAGCCATCTGAAATGCTCAAATGTAAATGTGTCCTGGATAGGGTATCATGCCATGCTGAAAGCATTGCTAGGCTGACTGGCAAAGGTATTCTTTACAAATAGTGAAATAGTGGCCTGCGTATCTTAAGAGAGATTATTTGCTGACTAATTTGCCTCCCAAAGGTTTACCCTGTGGGTGTGCTGAGGTCCCTCTGACCTTTACTTTGCAGCTTCTCAAGAGACAATAAATTTAGAGCCACCCATTGAGGGTGTGAAGTGCCCATCCTGCAGCACAGCTGGAGCAATCCACTGTCCTGCGCTCTCCCTGCGGTAAGAGGGAGAGCTGTTTGCTGTAAGAGCTCCCAAGCCTGACAGCATGAGGCTGGGAGTCTCTCACTGACATCTCAGGTGCCTGATGTCTTTGTGCTCCTGCAAGGACTGCCTTGTAATTCTCCGGGCATGGCTGCAGTTTGTAGGTGGATCTTCCACCTGTGCAAGTTAAATTATGAAATTATTCCTGTGTCTTTTTTTTTTTTTTTTTCCTTTGTAAAAGTGTCCTGTGAAGACATGATGCTCAAATACAATCTTTTCTCTGGCAGCCCAGATAGCTGCCAGTGTGTTGAATTAAACACACACACACACACACACATATATTGTTGTTGTTCTTTTTGTTTTTACATGCTGCTACTATCTACTCTGAGACTTGTAAACTCAGGAGACTCTATGACCATTTTCTTGCAGAATCTTCCTGAGTCTCTTCCAGGGTCTGAGCTCTGTTGAGATCTTGTCTCAGCTCTGTTTTGCTCTGTCAAATTCAGCTCCTTCCCTGCCACTTCAGAGTTAAGTCCCTTCCCCCAAATTCAGGCTGTTTGACATTCATTCCTGCAGCTGAAGAGAGTTCCTTTAGCAGTGGAGTCTGCCCAAGAGGCACTGGGAATGGATGAGGACTTCGAGGCTATAGTTGCTGGTAGGTTCCTGTGATTATGTAAAAGCAGAAGCAGCTAGATAGTTTTGTTAAGGAATTTCAGAAGAATGGGAAATTGACTCTGGAGAAACTGTTCTGGGATCTGCTTTCTTTTTTCGATTCACACAAAGATTCTTGACTTTTATTCTTGCCTAGGTTTACTTCTCATATGTAAGAAAACAGTGGTTGCATTTATTTCAAAAAGCAGACAAAACCCAAATGCCACTCACACCCCCAAACCCAATAATCTGATGGGGATTAAACAGCTTTCAGTGGCCAACTACCTCAGAAAATGTGGGAATATGATCAGACTACAGTCATGGGTTGGTTTTTAGTAGTTGTAGTGATGGCAGATCCTGAGATGGCTTCAAGGTAGAAATTAATGCACAGACTCATCTGACACAACTATACCACCCAAATAATTGTAGCCCCCAAAGCAGTCGTTTTGTAACTTGTTAGCAGACAAATCGGTTGGTCCTCATAGAGGACAGGAGAGATTTGAATGTGCTGGGCACTGTCCGGGTGCCCCGGGAGCCTGTGGAGGAGGAGGCTGAGCAGCACTCCCTGCAGGTGTGCCTGGGAGATCTGTGCCCCTCCCAGTCCCTCCGGCACTGCGGGTCTGGCTCCGTGCAGTTAAGCACTGCAGGAGTCTCCAACCAAAAATGGAGCTGGCAAGGGGGGTAAGAGATTCTCTTTAGAGGGAACCCAAACTTCCAGCGCTTTTTGTAACTCTAGTAGCCATTCCTGGCTGGAAGGCTCTAATTCATAGAGCTGTTACAACCCTGACATCTACATGAATTAACAGGTTTTTCTCACCAGGTATGAGGGTGAAGTGAATTCTGCAGAGAGCAGCTCCACATGTGCCAATTCCATGACATTATGTAAATAGCCTGTGACTAATGGAGAAATCTATAAAATGAATTGAAATGAAAGAAATGAAATGAAGTTAAACGAAATGGAAATTAAATAAAAGGCATCAGTCAGTGCATTTGCATGGAAACCAAAAGAACCTTGTTTAAAAATGAGTGATAGCAGACAAGATAATTCTACAGTTGCCACTGTGGAATATTTCTAAGTGTCTTATTAGCATAGAATTGAAAGGACAATGTTGTTTATGGAGTCTATGAGGTTCCACTCAATTCTGCAGTCTGTCTGACCCTTCATTGTGAGGTTTCTCAAAGCTTTGCTACACATTCACTCTCCTCATTTTTAATTGCTTTTCTATGTCTATTTTTATCTATTTTTCTGTCCCTGTTCTAATTTTTTTTCTTCCTTTGCCTTGTACCCCTTAGCTTTTAAAATTTTTCTTTCTTTCTCATTTTATTGAGCTGGCTATTCCTATTTTTTAGTTTTTTTTCTTGTTTGTCACATACCCTGTTGCTTTTAAATTTTTCTTTGTGTTTTTTTTTTTCCTCTCATCCCAATGCTTTAAAAGGCCACCTTAGCACACTGCTATCTCTGGAGCATACTTTGTACCCCTCTGGGTTTGTCAGGACATCTCTGGAGGTCACCCCTTCTCCTCAGAGCAGTCTTTGAGTCCACTCCCTCTTCTTATTTGTCTCCACTGGGTCAGCAGTTCCCTCACACATCTGAAGTCTGGTCAGGTCCCTTCCTGAGTACCTTTGTGCCCTTGAGCCGTTTGCTTCGTGGCCATCCTTCGTGCTGCAGCAGGCTCTGGATCTCTCTTGGACCTTTGGCTCTTTCTTTGGGCCTTTTGGTGATTCTTGGTGTTCTGGTGCCCCGTTTGAATGAGAAGTGTCCTATCCCAGTTACAGACAGTACAATTCACCAGCTGGGCAGGGAGATGTTTTTACACAGGGTAATATTTATTTTTCAGTCAGTAGGAGAAATCAAAGTCTGTAAAGCACACACAGCACTGGCACTGCCTTTGTCCACAGACAGGGTTACAATCAATAGTCAATTGAGCTCTTTGCTCAATGGAATCATTTCCACAGTGGATGCCAGTTCCCAAGTATCTAACCCCAGTTATGGGTGCTTAAAGTGAAACCAATCAACCATAAATTACACAGACATGTAAGGACACAGTTCATTTACAAGGATGTTTATAAATGTATTGATCTGGTCTGCATGACCAAACCACTCAAACAAAGCTCTGACACAGTTTTTATTTTTAAAAAACTAAGACTTTTTACACTGGAATAGCATCTGGGAGTCCAGGCTCCCCCTCTAGCTTTCTACAGTTAATTCCATGATGCTGCTGCTCCCCCAAGGAAGCTCACAGTCCTCCAGCTGGGTACATCAGGTAACAACTCTGCGGAGAAAGGCTGCTAGTATTTTTTCTACTTGGCTATACTAATAAAACAAGGGAAAATAAAGTCATCAGCATTACCCAAGACAAGGCAACATTTGCCAGTTTACTTGAGTAATTTTTAAGTATTAGGTATTGCAGTTACATTTGCTGCTGTCAAACACCATGTTGGAGTCCATAATACTTATGCTTTAAAAACAAGGAATTACTCTTTGTTCCTATTCCTGTCACAGTCAATTGTCTCCTACTGACTTGCTTGGAAGTTCAGTGTCAGGATGCACAGGTAGCCAGTGGATGCAGTGAGAGAATGTGCAGTGCTGAGGGCGACGTCTCCGAGACAGTGAGGATCCTCTGCTCCGTTAACAATGATTGTTACAAGTGCAGCATTAAGGAGAGATATTTGATGACTGAGTGCTCAGAACAAAAATGGAGCATCCATCAACACTTGAATCAAGTGAAAGTGTGAGAAAGAAATGAGAAGGCGAAATCAAGGCTTAAGTATTATTGTTCACTTTTGATTCTGAAGCAGTGTCATTGCTCAGAGAGCTCCCACCTGCTAATGAAGAACCCTTTTATACCAAGATTTTCAGACTGGAAGGAAAAATTGAATGCTTAATTCTGATCAGGATGTCAGGAGTAGACAACTGGTATTACAAAAAGCGATGGCAATCTTTTTTTTTTTGCCTGTCTAGTGCATACGGCCCAAGCACTTCCATGGAGAGACAGTAGAGAGACCATTTATCAGCATCACATAATCTGAACAAGAATTCATTTCATGGCTGTTTTAAAACCACTTGGGACATGACACTAAAACCACCTCTGCTGTAAAAGTAAGCACAGTTGGACTTGTTGATGGGATGGGGTGAGATGGGAGCCATTTAGGCCAAGTTCACACATGGGAATCTCAGCTGGGCCTGATTCAAACATTAAATACTGTGTGAGACACTTGCCAATGAGAGTAATCTGAACTGGTGTGCTTGTATTAATAAATTAGGGTAAATTGTGAATGTCATTGCTTGTAAAATGCTTTAAACATGGGCCCTGAAGCTGTAAACAGTGTACTTAAATTTGAGGAAGATAGTGACAGAGATTTGTGTTCCAAACGCAGGGAAATACAGTGGATAGCCCAGCCTCTAGCAGGTGTGACACCAGCATTTGTTAAAATGCTGTTCAGGGAATGACCTTCTGACAGGAGTAGAGGGTTTTCAACACAGGTACTGGGATCCCCAAGAAAAGTGAAGCTCCTGGAACAGATTTGCTCTCAATCAAGCCAGGTGCAATGAAGACAGTGAACCACTTTGTTACCCAAGAGTCTCAGTGGTGAGAGAAGCAGCTCCATCCCTTCACCAAAGCACAGCCAGCCCCTCTGACCATTCACGGCCCCAGTGTCATTGACTGCAAGTTACTGCTTTTAACTTGATTAAATTCCCGTTGTGCTGAACAAACAGTTGATGTGCATCAGCAATAAAGAAAGCCCAGTGACCTGAGCTGAAGTTCATGGAAATAGCTAATACTGAGATACTCTCAACTCTCTGATCATTGGCCTCTAGTAGGTATTTATCTGTCTCCTGGTTACTTTTCTATGATGCACAAGGCAGGTGTTTAAGTTAAGGTTTGTGTAATCGATTCCAAATGCATGATATTTGATTAGAAAAACCCCCTAAATTATGCCGAAGCAAATCCATACCTAACACTCAGATACTTGATTACCATGTCACTAATTCTGCCATTCTTGCTCTTGTGATGGGGCTGCCCTTATGACTTCTGTGGGCTCAGACACTAAGAGAGTTCACCGAGGTCTTTTATCTCAGTGTGTGAAGAGGGCATTTAACAAATCTGAGTATCTGCCTGAGCTGGTGAGGCTCTTCTGACAGAGCTCCTCTGATGAGCAGAGTGCTGCAGACAGCCTGAACTAATGCTGTAACAAGAGAATTGTGCCTGAACCCTTTAGGAACTGGATGGCTATGGAAAGTGATGTTCCCTCTCCAAGAGAACTTTATAGCCTTAAGGTGAGTTTCATCAAAGCGGAGTCATCAAGGAACTCATTGTAATTTGAATGTGAATTCCTTTTGCTTAAATGGGGCATTAATAAATCGCTAGAGAATACTTTACAAGGAACCTTATGTACAAATGTTAGAACAGGGGTTTTGAAACTCAGAAGAAAAAAAGAAGGGCTTTAGCAGTATAAGTAATTAATTATATTTAATTTGAACAAGAAGAAGCACGGTGAGTTTTTGGACTAAAGTGTTCTAAGTACTGTATTTAAACAGCACAATATTAACTGATTATTTATGTTGTCACTATATGATGGATGAAGAAGCAGTTTGGCTATTTTTTATGGCCACACTGGAAAGTGGTTTTTAAAATGTTTTAGTTTAACAAAAGTTGTGTTCAGTATAATACCTTCAGGCTTCTTTGCACTGTGTTACAAAAGAAACTGTTTTCAATCACAGAAACTGTTTCTGTGAACAGAAATTACCACATCTGCTCAAGTGTGTCCTCTTGCTTGTGCAGAAATGTGGGGGAAAATATTGCTGAAATTAAAATTCAAACCTAATTTTCTACTCAAAGAGAAAACTGAGTAAGTAGCTAAAACAAAATTTACTCTGAATTCATAGTGGTTTTTTTGCTAATGGAGATTCTAAAAGGTCTATTGTAAGGAGCAGTGCTGATGGTAAGAGAGAAAGCAATGATCTTTCCTGGTGGTTTGGAGAATGCAATGCTTTTAGCAGAAATGGTAAACATATATTTCATCTTGAACATCATTCTGAGCGGAACTTGCAGTACATCAAATGGGTCCTGTTTTAGTGTTCATGAAAAAAATAAAAGTCCAGCTCTAGCCTCTTCCCTTGTTAAAATACAATTTCTGGGCTGAACTGGTACTAAGCCAAAGCAAACTGCATGAGGGGGCTGAAAGGAAGGTGGTGGAGTCTTCAGATAACTTCAAGGGCCTTCCTTACAGTGTGGACTGCCTCCAAAGTGCAGATTACCCAGGGAGGGTATTGATGTATGGTGGGAAAATTAAAATGCCAGAAAACAGTGTGTGAAAGGCTGCTGAAGTTAGGAATACCACAGTGTTCAGGGTTTACCTGGGGGAAGCCAGGTGTTTAGGAAGGACATCCCTGTCAGTGGTTGAAATAGAAACATTTGTATTGGAGTTAAGGTAGCATACCAGTGACTTGGAAACTGTGGATTAAAAATGTAAGATGTTAATACTGTTTATAATTTATTATTATTGATCTTTAGGACTGTTGGAAGTGGTTTATCAGCATTAATACTATCATAAAGTACCTGTTAAGAGTATGCCTATGGGAGCATAATCCTGGTTTCGCTTAACTAAATGGCAAAGGCTTCCTCTAAACTTGGAGGTAGCATGACCAAGACCTGCAGAAAAAGGCCATCTGCAACAAAATACAGAATTCTGGAAACTGCAGTTAGATTATTTTATATATCCATATGGGGATTATTTAACTTCAGAGACCCCTTAGATGCATCTGTTTGCAGGTTTGAAAGGGCAATATTTTCATATTCCTCTTGTGATGCTGAGCATCTGCAGTGGTGAGCTAATACTACCAAATCCTTCTGAAAGTTCCTGTTCAGAAATCCATAAAAGATGGGATTGATACATGTTGAGATCATGGCCACGAGGTGGCACATTGTAAATGCCAGGTTATGATTACAGCTCATTAGTGCCTCATAGTTCCAGTCAAAAACCACATTGAATATATTGAGAGGCAACCAGCAAGCTGCAAAGGTCACAACAATTGATACCAGCATCATACTGATCCTTTTGTTTTCACTCAGCCTGTTCTCATTCTCTCTCCTCCTGTCTATTTTACCACGTCTCCTTTGAAGACATACAAATATCCTGAGATAGCAGATAAAAATAAACCCGAGTGGGAAGCAGTACTGGAAAACCAGCAGGCTAGTGGTGAAAATCAGTCTCTCTGTAAGAGACGGCCATGCTTCAATGCAAGCAACCTTGTTCTTGTAGAAATCACTGTGGAAAGACAGATGTTTGAAGGGTTCATCTGTTATTTGGTGGAATACTAAAAAAGGAGTGGATATGATGAGGGAAAGTCCCCAGATGAAAAGAATTCCCCAATAAGCATGTGAAATATTAGGCTTCCAGCCACGTGGGTTCACAATTAACTGATATCTCTCAATAGCAATGAGTACAAGTGAGAAAATGGAGACTGAGACAGACAGACTTTGTATGAAAGAGCCAATTTTACACATTGCTTCCCCAAATATCCAGTGGTCCATTAAGGTATATGCAACTGTGACAGGAATGCACATGATACAGATCAAGACATCTGATAAAGACAGGTTGGCAATCAAAATGTTGGTGACATTTTGAGCTTCTTTCCGTCTCTTTATTATAATAATTAAGCAAAGATTTCCAACAAGTCCCACTAGTGTAACCAAGGTGTAGGCTGTAATAAGCAAGAATTCTGCAACGGAGGAAAGTTGGCATGTATCAAAGTTCAAGAACTGAGAAAGGCTAATGTTAGAGAGAGTTTGATTCAGAATCTCACTGGGATGCTGAACAGCTTTATCCATCCTGAAGCATCTTCCAACCTATGGACAAAACCTTGTATTATTTGCAATATACTTTGCAGGGAGATTTTCAAAGCAGTGAGTACTGTAGGTCTACCATTGTAGTCAGTGTCCTTAAAGTTTTGAGCAAATCTAACATGATTTATTACAGTACTGGAAAAGCACATGGTTATTAGTGAGTTTATGTCTCTCTGTGGATGGAGGTTGATGTCACCTTTCTGAGGTTCTGCACTGACAGTGCTACAGATCTATAACTGATGTTATATATGATGTTATTTTCACAAGAAAGAGCTGTGATAGCAGCTCTGACTAAACTTGTACGGACACTTTCCTACAAATCCTCTTTTACCAGCTGTGGATAAAGTTTGCTTTTCAGAATAAATATTTAGAATAAGAATAATAATAAATATTTTAAGATCTGTCTCTGCTGAAGATTTAGGAAGGTTTAATGGATTCCAACGAGGATAATCTGTTGCTTTTGTACTACCAGAAAAGAAGAATTGGGTCCTGCTATCACTCTGCTAGCTTAGACATCACACTTAGATTTTCTTTAGAACTACAAAGCAATGTGAGTTAATACACTCAATCCTCTTGCATTAATCAAAATTATGTGTGCTTGAGATCAAATGGCATTCAAAACCTCTATGAATGATATCTTAAAGGGAGTTTCCTGTTCTACTGATGCATTGGAGATAGTATGTCCTTTCTCCTAAATCTAACCTGAAAAAATGTAAACAGAGTAAAGCTCACATTGTAGTTATACAGACAATTGCTCCTCTTTCAGCTCTAACTTAAACAGGAGTCAAGCAAAAAAATCTGGTATTAGCACAGTTCTGTGGTTTTAAACCTAATATTAATGGGAAGAGTTAGGTTCAACAGAATATCTTGATGGGTTTGAATTTATCACTGAGTGCAAAAGTTAATTTAGAGGCTCACCAGCTTTCTGACCAGAAAGAAGTTGTTTCCAATCTGGGAAAGGAAAAGCTAAATATAAAAAGAGTTATTTTAAAATTTAAAAATGGCTAATGGATATATGTTCCACACATATATCTTTCAAAACTGAACTTTAACTTACCTTAATTCCCCAGTGAAATTATTGGAACTCTAGGTGGAAGCAGATCATTCTTCACAGCTAGTAATGTCGTTGAGAGCCTGTGGAGAAAGGAGAATGAAGAAGCAGTGGGAAGTTAGAGGATACACAAAAAGAAGAAGGGGTAGGTGGATGTTTTATTATTACTAGAAATAATCTGCTTATGTGTAGAAGATTTGTCAGCCCTTTCACAGAAATGATTGCCATTATTTAATCACTAAGGATTTTAAAAAATGTTTTGGTTGCCTGTACAAAATTAAACACTAAATACAGGGTTAAACTGGAATTATGATTCTGTAGTTGTTTTGTCACAGACACTCAAAGAATATTCCAGCCAGTGTTCTATCCTGGACTGCTTTATCCTGATACATCTGTTTGACATAAGTTTGGGTGCTTCAAATTAGGATTTTAAAAATCTCCAAAAAACACTATTCTCACCTTTGGAGCATCTATTACCACTGTCAATCTGATTAAAACACCCTTTTCAATCAGCGTACTCATGTTGGAGTGGGAAGTAGCTGTAGATATATGTGACTCTATGTGGCCCTGATGTCCCAAAAATTACTTAAATTGTGGTCAGGGCTAGCATTAAGCTCTGTAGTCTCCCTAAAGAATGTGCCTGTCTTGGTTAAAGCTATATTGGGGAATGACATGGAAAACTCTACCATCCTGCTGCAAAAACTATGGAAGTCTGGTGGCTCTGATAGATTTTGCAGTCCCTTGCAGGTGTCCCTACTTTAGCAGGGCAAGACCAAGAGCTGGGTACTCCACTGTGTGCCCACCAGCCTCCACAAACTCTTCTGCCCCTGAGTCCAGGAGAGAGGCCAGGGACTGTGACTCTGACAGTCATGTCCTGCAGAACCTGACGGTGTGGTTGGGCCACAGCCCCTTCAGGCCACCTGGAATGCACCGTCACCCACCTTCCACTGGAGCAGCACTGATTGCTGGCTGGATTTGTCACACCCAAGGATGCCTGTGCTGGCAGGACAGAGGCACTAAATGGTAGATTTACCACCAACAGTGGCAGTTGTTGCCCCAATAAGATTTACTGCCACTTCAGAAGTGTGAGGATCTAAAGTCTGGCTGCTTTGTCCCAAGGGTGATCTTTCTCTGCAGTGCCTGTGGTGTCCACCTGGCTGGCACAAAGACAAACTCTGCTCTTCCCTGCTTTTTATGTGAGGAGGAGAAGCTGTGGGAACTCAAAAGACCATGAGGCTGAGCCAAGTTTGTAATATTTTATGCACTATTTGCTAAGCTTGCTTATTTCTCCATGGATGCACAACACAGTTTGATAGCAAATTCTGAATGTCCTCTCTCAAGAATTCAGGATGGTAGGGCTTCTCTGGCATTTTCTGTTTGGGAAAAGTCCCTGTACTGACCTAATCAGTTCACTTGCTACATCAGTTTTAGGCACACTCTCCATCTACAGTCCTTTTCTCAGGAAAATGTGTCATTTCTTTTCACTCTTTGGTTTGTGCCAGGAGTTAAAGAGTGCAATTGTTAGTACACACCATTCTGCGAGGCAATTTAAACATTTCCTTGGCTATACAACTGTTACACCTGTCTTGGTAAACATCTGGAGTATTCAAAGCATTAAAAAAATAAGTTACTCTAGTAATTACTGCAGCATGTTGAACTATATTATAATACCTACTAGCATTTTTTAATCTAATAAATGTTACTGGAATCAGCATCCTTGGATCGCAACCACAGCTGATATCTGATCTGAAGTGTTTAACAAAAAGAACTAATTACTTCAACCCCTAATCATGCATTTTGGAAAAGATTCTCTACTATAGTAAGAGTTTAACACTGTAAGTTATTATAAACCCCTTAGTCTTGTTTCATTCCTCTGTCTGCAGAAACATTACTGAAACGTTCATAAGCAAAAGAAAGGTCTAAAATAAAACGAGTTTTAGAAAGGCTTTCTTTCCTAAGTATTTTCTTACCTGTGCTAAAGGTGAACAGTCCCATTCTTTCAAGGTGACCAGTAAATGTTTCAATTACAAACATTGTTTATTAAGTTCCTAAGTATTGCACAGATAAAATGTGGAGGAAAATTTACATTTAATTTTAAATATAGGTTGTAGAGAATAAAATAATGCTTTAAAAGATATTTCAGTAACTTTTGTCATAGTTTTATGGATTTTCTGACTCCTTACCTGATGAAAAATTCAAGTCATATCCACACTGCCTTTAACAATTTTCCTTTTCTCTCAGAGCCAGCAAACACATCTTCTTTCTGTATGAGAGAATCCAGAGCAAAGGCATGTCTCCTAAAGCGATACTTAAACTCTCCTTTCTTCTCTGTCTGAAACAAACTACAGATCCCGAATTTCCAACAGTACTGAATCTGCCAGGATGTAGGAAGGCTGCTGAGGAATAAAACAAGCTCTGGAATCCAAGAAGAGGCGAACAGCAGTGAGGCAGGGAGGAGGAAGAACCAGTAGTCATGGGGATGGATTTTTCTCTGCCGCGCTGCTTCCCTCCACCCTGTCAAACACCTTATCATGCAATTTCATTTTCAATTATTTAATCTGTTCTGCAGTTCAAATGTTTTCCCTCTGCAGGATTTCATACATAAACACCTGCAGATGGCATATTGCTTTCTTAACTGATACAGCAATACAATAAGCTGCTTGGAAAGAGCATGCACATTCTATTAAGTGTATAATTTGCTTTATTGCAATTAAGATAATAAGATATTCATTATAAATTAATATTTTAGCTTATACTCCTCACATAAAAACAATATTCCTGAAAAGCAAGGCATGGCATGCTGCACCAGCACATAGTGAAAAGGGTTTTAATTTTTATTACTGTTTTTTCAGTAAGAGTCCATATGTTTTGTAGTCACATGTTTATAAAAAGAACTATTCAGCTTATTCACAAAATATTTAGAATGAGTATTTATGGAGTGGGAAAAGAACTGCATTCTTAGGACCTGCAATCAGGTAAGTTGCTGTATAAACTCTTGCATTTTTACCCGGGTCCACTTAAGTTCCAATATCTCAGTCTGTTTTTGTAAGAGAATGATTTTAAAAAAGCAGTAGGACTTTTGGGATGAGTAATACTAATGCTGTACTAAAGTGGAATTCAGGACTAATTATCTAAAAATATTGTTGGTTGTCATGCTATATAGTATTTGAATAATATAGGTGCAGGGTGGAGGGAGCCTTTGTGATCAGCCAAACATCCTGCTTTTCATATGCTTGATTCTATTCATGACGCGTTTGTCCAGACTGTTTTTTAACCATTTGTGGTAATCTCAGATTAGATATTCAAGTGCCTAATTGACCACTAGGAAGACTGCCTTAACTCCTCCCCTTAAAACTTCTTCTCTTTAGTTTAACCCAGTGCTTTTTGTTCTAGGTGTGGTCTGGGAATTCTGATATTTTATCTAAAAATGCTGCAATAAAGCAATGTGAACATATTTTTCTAAAGCATTTCTAGAACTTGCTGGGTTTGATTATGTCAAAATTACTATAAAAACAAAGCTTTGCCAAAGTACTTTAGAAATTCTGCTTCTGGTTGTACTGTAACCCCAGGAAGTTAATCAGGACCTGAACATGCAATGTGATAGATAAGTATCAGAACAAGCCATAAAAATGCATTATCTCTTTATGAAGCAAATAAGTCAATAAAATTAAAATATGTTCTGATTCTATTTATAAATTTCAAAGGTCATGTTGCTTATTTACACATGCCTTTGTTTCTAATATAATTCTGTATGCAGTCCTTAATTTGTGGAAAAACTGGAGTCTTTAACATGCAATCCATTGGTTTTACAGTTGTATCAACCTGCTGCCTCACATGGATTTAATTGTGTTGTAGCCTGTTGTGAATTAGATCACACCCAGCATCAGAGGCTTGTGGGTGTGTTTAATCCTGATGTCAAAGGTATGTATGCTAAGTGGGACCCATGGCTCTGGAGGAGGGATCACACTGTATTTTTTCAGACAAATGCTGGAGCATCTGTTTGCAAAAAAGGTTAATGGATAGCAGAATTGTGTTTACTTTTTATCAATGGTCTTGTCATTTCTAAATTGCTCAGTATTAAGTGATGGGTGAAGTGCCATAAGAGGTTTTTAAACTCAAAGTTTCTAATAACTTGTGTAGCGTTGGCAACCTGTTGGTGAAAAATAACATTTAACTCCTTTGAATTCACCTTTTGCTCTGACATTTACGTGATTCCTTGGCCAGCAGGAATCTTTGCTAATGGCTGATCACTCTAAATTATTGCTTTTGCTCCGTTGTTTCTCCTGCATAACTGTGCAGCAGTCCTTGTTTCTGCCTATTGCAGCCTTCTACTTCAGAAAGCAAGATTTAGTAGAGATGTACATGCACAATTTCTCAGCTTCCCACATGAAGGAATTCTTTAACAGCAGATTGGCCAAGAGCTGTAACATCTCTGAAGGGTCATGGAATAACAGACTGGTTAGGGTTGGAAGGGACCTTAAAGATCATCCAGTTCCAATGGACAGGGACACCTCCCACTAGATAAGGCTGTTCCAAGATCCACCCAGCCTGGCATTGGACACTTTCAGGGATGTGGCAGCCACAGCTTCTCTGGGCGATTTCTTCCAATGGCTCACCACCCCCACAGTCAAGAATTTCTTCACAAATCCCACCTGACCCTGTCCTGTCACTACAAAGCCATTCCCTCTTGTCCTGTCATTCCAGGTCTTTGCCAAAGTCCCTCTCCAGCTCTCTTGGAGCCCCTTTAGGTGCTGCAAGGACTCTGAGGTCTCCCTGGAGCCTTTCCTTGTCAGGCTGAGCACTCCCAGCTCCCTCAGCCTGGCTCCAGAGCAGAGCTGCTCCAGCCCTCATAGCACCGTGATGGCCTCATCTGGACTTGCTCCAACAGATCCACATCCTTCTCACATGGGAGCACCAGAGCTGGATGCAGCACTGCATGTGGGGTCTCGCAAGAGCAGAGAGGGAGAACCACCTCCATCATCCTGCTGGTCACACTGCTCTTGATGCAGCCCAGGACAAGGTCAGATTTCTGGGCTGCAATCTCACGTTGCCAGCTCATGTTGAACTTCTTGTAAACCAACACCTGCAAATCTCTCTCCTAGATTATTGCTTCCTAATACTGTTCTTTATAGCACTTCAAAGAGGGACAGAAAAATAAACAAGAATAATTGGAAATCTCATATGTTAGTGTTGGATGTGCTGGTTAATGCCATGAAAGTCAGATAATATGCTGTGATGGAGGAAAAACACAGTCCCCTCACATTTTCATGTTCTGTGGAGAGATCAACACCCTAGTAAGGGATTCTCAGTAAATAGCTCATAATGTGACCAAAGTAGCCACAGCTAAGTATGCACTGGCACTTTTTCTCCATGGATGTACATGTGTAAGTTAAAGCACTGCTCCATGACTCAGAAGTTTTTTTCTTAACTGGAAATAATTGTCACAAAAATAATTCATGTTCACTACCTGGAGTTTAGGTTTCACTTCATTAGACTGCATAGCTCTAAAGGACACAATATTTGCAATATCCTTGATGCCTGATCTCAATTTTGATTCTCAGTTAGCTCATGCCTAGAATGAAAATGTTTAAAAATCAGATACAGCTATAAATTAGTTACTTATAATAACATATTAATTTTTTTAATTGTGTCATGCCATGAACTGTTGGCTAATTTCTGGACCTTATTCAGTTGGCATAGAGCTGAGATGGAGATGAATAGAATCCCTGGTTGGAAGGTTAGCATCCTAATTTTTTGGGTCAGGCAAGTTACTTTCCTCTCTGAAAAAGAGATAAGATATGTGAGTAATTGTAATAGGAATGTGACTGCATATATTCATACTTTATAATAGATTCCACTTTCCAAAACCTGATTCAATTCTTTGTAGCTTTCTAGAACTTCTTCAACTCCCTTTTACCAAAACTCATCTCTGCCAAAAAAAGAAATATTTCAATAGCTCACAGATTTGGGGGGAATATGACAATTTGTATCTCTGGTTTGTTTTCTCCCATTCTAGAGTCTTTTTATAACAACACTGTGAGCACCAAACCCTGCTGTTCTCATGGCATAACATCTTTCAGTGTCCTAATTGCTAATTAAGAAATACTTAAATAATCAAAATGTTTTTCCATTAATCTCAGTCTGTTTCAATTTTCCAGCATGTTTCAAACTGTTATAAGCATTTTGATTTTCTGGATTAAAAATATGAATTCTAGATTGCTATTTCCTGTCTAGAAAGTCTCACTTCACACCACCTCATTTTAAAATTTGTTGAATATCATGGATGTCTTTCAGCTAATTTCAGGCAGGTACCTACTGAGCATCACAGCACAGCTCTTCCTGCAGTGTTCAAACAAAGCTTAACATCAGCCATGCAAAAGCACCACAAACCCACCCCACAGGGTTTCTGTGGAATGAGAAAGACTTGGAGTCTAGGAATAGCTAAGGGAAAAAAAAATAAAAGCAAGTAGATTTTAATTTAGTTGGAATATACATAATGAAAAATTTGCAGGTGAAAAAGATCAGAGCATGGTCGAGATTGTTGCTGGCTCCAGGTCTTCCTTTAGCAAAACTTAGGATCCTGGTCTGTCTCAGACTAAGTTACAGTGAAAATTCTCCCCTCTCACATCTGTTACAGCATCGCTACATTCTTTGATCCTTCACATGAATCTTGACCTTTGAGACTGTATTTTGCTGCCTTACTTTCATCCCATCACTTCAAATTATGGCCACCTTTTACATAAAATTTTAGGAAAGAGAAGAAAGGAAATAATGAATTATTAAAGAAGAATGAAAAGAAGAAAAGAGAAATTGAACTTCAGAGGGAAGAGGAGGAAGGGCAAGGTTTAAGGAAAAACGGTAACTTAAGTCCAAATAAAAGGATGCAAATTCAATTCTCTGATGACTTTCCACTTCACCCTTCACAAAGGTGTGTTTCTTTCTTCAGCAAACTCCCCTTAAAAAGGGCTCCAGGAAGATTTTGTTTAGTAGATAAACCTTGATACTACTTACTGAAGAAATGGTACCTGTGGGTTATTCTGTTGCCTTTTAATCTGTAGGTTATCTTATTTTGCATTAAGCAAATGCAAGAGACGGGTAGTGTTTTATTCCCCATCTGAATTTACACAAGGTTGAGATTTTTATCCTGAGAAGTATCATATTCAGACTTTAGGGAGGTAAAAGTTTATCTAGTTGCTTCTCAGTATTTTTTAATCTTTTTCAACAAGAACTTCTCTCCTGATCAGTACTAATTCATGAAAGTCTCCAAAGTAAGATCACAGTTTTGATGTTTATACAGATGACAGTGCAAGCAGCAGAACAGAGTGAAAGAGAAACTTTTGTCAAAAAGGCAAGAGCTCTCTCAAGGACAGCTGAACATCTTTCAGCAGTTTTCACACCCGTAACTAAAGCAAGGTGCCAGGCTGGGAATGCTCTTGGTGCTGCTGTATTTTTACACAAAATGCCTCCCAATTACACTCTGCCTGAGGTGTCGATTTAAGTAGGAGTGAGCCTCCCAAAAGTCTAATAATGTCTCATTGAAATGATGAAAATAAAAATCTTTGCCTCTCTGTGTGCGTACCTCAGAGTGATGTGGGAAACTACAGTTGAATCCCTTGTGTTCCCAACTCTTCCCACCTATGCAGTTAGCAAAATCTGGGTGAAATGTGCTTGTAGCTAAGGTGATATTACAGTCTTCAGTGTGAATGTAGAGCTAATTCAGCAATCTGCATGAAGGAATCCTGTAGCTTCAAAATGCTTTCTGTCTGCTGAAAGGTCAAACTAGACCAAAGTCTAGAGCATTGCACTATACTTAAAATAATACTTAAACACATTAAGAATTCAAGTGATATACTTAAATTGCTTAAGAAAAAGAATCAATGCCTGCTGACTGTGGAAGCCATAGATGTAACTAGATTAAAACTAGGTTAAAACTAGTTAAAAAGATATGACTTTGTGTTTATATGAGGATTTAGATAAAATATTTCTAACTTACGAACTACTTCTGACTTCATGTTTTTCTATTGCCCTTCATGCTTTTTTCCAAAACTTCATTATGCCTTTTCCATCTTGGCAGTTTGGACCCATTAAATAGCATGACAAAGTTATGTTTCTTGAATGACAACAATTGATATAAAGAATTCCTTAATAATTTATTTTGCATCAACTTTTACTAATAGTATATGGCAACACAGAAAGTCGTGCTGGAAAGGGACTGCTCAGATGTCTCTGGTTTTCAATCTCTTGAGCAGCAATGCCCTCCTGTGGACTCTAGGCAGTATGATTTCTTCTGAATAACTAGAAAAGTGTATGCATGAAAACGATTTGGCTTTCCTTCTTCCCAACACACTAATTAAAAGGTCCGATGAAGACATTTAATTTAATTGGCATTATTTGGCCAATGCTTCTGGTTTGAGAAACACATTTCCTTTAGGTAATGATACAAGTGGAGCTTTTATCTGAAAAACCACCTAACTTTAGAAACTTCAGCTGCTGGGTTTTTTTTGTTCTATAGGTTACTATCAGAATCGAAAAAATGTCATGCTGCTACTGCCTTGTCAGAAAGCGAAAAGCATGTATTTTTTTTGCATGATG
Organism: Nicator chloris; assembly: GCA_013400495.1. Lineage (NCBI taxonomy): Eukaryota > Metazoa > Chordata > Aves > Passeriformes > Pycnonotidae > Nicator > Nicator chloris. Next base: position 331,912 of record WAAE01014881.1, read on the forward strand.
CATTCCTAAGAATTTTTATATCCATAGGATGGTATTATGGATTTACTAATTTGCAGCAAAAAGCAGTCTAAGAATACTGTGGGGAAGCTGCTGTGGCTGCTGGAGTGTTTCTGGTTTACATCTCACACACAGTGAGACTCATCTTTGGTTGTGCACTCACACTGTGGTAGCACCTGTGTCTCTTGTTAGCTCACGTAGCTTGAGGGAAAAGCACATTTCAGGAGCACAGAAAGGCACTTGCTTCCTTGAAATGTGTGTAACAAGTGATTTGCTTGGGTGACTGGGTGCCTCAGCAGGCATGAATCTAAGGAATTGGAGGGGTCCAGTTGGAGTGTCCGAGGCAGCTCGGACGACCTGGGAGGAATGAAGGTCTGTGGGATGTGCAGGAGAAGCTGATGTTTAGCTGTCTGGAAACCTGCATCCCAGAGCCTGCTGGGATGTGTGCAGTGCTCTCAGCCCTGCCAGGGCAGGGACTGAACTCAGAGTGGGGTTTTGGGTGAAGGTGTGAACAACACGAGGTCACTTCTGCAGCTGGGAAAGGCCGGTGCATGGAAGGACAGAAGGACACCAGGCCAAGTGCTGGTTGGCCTTTGTGCATTTTCAGAGGAGACATTTCCACCTGCAGGACAGGGGTATGTGTGTCTTAAAGGCGTTTCCCTTTCATTAATCAACAAGTCAAAAGTGTAAATGAAGACAAAGAATTTGGGCTACACTTGAATTGAGTCAGCAGCTGATTTTTCTTCCTGATTTACTCACATCTTAAAGACCCTCATCTCCTCCTCCTGATACAAGCTGTGACTTTTTTCTTTGATCTGTTCCTTGGCCTAGTTGTCTGTTGCTTTCAGCGAGAAAAAGTGTGCTGTAAACAAGCTTTGTTTTCTTTGTTATCTGTTGAGGCCATAATTAGCTCCTCTTAATTTTTCATTGGTTTTGCTCTAAATTACTATGGGTCTATAAAACTCTTATAGATTATTTTCTATGTGACATATATTAATTTATCTTGTGAAGGGCCATACAGCTCTTACAACAATTAGTAGGCAAAATACAGTTTTGTTTTTCCTGTAATTTATGTGCAGCTTGCAGACAGCCTCTGGAATATTTTTATTTAGTGCTGTAGGATATGTTTATTTATTTTAAAACCACAAATATTTCAGTGGCATTATGGGATATTCTCTTTTCTTAAATGAGATAAAATGATGGTGTCAGTTCATGCATTGAGATAAATCGATCCAACCTGTGGCAACTTTCCTTGTGATTGTCAAACACAGGCATTTAATAGGTTACTCTTACTATAGACTTGGCTATAACATTAAAAAAAAAGCAATCTGAGTAAAATCAGATTACTGTACTGCAAGTATCAATGCTACTGGTTAATGATAATCACAAGTTGTGAGACAAAAGCATTTTCAGCCTCTCTGGATTTCCTCTGGGCTGTGGTTAACCAAGCTTCCAGCACGGTCAGTGTTCCGCTTGTGTCTGTGTCTCCAAGGGAGAATTTCCAATTGATCCATACCAGGGGGATGTCGCAGCTCTGCTTCCTCCCTCCTGCCAGAACCAGTAGGTTGCGTAAAAAATGGTTCAGAAAGCTGAGGCAGCCGAAAACCAAGTCCTTTGGCATGATAAAGCTATTTATGGCTGTCTCAATTCTGTTACATGGATCGCTGTGTGATTGCAGAAGCATCAAGGCTGGCACATGGGAAAAGGCAGGATCAGTTCAGGAAACAGTGGAACTACATCCTGACAGTGCCTAATGCAAAACTGCAACCATTCTTAGCTCCTGCATAATTTTTAACAGAAACCCCAGTGGCTGTAAGACCGAAAAAAGAAAAATCTTCTTTCTAATGAAAAATTCACTTAAGCTGAAAGTAATGCTGCAGTCTTCATGACAGCAATGTTTAATGTACTATAAAAGAGAAAAAACCCCAAAATTATCGCACTATTCATCATTCCACAGGGCTTGCACATTCTTGAAACAGCTCTAATTATTTCTCTGAGAAAACATCTCCTTTTCAGAGCTAAGGAGAGATTTAAGGGTGAGAAGGCTGTCATAGGGTTGGAAAGAGGACTGGCAAGCAGGGGAGGAAACAGTAGCAGGTATAGTGAGTGAGAAAGAATCACTGAATAGTTTAAGTGGGAAAAGCCCTTCAAGATCATCGAATCCAACCCTTCCTTCAGCTCTGCCAAAGCCACCACTGAACCATGACCCCAAGTGCTACATCGGCACCGTCTTTTAAATCGCTCCAGAGATGTGACTCCACCACTGCCCTGGGCAGGGTGTGCCGGGGCTAGACAGTGTTTTCCGGGAAGAAGTCTTCTCTGATAGCCAACCTAACCCTTCTCTGGCACAACTTGAGGCTGTTCCGGTGATCCTGTCCCTTTCCCTGGGAGCAGAGCCCGACCTCCCCCGGCTGCCCTCTCCTGTCAGGGAGTTGTGCAGAGCCAGAAGGTCCCCCGAGCCTCCTTTTCTCCAGGCTGAGCCTCCCCCACCGCTCCCTCAGCTGCTCATCAGGCTTGTGCTCCAGACTGTGCCCCAACACCCCTGCCCTCCTCGGGACCCGCTCAGTGTTCTGTGAGCTCAGATCGGGCACTTGGGAGCGGGTTACGAAGGGAAAGGGAGACACAAATGAGGGAAGAGCCATCGCTGACAGCAGCAGACAGAAACAGGGCACACCGGAGGGTTAAACCCCCGAGGAGGGGAGTCAGGAGCGGGCTGGGGAAGGCGAAGGGTGAGGTGTGAACACAGCGGGCGGAGGTGGAGCCCGGCCAGGGCCGTGCCCAGCGGGTGCCGCAGCTCCGGGCGCCGGCAGTGTCCGTATCCAAAGGGGCGGTGCCCAGCGGCTGGCAGGCTCCGCTTCACGGTGCCACAACGAGGTAACGGCAGAAACAGATGCACAGGAAGTTTCACCTGTACGTGAGGACGAACTTCTTTACAGTGTGGTGACGAGTCCTAGGACAGACAGGATGTGGAGTCTACTTCACTGGGGCTATCCCAGAACTGTCTGGACGCGATCCTGTGCCATGTGCTCTGTGCTGGAGCGGGGAGGCCCAGAAGCCCGCTGGGGGTTCTGACGCGCTCTGTGGCTCTGAGGGGAGGCCCCGAGCCCCCTCACGCGAGAGCGCGGCTCCGCCATTGGGGGCGCGCGCGGGGGGCGCCCAACGGTCCCCGAGTTTCAAACGCTCCCGCGCGCCCCGCCCCCCGCGCGCTTCAAATTGGTCAGCGGGGCGGGCTCAACGGAAAGGGAGCGCGCGCCGGGCCGGAGGCGGCGTCCCATTGGCTGCCGGCCGCGGGCCCGGCGCATTGGCGCAGCATGCCCTGCCCCTCCGCCCGGCGCGCGCGGAACGCGTCCCGCGTCTCTATTGGCTGCCCACCACGTCCGTCGTCGGCGAACCCCGGGACTTTTGCGGAGGTCGCGCCCTTTCACTGGTTGCTGCACACGTCCATTGCAGCCGAAGCCACGCCACTTAAAGGTGAATGGCGGGCGGTGCCGAGGCACCGCTCTCATTGGCTGCGGCGGCCCAGGGGGAGGGTCCGGGGGGCGGGGCTCCCGGCGGCCCCTTTGTGTGGGCACCAGTCGCCGGCCGCGCTCCCGAGAAGCTGCTGCCGCCATTTTGTGCGCGCCTGTGTTCCCCCCCACCCCCGCCCGCCTTTCCGGGGGAGCGGCGGCTCCGGGGACGCCCCGACTGTGCTGCCGGTCAGGTGAGGCGGAGCGGAGGCGACGGGCCGCGCCGAGGGAGCCACCGCCGGCAGCCGCCGCAGTCGTGAGGTTGCGTTGCTCGCAGAGGGAAGAAGCGGCAAGACGGAGCAGGGGGGGAAAAAACCTCTGGAGGTGCCCCCGAACAGGAGGAGGAGTCTCGGCGCCAGGCCCAGGCGCGGCACCGGCGGCAGCATGGAGAACTCGCAGCTGTGCAAGCTGTTCATCGGCGGGCTAAACGTGCAGACCACGGAGGCCGGGCTGCGGGAGCACTTCGCGGCCTACGGCACCCTCACCGACTGCGTGGTTGTGCTCAACCCGCAAACCAAGCGCTCCCGATGCTTTGGCTTCGTCACCTACTCGGCGGTGGAGGAGGCGGACGCCGCCATGGCCGCGTCCCCCCACGCGGTGGACGGGAACGCTGTTGAGCTGAAGCGGGCCGTGTCCCGGGAGGACTCGGCCAAGCCCGGCGCTCACGCGAAGGTGAAGAAGCTTTTCGTGGGCGGCCTCAAAGGGGACGTGGGCGAAGGGGACCTGGTGCAGCACTTCAGCCAGTTCGGCCCCGTGGAGAAGGCCGAGATCATCGCCGACAAACAGAGCGGGAAAAAGCGCGGCTTCGGTTTCGTCTACTTTCAGAACCACGACGCCGCCGATAAGGCGGCCGTGGTCAAGTTCCACCCGATCCAGGGCCACCGAGTGGAGGTCAAGAAGGCCGTGCCCAAGGAGGACATCCAGGCGGGCGGGGGAGGCGGCGGCTCTTCCAGGCCCTCCCGGGGAGGCAGAGGAGGAGGAAGGGGTCGGGGCGGCGGCGGCTCCGGCAACCGGGATCACAACGGGCTTTCCAAAGGAGGCGGCGGCTACAACAGCTACGGCGGCTACGGCGGGGGAGGAGGCGGCGGGTACGGCTCCTATGGCAGCGGTTCCTACGGAGGCGGCGGAGGGGGAGGCGGCGACTACGGCAACGGGTACGGCGGGTTCGGCAGCTACAGCCAGCATCAGTCCTCCTACGGCCCCATGAAGAGCGGCGGAGGAGGTGGAGGAGGGGGCGGCAACTGGGGGGGCCGCAGTAACAGTGGACCCTACAGAGGAGGCTATGGTGGGGGAGGCTACGGGGGCGGCTCTTTCTGAGCTGAAGCGCCCATACCCATTGTGGGGGGGGCGTGGAGAGCCCTCCCTTCGATACGGGGCAGCTTCTAAATGGTTTCTCCCCTCGTTCGCCGAAGGGCAGCTCCTTTTAAATGCCTCCCTGCTGTGGGAGCAGCTCCTAAATGCCCCCTGAGGGTCGCCTCTGCTGCCTGTGCCACTTCTTTCTCTCTGAAGATGGACTGGGCCCCACATACACATATTTTGTGTTACAGTCATTGATGGACTCTATTTTTTTATTATTACTTGGACCTTGGTCGTTTTTATACTAGCAACGAAAAATGTCTTGTTTTAATTTGTTTTTTTGGGGGGTGCGGGGTGGGAAGTGTCTTGCTGATCTGGAGTAAAAACTGGGGAGGGTTGGGGGGAAGCTCCTTTGTTGTAAGGACTCGATGCCTGGATACTACGTTTTTTTCTACAAAAGCTACTCGGATCTCATGACTGACTTTTAACATTTCTGTAAAGGAGGAAAAAATGGTTTTTACGTTTTTTATTTTTTAAATAAATCATTGTGTTCATTGACCTTTACACGTCTAATTTTTTTTCCTAGGAGCAATTCCGTACGGTTTTAAGGCTTTTCTAGGTTTGAAGCAAGTGTTCCTCTGCTTTAAAATCTCTGTGTACTTAGAGTAGTAAATATTTTGTTGCCAGTAAAGGTCCTAACTGACTTTTTTGCTAGTGGCTTTCAAACACTTGACAGAGAAATTTTTGAAGTACTAATCCGTGGATGTGGTCTGTTTTTTAAATACTCGTTCTCACTTTGGCAGTTTGTGTGCATCCACCATCTTGTACTAGGCAGTTTGACGTGCTGACATGGTTGGTCAATTTTTTCTATAGGACTTCTCCATCAACGTATGTATTGTGTAGTTTTAAAGAAATAGTTTGTGTTAAGCATGTGCTTCATTCATATAAAATGTTCAGAATTTCTTATTGCTTAGTTTTCAAGTCCTTGGTTTGTCTATGTGTGATTCCTTCCAGGAAAGGGTCGACATTTATCCCTTCTATTAAAGGCATACTTGTTTTCCTAGCCGCGGGTTAACAGATTTCACTCAGAACTATTGTCCTTCCTTGAAGTTCCCTGAGAACTCTCGCAGCTCCATCTGCTGTCAGGATGGCAGCCCTGAGCTGTGGGCTTCCTTAAAGCAGGAGTAAAACTGGCTTGCTAACAATTGTACCACACTTGGGAAAGGTATGTTATGCCACTAGATGACTGATGTAGAATACAGTGACATCTGCATGTGAATAAAGATGGGGTCCCTGACTACTGATTGGGTGGGGGGGGAAAGGAATGAATTTGCAATACCTGCCTCAGCACATAATTTTAAAAATAATAATTGCAGTTGCCTATATTTCAGAAAGTGGTGATCTAAACTGTGGGCAAAGAGCTCTGAGAAGTGAGCCAGCAAGTGTACCAGTAACATAGGTGCCAGTTGTAAAGCAAAGATATCTGTGTAGTCTGCTTGATTAAAAAATGTATATTTGTAGCCCTTTCACTCAATAGAATTAAAGTTTGTTGTTTATTAAAAAGCATAATGTTTTAGGGGAAAACTGCCTTCCTGCATAGAAATATAGAATAGCAAAGTTTATGGGTTTATGGATATCAAATAAAAGATTTGAATTCCTTATATGCTTGAGTGAGAGTATATATGATGTGGGGCATGCATTTAAAAAGTACAAAGTTATTTTGACTTCAAGTTTCTAAGCTCTTAGAATGCTAATGTTTCATGGGACTGCATTATAAAAGCTGCTTTTTGCTTTCCTCCAGATACATAAGATATTAGGCATATAGTTCCCACTGATTCCAGTGAAAAGTAAAATGTGTAGGGCTTGGTGCTTCTGGGCTGAAGGATTTTGCATGAAATTTCAAGGTATTGTTGCAATTTGTTATCAATCTAACGTTGATGATTTAAATTGAAATGAGCTTTGTTGCCGTTAGAAGTGAAACTGCATCACCTTAATTGCCTTTGTGAGCTTAAACAGGACAACCTCTTGGTATCACCAGGATTTAACCTAAGAGCTGAGTTTCCTCCCGAGTGTGGTCATTTATGGCTCTTATAGAGAGACTGGTTCTCTTTGGCTTAGCTGAGCTTTTATAAATAGGTTCCAAATAACTTGCTCTTTGCAATTATATTGTAATTTTTCTATCTCAAAAGCCTGTTAGGCACTGTTGTGCACCAGCATCTCTTATACATTGTTGTAAGCCAAGTTTTAGAGTTTGAGTTTGTAAAACAGTGCAAGTGCCAGCTCTTGTCCATGCACAGCTTCAGGTGGTTTTATCTCAGCTCATTGGGCTTGAAGTCTTTTTCTGTACCTTTGCACTTTACAACCATGTTGGACAGTCATCCTTGAACTTCATTTGATGCACAGTTTTCCTGTTTTTAGCTGAAATGAGCAGCAGAGTTCTAGTGTGTTAGTTTGGGGGTATGATTTAGTCCCTTGCAGTAGTGAGTTGCCTTAACCTTATTAAGGAACAGCCTGGCTTGCAGAGAAATAGTTAAATTCACTTTTGTGATGTGTCTTGTCATTTGATTTAGGAAGCTAAAGGTTTGTGCACCAACTATAGTTTTATGGTATTTTCATGTTATGTGCTGTGACCGAATATGTTGATACTAGAATGAGTAGGTTTTTTAAAAAGTGAGTTTGTGTGTGAAATCTGACAATTTGGGAACTGCTGTGCTGAAATGTGTGTTACCTGTGTGCAGTAGTCCTTGTAGGACTAATGTCTGCTCGAACAAAGAGCTGATCCCAAAAATTGCATGTGGATTAGGGAGCAGGCTGGCTACTGTCACCCTCAAAAGATTGTCACCTGTTTAACCATGGTCTCTGGTGGCTTGAGGAGGTAGCACCTGCTCTCCTCTGACCCCATGTCTCCTGGGAGTGAGAACTTGTGACATTGGAGAGGATCCTGTAAGCACAGGTCAGGGAAGGGGCAGCAATGCCAAGGGTGTACCATGGGATATGGAAAAGTGCAGATCTGTATTGCGTGGCACTAAAGACACTGTGACTTCAAGACTCTTGGAATAGAAACCTGTTTCTAGTACAGTTCCTAGTAATAAGAGATTTATTGATAAAGCCTTGCTTAGGTGTTTAGAGGTATTTAATGATTTTCTTTGCCCTGGGTGGGTTTGTCTGCATAGAGGTGCATAGGAAGAACTGAGCTGAAATAAGGTGTATAGCTGGCATGTAAATAAGTTTGTGACTTCACAGTTGCTTTAGGAAGGTCACAAAGATAGAAATAACGTAATTTTGCTGTTCCTTAGTTTGTAGTTGAGTTCTGATGTTCCTATGTCTGAAATTATCTTGATAAGTTAATGGCCTTCTGTTCAGGACCAAATGTTTGATTGTGCTGATGTCACCTGTGAGAAATAGAAAATAAGAGCAATTAGTTTGCTTTCAGCATTTAATAAAGTAAATATGTGGTAGTTTTCTTAAAACACAGATGTTCTTTTATTTTTGTAATATGCATGACTAAAGTGGAATTCCCAAAACAAAACTTTTCAGATTACAGTGTCACTGAACTCAGTGTGTTGTGATGTACATACAGTTATTTTAATAGTAATGAGTGTTCATGTCTACTCTAAAGTATAATTTGTTCTTGACTTGTAAATTTTATTTGGCTAATAAACCTAGCCCAACTTACACTTTTATAATACTGACTACTACTGCATTAAAGAGAAACATGCTAAACACCTGTAAATGTAGTGCAATGATACTTGCACAAGTCTGTGGAAGTACCTCCCTCATGTTTGTTTTAACATCAGGTGCTGAAAAGGTGGTTTAGAACAGTGCTAACAGCTCAGACAGCTTCAGTGGCTATACATCTCTGTGGGTCACTGATGGTGTGACACACTTGCAAAATAAAACCTGTGTCTTGCCCTGCAGGCTTCTGTAGTGTAACTTGGGTGGACAATCCTTACCCTCCAGAACTGGGCAAGCTTTTGGGTTTGTGTTGAATGTCGGAATAGCTGCAGTCCAGGCTCCAGTAGTGGCTCTGGCAGTTCCCATCCTGCTCCCAGGAGCTCAGCCCTCTGGGGAGGTGGGGGTGTGCATAGCTGCGGACTGACAGGAGGTATGCCTGAACTCAACCAGAGATTTTGCACATATGGACTTAACGACCTGTAAAGCAGAAATACTTAAAATGGCTAAAAATGTAAAGCTCTCAAATGCTTTATGGTGTCTTCCTCCCCCCCTCCCCCCCAACTGAGATCCCTGTAAAGCAAATTTTGCTTTCATTTAGCATTGGAAGGTCTATGGATGGTGTAGGTCAGAAAACTGGTTTATTACCCTGCCCTGTCAGCTGATGTTCCCATCCCAACATGGCATTGCCACTGCTGCAGAAAAAGGTCTGAGCCAGAGTCAGGCTGAGGACCTCAACCTCCTGATAAAGTGTGAAAAGGGAGCAGCTTCCTTTCTCTGCACACCTCAGAATGTTTATTCTAAAATGAAAAAGTTTGGATTAAATCATTATATTGTTAAATAATCCCTAAAAAGTAGCCTGAAGGACACCCCTCTGATGTGCACATAGTGAACAAAACATGGTGTGTTTTGTGAGAATGGAGTTTTGCTCCTACAGTCTGTGAGAGGGTTGAGTTTCTGATAGAAGGCAGTTTATCCAAACCTTTGGATTAGGATTGTTTGACCTGTTGTAGCTACTATGGATTAGTGTGTGTCATGTAATCAACAGTTTATACCACATTTATGTGGTTTACATTGTTACAGAACTTTTACTTTCTGAGCTATTTGGAAGAAGGCATTTTCAGTGGTTTTTCAAAATCTCTATGGGTAATACCTTGGATTAATATTAGGTGATTAGAAGTGTAACACCCAGTTTTCAGTCTTTCATACTAGCCAGAGGCATAGTTTACAAAACAGTGGGTTATTTAACATGTTTTGCATAACTGGTTCTGTGATCTGGTGTATGTGTCCCTTAAAGAGGAGTTTTCTGCTTGTTATTTTTGTATTTCTTAATGAATAAAACAGTAGTGTATCCCTGCTTCACTTGGAAATGTATTTCACAATGCAAGCATAAGGAGTTCTGAGCTAGCCTGAACAAGCACTATTTGCTTTTGTTGATGGGCATTTTTTAGGTCCTGTTGAAGCATTTCTGCTCTGTTATTTCTGGTATGTGCCTATACGCACAGACAGACGTTACCTCTACTTCCACTTACCTTTAATGAGTATTTATTTGTGCTGTAATGTAAGCATTACTGTTGATGAGTGTCAGATGTGTATTTCTCATTACAAGATGAAAGTCTTCCTGCTATATATGTTGTCCTGGGAATTTTGTATTATTTACCTGTGTATGAGGACTTGTAAAGGGGCTGATGGAGTTGGGTGCTTTTCTTGTTGCTGTTCACTTTGACAAGTCCTAGTCTTTTTACCTTCTCTGCTCCCAGAACTCTCACCAATTTCTATCATATATAAATGGGTGGAAATAGTCACTTTTGAACTGATACTTCTTGTTCATATGGCTCTCAGTGTTTTAATGCTATGAACTGTATATTCCCCTTAAAAACATCTCTCTGGGAAAATGGGTAGTGGGAACCCTGAAAGACCAACAGCTGTAAAGCTGTAGTTCACTGCAGAAGAGAGACATTCTTCAGATTTTTCTGTTTCCTATAGTTCTACGTGCTGAATAGACTGAACAGTTGAAAAGATGGTACAGTTCAGGTCTAGGCTGTAGCAAAAGAAAAAAACCAGTCAGCTTAAAAACCAAAATTCAAGTACTGTTCTCTGTCTGTGGTTCAGCCTTTGCCAGTAGGAGTCCTAACCTAAAGCTGCAACAGCCTTTTTTAAAGTACATTCTGAGTGTAGTTAATCTTGGTGTAACTTTTTTTTTGCTGAAAGTCTTTTAGGCAAAGCTGCAACATTGCCTGTTGCTGTTACAGTAAACGTCAGGCTTAGAGCACTGGCTATTCTCAGATTGTCAGCCATCCAAGGAACGAAAGCTCCTTAACTTGGAAAACTAGATGTCAAGCCCAGGCAGACTAATAATGCCATCTGTCTGAGGCATCTGGATATTAACCCTCTTAGCACGATGCTTATGGTTTCATTCCCAAATGCTTTCACAGATGGAAAATACACAGATTTAAAAGAATAGCTCTCTTTTTTTTTTTTTTTTCAAATTGGGCTGTGTTGAGCTGTGTACAATTTTGGTGCATATTATATTCATCAAACTACTATAAATACCTCTTTTCATGAGTAATGCAGTGAGGAATCTATGCCAATTTAGAAGGGAATTACATTTCTGGCTGGAAATATGTCAAGATGCACATTTGCTCACCACCATCAAAGTACCAATCACTGATTAACATTGCAGAAAAATTCCTTAGAAGCAAAATGAGCTGACGAATCTGAAAATACATAATTTGTTCAAATGCTGCTTTGTACCATGGAATTGCCAACTGGTTTGTCTCACAGAAGCCCTGTTCTACTGGGAATGCTCTTTGAATTTAAAGACATGTGAAGCCACACATCTAAAAACACGCTGTTAGTCTGTAATCTGTCAGTAGAAAAGATGAGTACCATCTCAGTCTCTTCTGTCATTTCTGTAATTTTTATTGCTTTCTGTATCTTTACAATGGACTTTCTCTCTTGTAAGAAAATTTACTTTCCACACAACCCTGGGGGGGAAGGAAGCATGAGTGTAGTCACTGCAGGCACTGACTGGGAAGAAGGTGGTGCAGGAATATCGAACCTGTTTGCAGCACAGGCTTGGATTAAAGCAATGCTAGGTAAAAAGCACAACTAGATTGTGACTGGAAGTTCATATGCTTTTTAGTTTCTCTCTGTGGATCAATAATCTTGTTTTCTTTACTGCAGACTAACCCAGCTCCAGTGGGAAGCCTCCCTCTGCTCTCCCAGCCACACACCCTGATGAACAAATTGCAGTACGGGCAGGGCATGGCCCTGGGGGGAGACTGTGCTTACCTTGTTATGGTATACAAGCACTGCACTAGCAGGTGTGTTTTGAAATAGTTTACTCCAATTTCATCCTCCAGATCCCCTCCCTCCTCATAAGGGATGTCCTCTGGTTTTGGGCTCAGTGGCTCTTCCTGGGCTGGGTCACAGCATTTGTGCTACTTGTGAAATATTCCTGATGCTAAATTCCCAATTCTCTCCTTGTGCTTATCTAGTACCCCTTCAGGTTTTAGTAATATTTTAAGTTTACTGGGTAAAAAATTTGGCCAAAGTCCTTCACTGTGAGATTTTATTTGGATTTGTTTGTTTTCTTTCCACTACTGCTGTAATAATGATGCTGTGTTTATTGGAAAGGGTTCCTTTGAGTCCTGATTGCAAGTTCAGGATTTCTCTGAGATCGCTACTGGACTGCAGGATGTTTGGAGCTATCATTGCTAATGCCTCTTGCATAGGGTGGTTAGCAACTGCATTCTGCAGGAGTAGTGCCAGCTTTCTACTCTTACTTTCATGGAAAAAGAGAAGTCCCCAGGAGTACAAGGAGCTCCAGCCCTTGCAGTTAGTGTGCTTTTTCCCTCTAGGCCCATCTGTCCATTACTTTCTGCAGTCTTAAATGCAGGCACATTATTTTTTCTCAGATGACATCATTTAGATGTTATGGGAATTTTCTTTTACTCACCCAGCACCAGTTAAAATCTCAACTTCCTCTGTGTGGTATCAATTTTACTTTTAAATCTTTGAGGCGTGAGCTTGGCGATGAATCAGCCCCATGTGTGTGTTTTGGAAATGTTACAATGGTTTTGTGTGTAGGTGGTGGCAACGGGGAGCTCTTGTTTTTGATATATTGGGGAGTCAGATGAGAGGGAGTTGAGAAACATCACCTTTGAAAGGAAGAGCTGCGCTTGTTTTATTGCTGGAGCTGCTCTATGCCAGAAGTGTTGCAACAAGCTGATGCCACACACTCTCTAATGCCTTTTTAAAGTGTGGTTTTTTTCTTTCACAGGGTGCACCTCTGTGTGAATGAGAGGATGGGAAAGCTGAGCCCTGAAAAGCACACCGCAAAAGTCGAGTAAGTGAACAGAAACCTGAGCCAAGCCCCTGAGTACAGTTCCCACTCTGAATAAGCCATGGAATATTGAAGAGAAAATAAGGTTTGCTCAGAAAATACCAGGCAAGATAATCAAGATAACACAGTCTGTTACCTGTGAGGAAGATATGCTGCCTGAGACAGCATATTTCTGTTCCAGTAAAATAATGCACCTGCAGAAACAATCCTGTCTTAATTTTTGTGTATGGCATCTGTGGGATTCACTCATTTGGATTTGTGGGATGTGTGTCCTACAAATCTGTGGGATTTGTGTTTCTGTTGCAGGTCATTATGTTACAATATGAGGGTGGTGGACTGTGTTTCTTGGCTTTTGCAAAGAGCAAGAAATGAAATGTTTAAAAAAATTCCAAGAAGAGAGCAAGACAATGAGTGTACAGGAAATAACAGTAAGAAGAGACTTGGGTTATGGTGTTGAGATCCTGAATGGGAATAGCTTTGTTTATGCTGTTCTAAGTTATAGTGTACAAATATTAATTAAGCCATACATCTTTCTGAAGCATATGGATAGTTTCCCCTTATTACAGAAGGTAATAAGGAAGCATTAAGGGTTGTATTTTAAAGATGAAGAATCACATTAAAAATATATCTTATTAGAAATGTTTTGGTAAAAAAAAAATCTACTTTTTGGTCCATAGCCTAAACTTTTTCTCAAGTTCAGTCTTTTTCTGAGCCTGTAGCAAGAACTGTACACTCAGTAGGTGCAGACTCTAAGGAGGCAGACACTTGGTAGCATTTAGGCAACTGAATACTGGCCTTTGCCTTTGTTCCAGTGCCCACAAGAGTTGTTTTTACAGCTTTCTTCCTGGTGTAGTTTTTTTTCATTTCGAGCACTAAATTCTAAACAATAAAATCTATCTGAAAATGTTCCTGCAAATTTCTGATAAATATGTAATATGACTGCAGGGCAGGAAGTGTGTGCCTCTGACATAGGTGACTGCGGGTGACATCCGTGGCCTATGCTCCAGGAAAGAGTCAGGAGAGCAGCAGGAAAAACATTTTCAGCTGATGGGTAACTGCTGTGTAGGATGAGCAGTGGAATGGCTGATGCTCCAGAAATCACAGCTGGGGGTGAAGGTGGTCAGGGGTCGTTGCCCTAAAGGTGGTAATGTTATGAAATTGTTGGAATAAATCCACTATTTATAGGAATTGTGATTTATACGAAAGACTAAAGGAAAACAATGTTCTAAAGCCGGGTCGTGCCGGCCTGCACAAGCAGGAGCACGGGAGTGGGATGTGTGCCAGCAGAGGGCAACAGCCCGGAGCGCCGCTGGAGATGCTGGTGGCTCCTGCGGCATCTCCACCCGGAAAGCACATCCCGGGGCGAGTGCTGGGGTGGGTGCTCCAGCCCCTGCTTTACGAATCACATGCTTTAGAAAACAGTGCTCCGGTGGGAGTCTCTTACTGCTTCAGCTGCTAGAACATCCCTGATTCCAGCTCTGGGAAGGTCCTTACCTACGAGGTCTCCCAGGGCATCCTTTTGAGCCTTGCGAGAGCTTGGATTCCTGTGAGCTGTTGTAGTAGGTAAATTTTAGCTGCTGATTTGGTTTTGTTACTGATTTCTAGCAGTGGCTGGGCAGCAGATACCCTTGGAACTTCTCTGCTGAGGCACCTCCATCTCCAGGTCCCTTGGGAGCCAGTACCTGAGTACCACCCCCAAGTGACTGCAATTAGCCTTGGAGCGACCAAGGCAGCTGTTCCAGCAGATACCTTATATATTGCTTTTCTTATATTAATATCCTTAGTGAACATTTTTCAAGAAAACCTATGGTCTGAATACAAATCTATCTAAATGAGTATCTACTTAATTAGGATGACAAAATAAGTTTATTTGGAGGGGACTCCTGCAGATGATCTGGTTCAAAGAACCCTCAAAGCAGGACCAGCTTCAGGGTGAGATCAGTTTGGTCACTCAGAGATAAATATATATACTTAATATATGCATTAATAAAAATAAATATGTTTATATATATGGACATATATTTATTTAAATATCTGTATCTCTAAAAAAATATGAAAAATAATTTAGGCTGTGAAGCTGCAGCTTTAGAAGCTTCTGTGAATGCAGTATTTTATTTACACTTTTTTCTCTTCAGTGCTGAAACCATAGATTTTAAAAGAAAATTGATTAATAATTCCATGGAAGAGATTATGCAACTAAGCAGGAGAGCTGCTAAAGATAGGAAATTGCTTATGATACAGATCTCTGGAGCCTGAACATTGGTATATACCTGGAAACAGGTATGTACAGGGGAGTGGAATGTTCCTGAATTGTTGTTTGCACTGTATTCAGGCTGGATGATCCAGTGATTCAGGACTCTTGCAGTTTGCCTTGCAGAGCTAGGAAGGATTTTTCCCAATTTGATGCCATTTGCTTTCTGCTGGATTTTTGGGAGGGGAAGTGACCTTTCAGGCTTCTGCAGAGGCTGTGGAGATTGACAAGGTGTTGTCTGATTGTATTGGGGCTCTTCACAAAATTAAATTCTCGTAAGCCCTTGGTGTCCTTTCCTTATAACCTCAGCATTAAACCAGCTGCTGGATTTTGGGCCAGGAGAGAGTTTTGTATCAGATTGGTAGGGATTGTTTTTATTTCCTCCCTTCATGCCACTTTTATTGAAGAAATTCCTTGCTGCTGTGGAGACACTGGCAATGCTTTTCTCTCCTATCTCCCTGTGGCTCCTTGGAATTGGGGGGTTTGGTCTTTCACTGTAGATCTGAAGATTGCCACAGGAATCTTGAAAAGTTTTGGTGGGCTGAGGAATGGTGGGACTGGCTGGAACAGGTGTTTTGGGGACCTTTCTACAGTGAGAATTGGTTATGTGGTTGTCAGTGATCAAAGGTAGATTAGATGTAAGAGTAATTTTCGACTGCTGAAGACTAGGAATTTTTGAAAGAGGCTGGAAAAATTCCACCCATCAGATGTCACTAATTCCTTTTAGCTGAATGCTTTTTCAAGATACCAGTCTTTGCACTTAAAAACAACCAAGAAGTTTTGTCTTGGGGTTGTTACCAAGTCATGATTATTTTAGAAGGCTGCTGTAAAAATAATCTGTACTGGAACATGCTTTTGTCCCATTCCAGCAAGAACTATTCACTGGTTTGCTCTTGTCTGTCACTGTACCTTGCAGGATTTGTAGAATGCCGTGGTACACAAGCCTGTGGGGCAAAGCATATAGGAAGGTATTGCTGGTTTGGTTCCATTTAGGAACCCAACTTAGCTCCCAAGTTGACTGGATGTATAAATTTTTAAGGTGAAAGCCTAATATTTTGTTATTAAAAAACTTTGTGTTAATAAAAATATACAGGCACTTTGCGGCGGTTTCAGGACTTGCTCTTGTATCTGGACTTTTTATGATTCCTGAGGGATTTATTCAGTGGAAACTAGCTCTAGCCCTCGTTTCTGAAGTAAATTCTACTATTTTTATATAGTTCCTTTTTCTCTGGTTTGAGCTTGTGTCTTGCAGTTTTGCATGTTGTGCATCAACAGTGTAAGACTGGACATGGGGAAAGTACTTGAGGATCTGGATGTTTTAAACTGATAGTTTAACAGGATTCTCTAGGGAAAATTAAGGAATTTTGCCTGATTCTGTGTGAGGTTTGACTTCATGGCTTTATCTGTATTGCTTCTGTTTATGGGTAGGCTGCCAAATGGTGTTTAAATAGCTGCACTCTCAATCCCCATGTGTCTTTGATAAAGTCCTTTAAGTTTCAGGTGTAAGTTTTCTTATCTGAAGAATTGGGGTGATGAGTAGTTAAGATTCTCAACGAGCTTTTGAAACCCTCCTGTGGAAGGTACAATAGCATCTGTTCAATCATCATGGCTGATAGGTTTTAAAAAGATGTATGAAACTTGGCTGAGGACACGGCTTGAGGAGAAACACACAGGAGCGAGGTAATTTTATTTACAAAAGAGATGAAATGGCATCTTCCAAGAGAAATCTCATGATACTTCTAGTTATCTGTTCCTTTTGCACAAGAACATTTTGTGAATGGATGAGTAATGAAGAAGGCAAATGTTTCTTGTCTTTAATACAATTAACCCCTAAGGCCTCACTGGTGCAGAATACAACTGAAAACTCGTTGAGAATCTTAACTGAAAAAGTCTTTTAATAAAATGAGAGGAAAAAAAATACTTATGTAGAGCTCTGTGCATTTATACCAATTGGAATAAAAATGACAAATGTAATTTAGTTCAGTGCTTTAGGCTAAATAGCACCTGCAGTTGAGAAGGACCCATAGTGCCTATGCAGGGTGTATTTGCCCTGACAGATTGCATAATGGACAGGAAGGTTTTGATAATTGGGGAACTGGAGGCAAGATCCTGCTTTCTGAGGAGACAGTCAAGACCTAGAAGGGGTGGGACCCTCTTCTTCCTCACCATCAATCACCTCTCCTCTCCTGCCTTGCCCTGTGCGCGGGCTTGACCTCGGCACTGGGGATGTTCAGCCACTAAAACTTTTGTCCGGTCCGCAAATTGCAGGGATTGAAGCAGTTTTGGGCCACAGGGAGGACAACTCCCGGGCAGCGGCAGTGCCGCTCGGCGGGCGGAGGGCTGGATGCCGGGGCCGGGAGCTGCCCCGCGGGGGCCGGCGCTGCCCATCCCGCTGCCGGCGGGTCCCGCTCTCGGCCGGGCGGGCTCGGGGCTGCCCCTGACCTATTTCGCTGCCGCAGCGGGGCCGTGCCGGCGGCGCCAGCCGGGGCCGGGGTGCGGAGGGCGCTCTCGGGGCGGTGCGGGGCGGTGCTGCCGTTGCCCGGAGACGCTCGCAAGCCCCGCCGGCGAGGGGAGGGGAGGGGAGCGGAGGGGGCTGCGCGGCGGCGGCGGCAGTGGCAGTCGGTGCGGCGGGGCGCGCCCGGCACGCAGCGCTCCGCTCCCGCAGGAAGCGGCCCCGGGGGGCGGCCGCTCGCAGCCATGCCGGGCCCGGGGCGCTGAGCCGGCCCCGCCGCCGCCCCGCACAATGGAGGAGGAGAGGTGAGTACCGCCGGCAGCCTTTGTGTCCGCCCGGAGCGCTGCGCGATGGGGATGCCCTTCCCCGGGGTGCGAGCCATGCGGGGCTGTGCGCAGGAATGCGGGGCGCGGCTGCGGGGACCCCCGGGGTCGCCGCCGGCGGGAATGCCTCCTGCGATGGGCGCCTGCCGTGCTCTTCGCGGATGTTGCAATGTCATGATGACAGGCGGCTTCGCCCCTCGTGCCCGCTCCGAGGCAGCGGGGGGGTTTCCGTGGGATGTGTTTGGGGTGGAATTAAGGACTTGAGGGAGGCAGGTCGGGGGGTGTTCGCTAAAATGGAGGTGCGGGGCAGCGGGCTGGGATGCCGGACAGGGGCTGGGATGCCGGATAGGAGGTGGGTGGCTGCCCCGCCGGCGCGATGTGCTGGGCTTGTGTGTGTGCCCTGGAACCTCGGGCAGCCGACTTCGGCATTCCGCTCAAGACAGGCTCGCTGATATTCGCTGCTTTTTTCAGTCACGAGTGAAAATCCGAAGCGTCCGCGGATCCTTTGGGGGTGGGTTTTCCTGCCGGCATGTGTGAAAGCCGGGCGCTGTGCCGTGTTAGGGCAGTGCAGGGGATCCCGCGTCTCCCTCGCACGGCAGCCGGGCCGTATAGACTTTATTTCCTGCCAGGCAGCTGTTTTGCTCCAAAACATGCGTGAAGAAGTGTTTACCGAGTCGACCTAATGTCCACTGAACCCATAAAAGATATTCTTGCTGCGCAGGGACCTCATGGATGCCAGAGAGATGTTCAGTGTTTTGGCTCTGCCCTCATTACTCTGCTCTTTCAGGTGCCTTTTGCACACCAGAAGCTGCTTGTGCTTCTTCAAACTAAACATTAAACTGGTCTGGGTTTTGTACAGTATTTTTTTAAGAACAGGATATGCTGAGTGCTTCCTTTTGTGCTGGTGACCTTGCAGGGGGTGAGATAACAGAGAGGGGGCTTGACCTGTTGGTAGGACTAAATGTCAGGGCTTGACAGGAGTTTTATTTAAATATGATACATTAGAAAATTAAGCTGGAGTCATCCCCCAAATTCTGGAAATTTTCCGTCTGTTGAGGAAAAACATTTGCAGCAGCCTGTAGGAGTTGTTTTCCAAGCTCCAAAGGGCAGCTTTCTACCCTTCGGTGACTCAAGGGTTGCAATTGTTTGTGTATTTAATGTGCCAAACCTTTCATCCTGCCACATGTCTCATTGTAGGGCTTCTGCTTCCCTTAATGGTGTGAACAGTCACCTCTGAATATTAATTCAAATATTAATTAATTTTAAGTGCCTTGAAATCTTTGTTTGTTATGCTAGATACCAGCTCATGGAATGCAATTTTTTTTTTTCTTTTGTATAAATGAGCCTGTGTTTGAGGAAGTGGAACAGAGCTGTTTTGATACCCCGGGCTGCGATCATCCTTGGCACAGTTGCTTGTTACTTTTTTTTTTTATGGCTACTAGCAATAGTCTCATTTTGACTGGAGGCCTTTTTCTGGGGATACAGCAGTGAAAAAGCCACTGGGAAAATACCTGGACTGTTTTACCTTATCCTGTTTTTTTCAGGCCATCTGTTTTTGGGGCATGAAGGACTATCCCCATCAGCATGTTCTCTGCCTCTGGAAGTGAGGAATGATTACCCAAATTGCTGCTTTCTTTTCTAGTTNCGGCGGCGGCAGTGGCAGTCGGTGCGGCGGGGCGCGCCCGGCACGCAGCGCTCCGCTCCCGCAGGAAGCGGCCCCGGGGGGCGGCCGCTCGCAGCCATGCCGGGCCCGGGGCGCTGAGCCGGCCCCGCCGCCGCCCCGCACAATGGAGGAGGAGAGGTGAGTACCGCCGGCAGCCTTTGTGTCCGCCCGGAGCGCTGCGCGATGGGGATGCCCTTCCCCGGGGTGCGAGCCATGCGGGGCTGTGCGCAGGAATGCGGGGCGCGGCTGCGGGGACCCCCGGGGTCGCCGCCGGCGGGAATGCCTCCTGCGATGGGCGCCTGCCGTGCTCTTCGCGGATGTTGCAATGTCATGATGACAGGCGGCTTCGCCCCTCGTGCCCGCTCCGAGGCAGCGGGGGGGTTTCCGTGGGATGTGTTTGGGGTGGAATTAAGGACTTGAGGGAGGCAGGTCGGGGGGTGTTCGCTAAAATGGAGGTGCGGGGCAGCGGGCTGCGATGCCGGACAGGGGCTGGGATGCCGGATAGGAGGTGGGTGGCTGCCCCGCCGGCGCGATGTGCTGGGCTTGTGTGTGTGCCCTGGAACCTCGGGCAGCCGACTTCGGCATTCCGCTCGAGACAGGCTCGCTGATATTCGCTGCTTTTTTCAGTCACGAGTGAAAATCCGAAGCGTCCGCGGATCCTTTGGGGGTGGGTTTTCCTGCCGGCATGTGTGAAAGCCGGGCGCTGTGCCGTGTTAGGGCAGTGCAGGGGATCCCGCGTCTCCCTCGCACGGCAGCCGGGCCGTATAGACTTTATTTCCTGCCAGGCAGCTGTTTTGCTCCAAAACATGCGTGAAGAAGTGTTTACCGAGTCGACCTAATGTCCACTGAACCCATAAAAGATATTCTTGCTGCGCAGGGACCTCATGGATGCCAGAGAGATGTTCAGTGTTTTGGCTCTGCCCTCATTACTCTGCTCTTTCAGGTGCCTTTTGCACACCAGAAGCTGCTTGTGCTTCTTCAAACTAAACATTAAACTGGTCTGGGTTTTGTACAGTATTTTTTTAAGAACAGGATATGCTGAGTGCTTCCTTTTGTGCTGGTGACCTTGCAGGGGGTGAGATAACAGAGAGGGGGCTTGACCTGTTGGTAGGACTAAATGTCAGGGCTTGACAGGAGTTTTATTTAAATATGATACATTAGAAAATTAAGCTGGAGTCATCCCCCAAATTCTGGAAATTTTCCGTCTGTTGAGGAAAAACATTTGCAGCAGCCTGTAGGAGTTGTTTTCCAAGCTCCAAAGGGCAGCTTTCTACCCTTCTGTGACTCAAGGGTTGCAATTGTTTGTGTATTTAATGTGCCAAACCTTTCATCCTGCCACATGTCTCATTGTAGGGCTTCTGCTTCCCTTAATGGTGTGAACAGTCACCTCTGAATATTAATTCAAATATTAATTAATTTTAAGTGCCTTGAAATCTTTGTTTGTTATGCTAGATACCAGCTCATGGAATGCAATTTTTTTTTTCTTTTGTATAAATGAGCCTGTGTTTGAGGAAGTGGAACAGAGCTGTTTTGATACCCCGGGCTGCGATCATCCTTGGCACAGTTGCTTGTTACTTTTTTTTTTTATGGCTACTAGCAATAGTCTCATTTTGACTGGAGGCCTTTTTCTGGGGATACAGCAGTGAAAAAGCCACTGGGAAAATACCTGGACTGTTTTACCTTATCCTGTTTTTTTCAGGCCATCTGTTTTTGGGGCATGAAGGACTATCCCCATCAGCATGTTCTCTGCCTCTGGAAGTGAGGAATGATTACCCAAATTGCTGCTTTCTTTTCTAGTTTTCGGGAAGAGGAAGGCAGTCCTGAACTGGCTGTGGGCAGTAATGATGTGAGGTTTGACTCTTGGCAGGAAAAGCTGGAAATACTCACCTGCTCTCTGGTTCAAAAGGGCACGGTGTGTGGGGCTGTGCTGGGGCTGCTTTGGCTGCTTGGAGCAAGTCCTGGGAGGAGGTGTTCAAAAATGACCTTGGTGGGTGAGCACCGTGGGCTCGGTCTGTGCTTTTGCTATGCTTTTGCCCTGCATTCCAACTCAGATCTGTGTTGGGCAGACCGGTCCTCAAATGTTACACTCGGTGACTTCATTATGGCAGAGTTACCCCTGGTTTTTAATATTATTGCACTTTCCATTTTCCTAGTCCGTTAGGATCCGTGTTGTTGGTGCTCGCTTCACCTCTGACTCTGGTCCCAAGCCTGCCCAGACTCAAATATCCTGTTAACTTGCACACCCAGGATGTTCAGTGGTATCATGTGCCCATGTCATTGCACAGGAGCAGAAGCAGCGGGGGGCAAGGGAGATTTAACCTGAAATATTCACATGTGGCAATAAAATATTTCAGAATCCTGCTTTTCTTTTACTGTGCTGATAGTAAAATGATGGGACTTCTATTTTATGGAGAAATTGCGTAAGGCTTGCAGTTAGGTATGATACTCTGGTTCTGAATTTGCAAGATGTCTTTGAGTTTGAATAGAAAAAAAACTCTGGAATGTTTATTTTTTTGTTAAAATATTAAAACACCTGTGGTTTTATATTTGAGTGAAGGTAATCTGTGGTGTCTCTTTGAGAAATACAATGTTTGCCTTGGAAAGTAAATGGTATTGTCATATTTGAGTTATTTTGTGTTGTCTCCATTACTATCAGCAAAGACTTTTCTTCTCACTAGTTCCCAAAGTCTTCTTTCCCCCTGAGGTCTCCTTTGATATGAATACTCTTTTAGGGATGTGCTGTATGCCAATTGTGTGTTTTCCTAAGCTAATGTCTCCATGTTGATGTAGGCACTGAAAAAAATCAACAAAATAGGAATATAATATTGCTATTAAAAGAAAAATAATCCTTTCCATTATGCTGCCTCCCATATGTTTTAATGATCATGCATTTCTCTGAAATCCTCTCAAACCCAGTTCAGTATGTGGATCCCTTCAGCCACAAATTTTTAATGTCTTTGTATGTACCTAAAGACAAATTCAGAAATTGAGATTTTTATAACTATGCCATGTTTTCCTTATTGTGTCTGTCTGACTCAAGGAATCAAACTATTGGGCACAATGTATTTGTCTGTGATTTGGGGTGTTGATTCTAAACAGAGATTTAGGCCAGTTAAAGTAAAATGACTTTTCATTGTGCTTAGACTAAAACTAATATCTTGGTCCTCATTGATCTTTGTAGAGGTATTAAAGTTTTGAGGACTACTAGCTGCTATTGGGCATCTGTCAGGTTTTTAGATAAGTGATGTGAAACCTCTCAGAAACTGTAGGTTAACATTTTCTGGTGACGATTCTTACGCATTCCACAAAGAAGCTCCACAGGCTTTGGAAATTTATGGTTAGCAGACACTTTTAAGTGAATACAGGGATATGAAGCTGCTACAGAGGTGTTGGATTGCCCGTGCAGGACACTGAGCCAGGATGAGTCTTTGGCCAGGCTTGTGGTGCTGAAGCTCTGTGGTGTTAGGGGCCAGCCAGGAGAGCAGAGCTCAGCCTTTGGTGCTCAGGCAGGAGAGGAGAGCAGCTCTCAGAGACCTCCCAGTGATGCACAGTAGGATGAGGCTGGGCTGGACATGTCTGGTGTCCCATCACCTCCCCAGTGTGACAGCCTGGTGGAGGGGGACCTCCGTGGTGTTCATGTTGGGTTAGGAGCTGAGCCTGGAGGCTGTTCTCCCAGAAACATGAGCAGAAACTCACCCTTCTGTGCTCTGAAGGAGACTGCGTTTGAGATCTGCCCTTCCTTCAGGCTGAACTGGCTCCCATAAAGCCAGTGTTAGAACTGCATTTGGCAGAGCTGGGATTTTTGTTCCTGGGGTTTACCAGCTCTCTGCACAGCAATAATCTTGCCAGGGGACAGTTTATCTCTAAGGAAGGCTTTTATTCTTTCACATGATCTACAAAGACATCTGTGATTACTGCTGGTAACTACGGCAACCCAACTTTATAGCTGATACATGTGGGCAGCAGGATGGTGGTTATGGGTTTTTAAAATACCTTTCTGTCAGCTGGGTTGTGGCCGTGCTCGGGCAGGAGCTGAGCTGTGAACCGTGGCAACCTGAGCCCAGCTCTGCTGGGGGGTCCTGGAGATGAGGAACATGGTGTCAATGGGGTGGTGATTAGCTTTACTGGCTTAATTGGGGACCCTCTAATTGGGGTTCATTTGTTCTACTTGGGGCCATCATTGAAAGGCCATGCAGGAAGGGGCAGTGGGGTTGGCACTGTCTCAAACTAAGAGCCTCTCTGCTCATTTTAGGAGCATCCTGCTGTGTCTGTAAAGAGGTTGTTCATCTGGCCCAGGGAAATTAAATCATTTGTCCATTCACTCAGTGCCTCGGATAGCCCAGGAATAGAACAAATTGCTCCTGGCAGCTGGCTCACGAGTCCTGCTGCTGTAGTAGGACATCAGCTTGGCAAATGTGGGGGGAATGTCCCTGTGGTCATGGGGTGCAGGGACTCTAGCATGTCCAGTTGGTCTTGGCTGGTATCTTTGATCAGAGGACCCTATTCTGCCTTTGCTTTAATCTATTAAAATAACTACAGTGTAATAAATGTAGTAATTCTTAGCCTTGTGGGGGGACAAATCTCAGAAAAGGCTGTGAAATATAATGGTTCGGTCTTCTCAGGGGCAGCTTTTGCTTTCTGGCAGGGTGCATTTGCTTTAGGTTCTTGCATTTTTATGTTTGAAATGTGTCAGCAATCTCTGAGAGTATGTGCATGGGGGTGTAAAATATCTCTCCCAGATAAAATCATCCTCTGTCCGTTACTGGAACACAATTCCATGGTAGCTGAATCAGTCTTAGAGATGAGTTAAAGGCTCTTAGCCATTAATTCTTCAAATCTGTTTTTTTGATATGAGTCACTTGCAAAAAAAACTTTAAATAGCATATCTTGATCTTTTTAGAAACAAGTTTTTAACCAGACAATCTGCAGTATTTTCTCATGGTAAGCCTTTGGCAAATTCTGAAATCCGCTCCTTTTAATTAAGTTGAGGATGTCTCTTAGGATGTTTCTTTAAAAAATTATCTTTCCTGCTTTTTAGGAAGAGCTGATTGGTCTTTTTCCAAAATCCTGAAGCAAGTTTTTTTGCTTTTAAAATACACAGACAAATGTTGGTGGAGTTGAGGCTTTATGAAGGCTTGTTGACCTGACATTTACTTTGGTGTTCAGTGAGACTTGCTGTGTTCTTTGAACTGTATCTTTTGCCAGCAGAAAAGTTTGAACATCTTTGGTCTCCAGCACTGGAGAGCTAATAAATAAATCTCAGCAGTGTGCTTGTTCTCATTAAAGACCCCCCATGATTTCTGTGTGCATGGCTTGGTTTTGGGTCCACGAGGTGTCTGTGAGGCTGCCCAGGGCAGTGTCCTGTGGTGATCCAGCTGTCCTGCCCCAGGAGCAATGGGAGTGGCTCTCCCTGATGCTCCCTTTTGGTTTCACTTTCTTTTAAATTTGTTTTTTGTTTACTTTGCTGGCTTCCTGTACATGTTCCAGCTTTGGAGCCTGAAAGCTCCATGAAGTCACTTGTACTTCCAGAGCCTTTTTTTCCCTTCTCAGTGATGCCACATAGGCAGGTTTAGCTGTTTAAAAATCAAGGGTTTATGCTGGGGTGTTGAAAGCTGTGGTCAGACTTCACCTGGCCTGAGTTTCAGTGAGGGCTTTTGATAGACACAGCACTGAGGCTTAGCTGGATTTGGCCATGTCCCTGGAGCAAGGAGTCTTCCTCACTGGAGTGTGCAGAGCTGGGGAAGAGCCAAGTGCCAGCACAGCTCCATGCCCATGAACACCTCTGGCAGTATGTGTGGCACAGAATGAGTTCAGCTTTCTTCAGGGATAGAAAAGCTGTTTGTGTCATTGCCTGGTACCAGTCCCTTGAATACTGAACGTTTAACACGAGGTATTCTCCTTTCTGATTTTTCTTCTTTTAATCCAGCCATACTAAGCTAATTGGATGATGGCTGTAACAGAGTCTGGGAAGTTGTCTCCCTCACTGGGACATGTGCTGAGTGTTGTTGTGCTCAGCCTTGTGGCTTCAGTTATGACTGAAAATATTTCACTCGCTCAGCAAAGTGAAAGAATTGGACTTGGCTGTTTTTTGGCATTAACCTTTGTCTCAGGCACAAAGCTGGAGGCTGCTCAGTATGCAGGCGTGGATTTGAGCTGAGTGCAGCTTGGCTGCTGCTCAGCCTCTTGCTTCTCAAGGGAGGAGAGTGCAGCCCACCAAAGACTGCTGGGGGGACAGAGAGCTTTGTGTGGTGATGGTGACAGCCACTGGTCAGGAGCAGGCAATGGGGAGGATGTAATCTTAGCCAGGGCTTCACACTGTGAAGGGCTTGTAAATAGTGAATGATGTGTTTTTCAAAGGGAAAGCCAATGTGTTTAAGTGTGTGTATATAGGTACATACGTGCATGCATACACACCTTGACAGTAGCTGATGGGGTGTTCTGGAAAAGATCCTTCCACAATTCCTGCTCTGTGCCCTTCTTCAGATATCAGCTTCTGGTCACCAGAGAGCCAGCATGCTGCGTTGTGCAGACTGCTGGTTTAACCCGATTCAGCCTTTTTTGTCATACCAGCCCAACTAAGAAAGGTGGTAGGGAGGAGGGGACAAAGGTGAAGAAGAAGGAGACTGCCCTTTGGAAGGAAAAGCTCTGAGAAGGTCTCCAGTCAGGCACATGGGGTGATGGAGTTACCTCCTGAGATCTACCATTTTCTTGGAGTTGGCTTTTGACATGGACAGCCCTCCTTGACTTGTCTTGTTTGCCTTTGCCTGCCGGGGGTTTGAAGGGCCTGCCTCAAAGTGCTGCTCCTTTCACAGGTGGGAGCCTTTAGCTCTGAGCAATTTCACAGGCTTTCAGATCAGGAGTAGAGATATTGACCTGCTGTCAGTTGTGTGCGAAGAGCCAATGCTCCCAACAAAGTAATGGGGACACGTATGTGCCTTAGGCACCTGTTGGCCTGGTTAAACACAGCACAGAGCTGCGTGCCTCTGGTTTGACATTACCATGTAGCTGGTGGTTCTGGTAGGAAGGTTTAATAATTCATTCCATATGTTTCAGTGGCAATAAATAGACCTATTTCTGAAATGGGAAGTGGCTTCAGTAAAGCTTTGAAAGCTGTGCGGGGAGTTTTAATAGCCCTTTTCTACTTGCCTCTAAAGAAGATACAAGTCATGTATTGTGTGCTTGCCTTCTTTGCATGGGACATTGAAGGCTAAGCTTCTTTTTCTCCGTATGAATGTTAAAAAAATCCATGGCACTCTTGTAGTTCCCAGTGCTGAAGTCTGTTTCTGTTCAGTGAGGCAATTATGTTCTGGCTTGAATTTCAACTTATGCTACTTTCCTGGCCTGAAGCCTGTAAGACTGGGCTTTGTCCTCAGGTATTTGGCTCTTTTTTCTTTTCTTCCCTACTGGCTGAAATGTGGGCTGAGTTGGCTTTCAACATCCATACAGAAGTAGCTGCATTTTTTGATGTGCTTCATGTGAAGAACCTAATGACTTGTGAGTAACTCTATGCTTAATACCCTGTACTGCAGTTTTAGGATGTTTGTTTTTTAAAGTGCCATTGAATCAAACTTTCTATTCCTTTGTTTTTCCCTGTTTTTAGCATTAAGCAGAGTTCACGTTCCTCTGAGGCAGCTGAAGATGAAAAGGACCAGCGTACAGTGACAGTCAATCCCTCTCACATGAGAAAGGCTTTCAAGGTCATGAATGAATTACGGAGGTACACTTTTGACTTACTACTGGGCACCCTCTCTGGTTTAGCAGAATTGTGCTGATTGAGAGACATAGAAAATAGTCTGTGCCATTTTTATCACAGCTAATGGTTGCATGTAGAGGATTAATCAACAAATTGGAAGCTAAAATATAGTTCTTTTGTGGTGGGCTGCTCTCCCCATCTCAGACCTCTGCCTTCTCAAAAGCATTATCTGAGCCATGGCCTTCATTTATAGATTAAAATTCATTTAGTCTTTTCCATTACTTACAGCAAATTCGGCTGTAAACTATGTTCTTAACTGAGATAAGGGTCTGAAACCCAATAATAGAACATTATAGACATTAAGACACCTACACATAATTACAGACCAAAGATTATTAATGTACTGTTCTTAGTCTCTTTAACTAGCAGCATCACTCAGTCTGGGCTTAGCACTCCAAAGTAAGGGGCGAAAAAAAAAGCAGGTACTCAGGAAGAATGTCAGCTTTCTTGCAAATTGAAAAATCCTGATATTAGTTAAAAGAGAACACCTTGGTCTTTACACAGCTGTGTGGGTACAGAGAGAACAGAGGCTGAAAAGAGATCTGTGAACACAGCCTTGAAAACTGCTGTCATCACCTCAGCAGTGTGGTGGCAGTGGTTCAGACTGAGTTGTTTCTTGGTGGCTATTATCCCACAAAACAGAAGTTCAGTGAGCATTTCTCTGACTAGTTCATTAGACTTATTCACCCTTCTAGTTTTAAAAAGAATTCTTATGGAAAGTATGTGTGTCACACACATGAATGTATGTGCTCCCTAACTGTTGAGCTGATGTGATGAAAGCAGGTAACACCCTTTGCTCTTCTGCACACTCCAAGTAATCAAAAGATGCTGTCACAGCTACTTACTCTCCATGGATTAAGTAGTTTCCTAATACATATATTCTGTAGTGTGCAGAAGGATTGGAAATGTTTCGTTCCACAGTTATCTGACAGTGATTCTCTGTTGCATAGGAACAAAATGGAAATATTGTAACTATTATATAAAGCAGGATATGTTGTAATTTTTGTGATTTTTTTTTTTTACTTTTAACTGGCATCCTTCTGGTCCTTTCTTTATACTGAAAGAAAACGATCTGAAACTAAAGGTTTGTGCTACATTCAGAAATCTATTGTGCTTCTCTTATTCCTGTGTTGATTGAAACATAGTGGGAATAACTGGAGACAGACAATGTTTCTTAGTGCCTGTGGTTAGGTATCTTGGGCAATACTCAACAGATAAAATACAGAGGAAGGAAAGCTACCATTTAGCACCTGTATGAAGTTTCATCTTCTGGGTACTCTTTTTTCTTGGTTCCTGTTGTTGTGGACTATATGGTTTTCACATCCCTTGAATGTGCAATGAGCTTGGGATCTGTTAAGCTGTCAGCAATCACTGTGAATAGATGCTTTGAATAATAGTTTCTCCCTTCACATGCATCCAGAAATCTCATTCAGAAGGTCTAGAAAAATCATGCTAAGCCGTTAACCTATATACTACATAGAATCATGGAATTGTTTAGGTTAGAAAAGACCTCTAAGATTGTTGAGGCCAATCTTTAACCCAGCACTGCCAAGGCCACCACTAAGCCATGTCCCTAAGTGCCACTTAGGCTTTTAGTTTGCAAATGTAGATGAAATTAATTTTATGAGTGGTACTTTAGATTACTATAGCCCAAAGAGGAATTGAACAGAGCACCTTTTACATAAGCTAAAAGAAATGAGGAAGCTTCCATTAAGAGGCTCTTAAAGAGTTCCCTTCATTGCCCTTCCCCCTTCCAAACTGGAATGAATGTAGGGTACAGACTGCCACTTCCTACTTTCTTCCTGTTTTCCAACTATAACCCTCCATTTCCCAGCTGTTTTTTCACATATTCCAATATGTGGAGAAGACATAGCTGGTCCATTAGAAGCTCTGTGTATGTTTATTTGCTAATGCAGTTTCCTAAAGACAAAGTTCAGGGCGGAGATAAGTATTTCCAAAGAGAAGGCAACATCTAGATTTACAGACATTGATCCTTTTTCGGGCTTGACATTTGAAAAGAACACCCTTAGTTTGCATTTGTATGCTTAAGCATCTTAAACCAACTTATTGAGAGGCTGAGCACTTCTTGCTGTGGGCATCTACGAAGCTTTGTGCAAACATTAACTAATGAATCCTCAAAGGACATACGTGGGGCGAGTAGAAAAGGTCACTCGTTAATGAAGTGACTTTTCCAAAGCTCTACAATGAGTCAGTGGGGGAGCTTAGAAGGTTTTTTTTTTGGTTTCTGTCCGGAACCCTGTTCTTTATCCCAGTGACTCTTAATCCCAGACTAATTCATGAGGTAAATGAAGTCCTCAGGCCCATGGATAAACTCCAGTGATTGATACCTCCTCTCTGGCAGATGGCTGAGGCAGCATCTGCGCTTACGAGTGCCAGGAATTATTTTGGTGGCCACTTTCTTTAGTAACAAGCATGGAAGGAAGTACAGAAATCACTTCATTTTCCACTCCACCTTTTCCCTGTGGAAAGACAAAAGTGATGCTGGTGTTCCCTTGCATGGCTATTTCTTGCCTTACAGATCTACTAGAGCCTGGCTCCAGGTAATGCCCAAATTTTTAATAGACTCTTCTGCACCTTCTGTAAGCCCTGCTTGTTTGAGAGGTGAAGGAGCTGCCTCTACCCTTTGTTCTTTGGGCAACATGTATGCCTCGTTTGGCTTCCAGGTTTTTTTCCCTGGGGAAAGCAGAACCACAGGCAGGGCTGCAACCTCAGGAGGATTCAGGCTTTGCTATGTAGGCAAACAGTGATAGGAGCTGGTACTGAGGGATTAGAGGACCTTCCCCAGGGATTTGACAGAAGCTCAGGTGCTGTGTCTGTAATGTTGAGTCTTCCACTTTTTTGGGCAGTAGTGATGTAGCTTTTTGCCTGACCGGGAACTCTGAAATGATCTTTGTGTTTTCTGGTGTTTTCCCAGCAAGCGGCTCCTGTGTGATGTGGTGATTGTGGCTGAATCCGTGGAGATGGAAGCTCACCGGGTGGTGCTGGCAGCCTGCAGCCCTTATTTTTGTGCCATGTTTACAGGTACTGCTTTTGACACCAGACAGTGCTTGGGCTGAAGGGGCCATTGCAGTCCCCAGCCCTCAGGCTGTGTCTCTGTCAGGAGCTGCAGCACAGGCAGGAGAGGGTTTCCTTGGGAGAGAAGGGGTACAGATGGGTCTGCAGTTTGCTGTACTTGATGGATGATGCTGCTCATCCTTGGCTAATTCCTGTGGGGTGAGTAGATAGCATGTGGGGCACTGTGAGGTTACTGTGGGATTTGGCTCACTGCTTTATGGGTTAGGTTTTTTTTCCCCTAACAAGACCTTGGCTCATGAAAACATTATCATCAAGCACGTGTTCAGTGCCCTAAATGTTGGTGGTGCACATCAAAGAAGTTGCTGGCACAGGAGTTGTAGTTTCAAGGCTCAGTCCTGCCGATACTGATTTGGCAGTCACAGATGTTTAATCTCCCATGGCACTTTTTTCTGCTGCCTGAAATAACACTGTTGTTCTCTTGATCCCAGTGTGTTTTAGCAGCCCAGCTTTTTAGGGTGAATTGGTGCAGTCCAGTGTATTTTGGTAATGACAGAAAGGAAGAGGAGGACAAAATTCCTGCTCTGATCACCTGATCCCTGGAGCAGGTGTGCTCGAGTGCTGTGCCCAGATGGGTCAGCAAAAAAACCCCAAAGAAAGCTATGTCAATCCCGAAGGAGCGAGTGAGCAGCTTATTTAAGTCAATCTAGTAAAATTAGTGTGGTCAGAAACTCCTTAGCTTCCTTCCCTTTCTTTGCCCTCATTTCCAGGATAGGAACTGACAAATACAAAGGAAATGATTGTACACCCCAGGGAATGGTTGTTACTGTCCCTGAGCTACAACATAAATGAGGTTTAGGGGTTTTTTCCCTGTTTCATGTTCATTTGCTTGTGGTCTGGGCCTTGTTTCTTCCTTAAAAGCCTTGAGATTAGACCTAGTTTAATTAATTTTGCTGGAAGCAGAATGCAGCATTTCTCAGGAAAGAGCTTGTTGTTAGTGAAGCTTTTTTCCCTTCTGTAATGGAGGTGGAGAGAAAACCTCAGTATAAAATGTGGGGTGAGATGTGGCACTCCCTATGGTGTCTTGGTCAGTGTGGTGAGCTAAGGTGGAGAGAATTTGTGTTTTCTGGGGTACTGGTGCTGTACCCTGGAGTTGGTACTGGCTGTGGTGCTGAGGCAGAGGAGCAAATGCTGCTCAGAAGCAGCTGTGTGTGAGGGCACCCTGAGCACGACTTGTGATGCTTGCTCCTGATGAAGAGTTTAGTAAAGAAGAACTCTTGGAAAAACCCTCTGATCCTTAGAGGTCATCTGAGTGGGAAGGAGGTGTGCAGGGCTGCTCATGTTTCCATGCAGGAATTCTCTGGGCCGTGTAATCCCTCACTCTGTGAGTTAAACAGTAATCAGCTCACCCGTCATGTGGCTGGCTCCGAAGCTCCCCTGGGCTGGGTGACAGCCTCAGCAGCTGCCTGTCCCCTCCCCCTGGCAAGTCCCCAGGGGCAGAGGGTCAGGCAAAGACCAGCTCTCCCTTTGCTTTCAGTCTAGCTATTCCCAAATTCTTAAGATCTGTCTCTCTCTCTTGCGCGGACAGAGCGTGTGATCTCCTTCCAGCTGTATGGGGGATGCCCTGCAAGGGAACAGTTCAAAATCACAGCTTCAGCATGAGCTGGTTGTTGTAACTTGGTTTTTTGCACTGCACAGCAGTGATGGAGCCAAGGGCTCAGGTTCAGCTGCACTGTGGGGGTATTTGCAGGAGCTGCTGGTGACACTGAATTCCCACTGGAGGGGTCCTCCTGCAGTGCCAGGAGTGAGTAGTGGGTGATCAGTGTGGAGCTGTGAACAGTGGGAACCACACTGAGACCCACCACTTGCTCTGCAGGCTCTGTCACTGTCAGCTGGGCCTGACTTTGGAGCCATGAATGACCTTGTGATGACCTTGGGGTCTTCCTAAGCCATTGTTTGTCCTCTGGTTAGCCATTCCTCTTTGAAGTATTCCTGGAAAGTCTGAAAATGAGTAGGCACATTTTCCACTTGTATCTTCCACTGCTGAAGGAGAGATGGGACCCAGCACTTCCTCAGCGTCCCTTTCCATGCTGGCTTTCTAGAGCATTTGGATGCTGGTCCTTGTTGGCACTATTCTGTAGGGATGATTTGGGACAGTAATTTCTGTCCATTTAGAAGAAAACACAATCATTTCAGAAATGGTAACAAATACTTCAGTGACACTGCCAGGACTGCTCCTGTCAGATACCTTAGGAATTTTAGAAATGCTGAAGGAAGAAGCATAAACCTCCCTTCCAGGTCTTATGTGCTACTTCAAAGCACTCACCCCATGTGTGAGAGGCTGTGGTTTTGTAATCCAATGCACTCATATTCTCCCTCAGCACATCTGTGACTTAGGAAGCAGCCAAAGCTGAGGCTGTGCACTGGGAAATGCAATGTGTAGGAGGCAGGGCAGGCTGCTGTGCTGGGTAAATGCAGCGCCATGGGCTGCTGCAGTTTTGAGTGTAGTTTATCTTGTGACAAAACAGAGCTGTGCTCTCTTCTTGCCCTGATGAGCAGAGAGGAGCAGAAAAGGCACTGCTGGGTGTTAAGTGTGGTGCAGGAAAGGAATGTCTCCATGAGGGGCTGGTGTCTGCAAAGTCTGTCCCCTACAGAGGGTCTGCTCAGAGCTACCCTGCCTGTTTTGCCTGCCTTTGCTCCCTCGCACCTCGTCCCTTGTGTCTGCCTGGCTGCAGCTGTGCAGGGACGGGTCTGTGCAGTGCGAGGCAGCCCCTTCTCACACATATGAGAGGTGCTAGTGATTTGAATTATTCTGTAATTAAGTTATCAGGTGGGGCTGGAGTCT
Organism: Nicator chloris; assembly: GCA_013400495.1. NCBI lineage: Eukaryota > Metazoa > Chordata > Aves > Passeriformes > Pycnonotidae > Nicator > Nicator chloris. Next base: position 365,051 of record WAAE01014881.1, read on the forward strand.
GACTTATGAAAGACACCCTAGGAGTTGTGTTTTGTGGGGTTTAAGGTGTAGGGGTGTTTTCTGAACTATGTGAGATGAGACGCCCTCAATGGTCCAGCACTCAGCTGCCCACAGCTCTGCTCCAGAGGCTCGCCCTGGGTGTGGGCTTGGAGGAAGGGGCAGCCTGTTGGCTCCTCCTGGTCTGCACCAACCCCAGCCTTGGTCCACTTGTGGTGTCTCCAGGTTCTTCCCTGTTCCACAGCACTAGAGACGTGTCCACCCTGTGACAAGTGGGAGGGGCTCGCTCACCCCGAGTCCAATCCTGTCTGGACACAGCACATGGACCCCAGCCACAGCACACAGCCACAGACTCCAGTCACAGTCACAGACTCCAGTCACAGCCACAGCACACAGACACAGCACACAGCACACAGACTCCAGATACAGCACACAGCACACAGACTCCAGTCACAGACACAGCACACAGACTCCAGACACAGACTCCAGTCACAGGCACAGNCCTCCAAGGGCTGCCTGGGCTGGTCCCGGAGCAGGGGCAGTGGACGCTGTGGGTATGCAGGGCTGGCAGCTCGCAGGTGGGCAGGGAAGCCCACACAGCTTTTATTTTTGTTGCTTGTGTCACATGGATGCCAGGACAGATGATGTTATCACATTGGTCCCTCCAAGCTATTTCTGCATCGATCTCAGGGTGGGTGTGGCTGAGCCCCACCCCACACCAAGGGTCCTGCAGGGCTCCACTTGCCCTCCCCATGCAGGGGGTTTGGTGGGTGCTTCTTACAGGCATCTCCTGCACCACAGGGCTGGTGGGGACTGGTCTGTCCTCAGAAGCACCCTTTCATCTCTGGAGATGTTTGGGTTTTTTTGGAGGGAGGAAGTGTGTGAAGATGACATTTTATCATTTTAAAAGTCCTACCTGCTTTGAAGGCCTCCCAAATGTAGGTCATTCATCCCTTTGTACTGGCACATTTAGATTCATGGGCTTCTCTGAATAACATTTCATTATTCAATTTTAAAAATTGAATTTGGGGCAAATATTATTTCAGTTCTTGGGACATTGTTGACTGTTCTAACACTCATGGTCTCACCCCACTCCTATTATTTGCCTCATTCATGTAAGGAAAGTCAGCAAAGTTCAATAAGCAGGATCCAGGTTTTGCTCAAGTTTTGCCCTCTTTGGCATCTGACTCTGTGCTGTGCACGTACTGTGCTCAGCCACGTCTTGTGGAATGCTGCACGGAGATGTAGGCTATAATTACTTCTATAGGCTGCAGGAAATATTTTTCCACTTAATCCCACATCAGTACTGAGTCACCAGATTTCTGAGAGTAGTGATTATTCATGCCCAGGTTTAAGAATTGACGTTTCTTCATGCTCTCCTTTGTTTAGCTTTGTTTTTCCACCTATCATTTGCTTTCTGCTTGGGAGTCTGTTCTTTCTTTTCTGTGGAGATCCTGGTGATTAAATCCTGGGTGAGGTCACCATGTGTGGGGATGCTGGAAGGGCTGTGGGGAGTCCTTTCTCCTCCCCACTGCATGTTTTTGTTCCTCTGGTGTGCTCCTGTTGCTCCTGGGTGTGGAGGTTTGCATAAAGCTGTGGGTCGTGAATAGGCTCTTACACAGCTACGGGGCTTTACTTGTATATTCAGGGAGGCAATTACTGCTCTAGTTCCACGTGCCTTTGAGCTATGGATTTAGAGAAGGGATACAGTTTGGATCCAAAGGTGTGAGGTTGGGAAAGTGAGAGATGAGAACTGCATCTTTCTGTGTGGATGCTTTGCACAAGGTGTGAGTGATGGATGGGTTACAGCAGGGTAATTTAGGAGAGAAGCTTGCTGCATGCTGGATGTAACTGCTGTTGTGTGTGCTTGTTTTTCTGAGCAGGTCTCAGCTTCTTTCTGAAGAAAGAGAATAGCACTGCTTTGCTTTTAATGTAGGGTATACCACAAAATACCCTAATGTAGCTGCTGCAACATACTCATTCTATCCATATGTATATATACTAAAAAATTAAATATATTTTTAATAAATATATATAAAAATATATTTCTCAACGGCCTTTGTGAGACACATCCACAGTCTCTTGGAGTCTGTCCCTCACTGAGACATGAGGGACATCCTGGGGCTTTATTTTTAGCTCTTACATTTGTTTGAATGCAGGTGAACCATGGCAGGTTCTTTTCTGTCAAGAAATTGAGTTTGTTGCATTTATTGATTTATGTTTTTTTACACCAGTGTCCTCAACCTTGAGTTGTTTTTTAGGTGGCATTAGGAGGCTTCTTGGAATCTCACTGGTGGCTCTTCAATGGTGAGGGATAGTGCCAGGCAGTCTTGTAGTCAGACACCAGGAGAATGTGCTGGCTGTGTGGGGAGCAAGGCCTTGCAGAGCAAACTGTAACTGTCCTTTTGAAATGAATTTCAGGAGACATGTCTGAAAGTAAGGCCAAGAAGATTGAGATAAAAGACGTTGATGGGCAGACCCTGAGGAAGCTGATTGATTACATCTACACTGCTGAGATCGAGGTCACGGAAGAGAATGTGCAGGTAGGTCTGGTTCAGCAGCTCCTGTGGGGAACCAAGTGAAAAACTTGAAACTCAAAGGCACAGGTTCCTCAGGGGTGAGGGATCTCCTCAGGCTGCAGAAAGTACAAGGCTGAGCTTGAAAAGAGCCGCTTCCAGCCTCTGTTTAGTCTTGAGGCACTTTAGTGCTTTCCCCACGCTTAAGTCATGTTGCATTTAGCTTTTGTGTGGAGCTCTTGTAACAAGAGCAGGCATTTGCCTTCCAAGAAGCTGTGCTGACTTGTGGGTCAGTCTGTCGAAGGTCAGAATAGACCCAAACAGGCAGTGAGTCAAATGTTTTATGGCCATGGCAGGGGAATGTGGCTGTTAGTTTTTAAATTCTTCTGGGTAGCTAGAGTTGTTTCACAGAGCTCTGAGTGGAATACATTGTTCAAATGAGGACATTCTTCCTTTTTTTGTGTGTGTGCTCTGTCTTGAATTTCTTAGAGGTAAATATTTGTTCAGAAGTGGAAAAAGTAATTAAAAGGCAGCCTTCAAATAAAGCAGGATGCTCAGGAAGAGAGTGTTTTGCAGTGTCACGTGGCTGTGGCTGCTGCTAAAGCTTTCTTTGACTCTGCTTGTATTTGTGGTAAGAAAAGGGCTCTGCACTTAGCCACTGATGTCTGGGAGGGATGCTGAGAGCTTGTGTGTGGACATGCTTTTCAGCTGGTCTCTGTTCTTGTTTGCAAGGGGCAGTTTGAGCCTGTTGTCTTCCTCACTTAGACTTGGACATTGCCAGGGGAGCAAGTCTATGTCAGTCATTCTGGAGAGTTTTGTTGACCTAATTAACATGGCAAAATTAGACCGGTTCTGCTTGAAATGAGGTTCTTGCTGTGAGCTCTTCTGCTCTGATCCCTCAGGCAGAGTGCAGGTTCTTGCTGGTCTCTTGTTCTTCCCACAGGAGCTTGGACAAACCCCTGAGCTAGGCTCACTTTGCCACCCTTCATGACCTAAATCTGTGGGGGCCTTTTCTTGCCCTTTCTGCCCTCTGGTTTTACAAATGTGACGGTTTGGTGTGCTCTCAGCCTGGCAGCTGTCACTCTGGTAGCAGTGTGGAGCCTGGTTGCCCTGCAGTGAGGCTGAGAAACATCAGTGAGGAGACCTTCAAGGTGCCATTGTGGCACAGGAGCTGAGACTGAAACCCAGCCGTGGGTGGCTTGGCCTGGCTGTGTGACCCACATCAGGGTCCTCAGGAGCTGACACCACATCTCTCAGTGGGGGACTGGGGAGGAGCTCCTTGCACCTCTGGGATCTCCCACTGCTGGAGGAGAAATGACATTTACACAAACAGGACTCAGGCTGGTCCCTGTTTGTGGGAAATGCAAGCACTATATCCACGTGCTTTGTGAAGGGTGTGCTTTCCTTCCACGCTGCTGGGCCTTGGGTGCTCCAGAAGCTCCCACTTGGCTCATGGGATGTGCAGAGCTTGGCATCCCATCTGCTGAGCCTGCCTTGGATGGGGCTTGGCAGTGACCTGGCTGCATTCCCTGGGGAGTGTTTTGGTGCAGCTGTGTGTAAGCAGTGCTGTGAGAGCTGAGCAGGCTGGAGAGGCAGCTCTGGCCTGCCCAGAAGGTCTGTGAAAAGTCCAGGTGTTGCCTTTCCTGAGCAACTAGACATCTTTTCTAGTAAAACATAACCAAAGCCTGCCTTCTGTGGCCCAGGGATTACAGGGAGTTAAAGTAGATCCCTGGCTACATTTTGGCTTTCATCTCTCAGACAGTAAGATAAAAAAAATGTAAGTTTTGAATACTAAGTGTTTTTTCTCAGTCTAGTAAAGCAGGTCCTTTTAGTGCAGCATTTATTTCAGTATCCGCTCTGTGACTAACTCTTCAGGCTAGAGGTAAATTAATTCCGAGGAGCTAAGAAATTAAGCTGATCTACTGCAAGATTAACTGACTAGTTTAAATTTTATTACATGTTTAAAGTGTTCATGCTGAAAATGTTTTATGGAATTTAATATAATAGTGTTATGAAACCAATAGAAAGAGAAAGTTCCATCCTGTTTCTGGGTGTTTTACTCTGAACAAAATGCCATAAACAGGTTAATATTCACCTCCAGCCACAAGAAGAAAAGGTTACAGAAGTGAATATTCTCTGATTTGCTGGAAAGTTTCACATGAAATGAAGGCTAAAAACAACAAAAATTAAGCTCCTTGTAGTCTCTCATCTGAATTGAAGTGTCAGTGTTAGAAAGAAGTGAGCAGGTTTGGTCCCTTGCATCACTACATCCTCCTGCTGCACAGCTTTGGGTCATCCCTCCATCCCTCCATCCCTCCCTCCATGCATCCCTCCCTCCCTCCATCCATCCCTCCATCCCTCCATCCATCCATCCATCCATCTGGAAGGACACCTCAGCACCTCAGCCTATCTGTGCTGTTTCAGCAATGTTTCTTTGCAGCTCTGCTTGAGCACAGTGAGACTTTCTCTTTTCCCAACAGGGATCTCCAGGGCTCTCCTATTTCCTTGTCACATGTTCTGATTCTCTAGCTGGGCAAGGGTGCTTTTTTTAAAGGACTTCTTCAGACTTTCTCAGTAGCTGGAAGAAGCAATTTCTAGGTACAGGTGCCAGGTAATGTCATTGCAGAAATTATGAGAAGCAAAAAAAATTGCTCAATGGCATCAGCTGAGCAGATGCAGCCAAGGTATGAAAACTTGTGCATAAATGAAAAGACACTGTCTTGTCAGTGAGAAAAATAAGATGAGAGCAGGATAGAAATGAGAAAAAGATGAACAGCAAAGGTACCATGGAGTGCAGAATGAATGTTCCTAAGTGTGTTTGAATGCTGAGCACTGCCCAGCCCTTCACAACAAGAAGCCTTTTAACAACTTCTTTTGTTGTTTCTTTTCTAATAGAAACCTGCATTTTTTTTTTCTTTTATAGGCCTGGTATGGGCTCAGGAGGTGAGACTCTTTTTCTAAGCACATATTTCTGTAGCTGATTGTGCAATGAAATGATACAGTGTCTTTTGTTTTGTTTTTTTGTGTAAGGAAAGATAAGGAAAGGGGCCAAGCCTGTATGGTCAGTTCCAGTCATCATCTATGTAGTGAGTTCCTGGGGGTCTTCATACAACTCCTTCTCAAGATTATGTCCCAAATGTGGAGGCAAAGGGGATTTTCAGCTCATCCTGAGCCCATGTGGAGGGAATACTTTCTTCTAACTCTGCTGGGGTACATGGGTGAGAATTACCCCAACAAATGCAATCCTCTTTATCTACTGGAACTTTGTTCTTAGAGCGGGATTTTAAGGCAGCATAGGTGCAGCAGTACGAGGGCTCAGGGATGATAGAGAAGTTTTACCTGTGAACATCTATTTGGGATTAAGCCTCCCACTTGTTTGGAAGGCATGGAGCAGGAATAGAATTTCTGTCTTTATTGCAGTCATGTTGTAGTTTCAGGAAAATCCATCCTGGGATTTCTACACCTGCTGCCTTCTGTTGTTCCTCCTCTGTTGCATCCCACATTAAGGTTGGTTGTAAATTTTGAGATGTGTGATATAAAGACCTCATTCATTTGAAGGTGGGGCTTGATACATTCATTTAGAAGGAAGTTGTGTCATGCAGTTTCTGTAAAAGGAAGGAAAACTAAAGTGAGTGTCTCAGGGAACTTCACAGATGCTCACAGGTTCCTGAGTTGATTTCAATGGAAATCATAAACACACATCAGAGCACAGGGCCTGCTGCTCCCTACATGTGTGGGGTAGCTGGTGCTTTTACATACCAATTACCTGAATTTCTCAATTTGGTCTTGATTTTGCAGCTGAAGTGGTTACATTGCTGCCTGCTTTCCAGCTTTCGTATCAAACCTGCCAGCTCGGTGATGGGGAAGCTCTGCATGGTGTCCTTGAGCAGAGCTGAAGGAAGAGATTTGGGAGCAGGCCCCTCCCTGTCCTAGGCAGTCCTGGGAAAACTCCTGGACCTCTGGCTCTAGACAGTGAATACAGCCCCTCCTTGGTGTGTCCCAACCAGCCTTACCTATGACACTTCATTACTGGCAGGCAGCCTGAGAATTGCCCTCCCAATTAAGAAAGTCATTATCATTCAGTTTGTAATGATTCCCTGGAAAACGTCCTGATTAACCTGATTTCACAGTTAAGTTGTTAGGAATGATGTGCCACGGAGCACATGTGTGAGGTGTCCTTGTGTACTGCCACAGTTTGAGATATGGCTCATACACAGAGAGCAAAATCTGAAATCAGCTGTCTGAAGGAAGTGATATTGGACCTGTCAGCTTTGCAGGCATAGTAATTGTCATAAATGTCTCAAGAAAAGAGGAAAGAAGCTTTGCTAGGAAATACAATATTTCTGTTTCAGAAGTGCTTCTGCACCTCACTTTTCCCTGTGCACTTAGGAGTTCACAGCAAGGAAAGAGAGTTCTCTGGCAAGTGCAGTTTTGATGATAAAGGGTTTATAAACGGGTCAGTCCATCTCTCTTCCCCCTGTTCAGTCCAAAAGCTGCAGCTATAGTAGGTGCAAGCCCAGGGTGAGGCAGAGCACCTTTCAGCAATAAATTAGGGCTGTGTTCCTCCCTGGAGCCAAAGCTCCTTGCTGTGCATCTCCCTGGAGTGCAGGTGTCCCTGGTCCATTGCAGGGCTGACTTCTCTGGGTTGGGGGTCCTTCCTTAAACCTAGAGGGAGTATTTTAATTTGGTTTGGACTAATAGAAAGCTGAGGAGAAACCTGTGGATGTGGCTCCAGAGCACTGTGTTGTGCCTGATGCATGTCTGCACTTTTTCATTTCACTGTTTAACCGAGGGATGGTGTGTCTGAAGTTGGAGAAGGTAGCTCAGGAGGGAAGTTGGCAGTTGTTCCCCTGTTTTCTCTCTCATTTCTACATGCTCTGTCCGTCTCCTGCTCCTGACAGGGTTTTTGACTCCCTGATGCTGTCACACAGTCTGGGCTATTTCACCTCAAGTGGAGCATTTAAGTGGAAGTACTGTTGTTCAGCCCATGTGCTGCCTGGGAGCAGCTGGGGTGTAATAAAGCCTAATTGCCACCCTTGCACTCAAAAGCCACATTACACTAATGTAGTTCTGTCTCCACTATTTGTGCTGTTTGAAGCAGCTTGTTTAAAACTGAGTATTTTACCTGCCTTGCAAACACAAAATCCATCTGTTTCTCTAGTCATGGGTTCCCCCGGGCAGGTGCCTGGGAGCTGTCTCCCTGTTTGGGCAGATGTGCAGTCCCAGCTGTGTCCCTGGATGTGCAGCTGAGGCTTACAGCCAGTACTTTTATTTGGCTTCCAATTTGACCAAGTTGTCAAAGCTGCTTATAGGCTTTAATACATCCCCTGCCTAGGGGAAATGCTCCTTTCCCAGTTCTGCAGAGCAGGAATGGTGTAAGATAACTTTTGGCCAAGGCTACCTGTAAGGCTCTGTCACAGTAGGGAATTAACCCCAGCCTCTGCAGCCCAGCATTAATGAATGACCCTTATATATACAGAGCACTTCTGGCTGAAAGATGTTTCTCGTTTAGAGACATCAAAGGTCCATGGAAGTAATTGCACAGGCAATGTTGTGTAAAACTTGAGATTTGTGTGGAATCTGCAGAGCACAGCTGATGAACTAGATGTTATATGTATATATATCTCTCTAGATACACACCCCATAGATGAGGTTCTGGACACAAATTAAGCAAAGCAGTCAGTCTCAGTAGTAATAGCAGATGATTTTGACATAGTTTCAAAAAATGAGTGGGTTTTGATCTGGAGGCAGATCTGGTGGAGAAGCCAGCTCTCAGTAAATTGTTCGTGGCTGTTGGAGTTCAAGTATTAAGAGCCAAATACAGACCCATGTGAGTAAATTGCCTGGATATTAATGGGGTTGCAGTTTGGTCCTGCTGCATGTTTAGGCAGGGCATTTCCTCTTGTTATTTCTAAAGGAAACAGACTTTGTTCTCACGGAAATCCTTTGCTTGATTTTCGCCTTCCCTGGTAAAAACAAGATGAGTGTTGAGATGTTCAGCTGGAAAATAAGAAAGAGAAAATCCCCTCATCTCTTGATAGGCTTTTTATATCCTATTTCTGAGAAGTGTTGTATGATAATGCCCCTTTCCTGAAGGCTGAAGTGGTGTGAGGCTCCTTCTGCACTAGCACAGGAGCACTAAAGCCAGCACAGGCCATAACAGCAGCACTGCTTTGTCCAGGGGCTGGTGCATGTGGTGATGGTGGTGAGTTCCTTTTGGTCTGGAGGCAACATCCCAGACACCAGAGGTAAGCAGCCCACCTGGACTGGCAGGCATGCATCCTGGATGGATGGGGCTGCACAGAGGAGGCTCTGGCTGCTCTATAGCCAGAGATGGTTTGCATGGAGTCTGACGTGGCTACCCAAAGCCCTTATGTAGCTCAGGTGTTCCGAAATGGTTCAGCTAGAAAGAAAGTGGTTCACAGCTAGGTTTTAAAATCCTAGAGCATTGCTATCTTAATCAAAACCACAAACTAATCTGCTCCTGGCATCAAGAGGCTTGGGCTAAAACAGGCTCCCAAGTTAATTGACTTCTTTTTTTATTGTAGCCTGTTGGGGTGGCTGCTTGGCAGCAGTCAGCCACTGTACAGCTGGGCTGGAGTGGAACACAGCAATTGCTTAGAAAAACCTGGAGCAAGTTGTGAGTGTCCTGCCCTGGTGTGGAATGGGACTGTGGTGGCAGGGACCAGAAGGAACATCTTTGTCCCTTTGCTGCCATTGGGATCCAGGGAGGTGAATGCTGTTAACCTAGTTGTTTTGCTTAACAGCTGCTTATTTTTTTGAGTTGGCAATAATTTCCCGGAAATGTGTGCTCAGATGGTGAGCACAGATGCCCAGATGGAAGGACGTGTGTGAGGCAGCCAGAGCTGCAAAAGAGCTGGAATAAGACACGTCTGCAGTTGCTGTTGGACATAAGAAAGGAAGTAGCTGATGTCACGGGCTGTAATGTCCTGATGGACTTTGTTTTCTAGTTCCTGTCCTTCTCACTGGCCTCAAAGGTGTTTTATTACAGCAGATGTCACATTCATCATCCATTTCTGTCTCCTTTTTCAGTGATTAGTTTTGGAGGTACAAAGCAGTACCTCATTTTCAGATGCAGCCATGATCCACAAGTGTCCCCAGCATTTTGTGCAAGTGTAAATGAGAGCTGCTGATTTGAATAGTTGGACTTGTCTTTCCCAAGAGCCTTGCTGTCACCAAAACCTGCTTGAGCTTCTGGGAACCCCCTCTCTAACATGACTGTTTGGGCACCTTCCTCAAAAGCCAATAAGGTTTTGTTGGAAGTAACTAAGTCCAGGGTTTTGAGTACTGCTGGGCTGCTATGGGCTTTGAATCTGATGGCAATGCTTATAAATAATATAAAGACCTTTGGGGAGAAAAAAAAAAATCTGTGTGCAGGACCTACCTGCAGCAAAGCCAGAAATTCAGGAGCATCTGTGATTGCTTCTACCTTGTCCTCACTTTGCCTTGAGGTCTTGTGGGGAGAAGCTGTGAGAGGAGTTCCACTTATAGCCCAGTGTAGGGATAGCCATTTTCACGTCTCAAAGCATGAACAGGGATCTTCTGCACGTGGGTAGGGCTAAGGCTTGAACCTTCCTTCTCACAACCTTCCTTCTCACAACCCCACAGGGATGTGTCCCTGTCTGAAAGGGAATTGCCTCCAGTTTGTGCAAGCTGCGAATCGCTCCTTGGTGCTCGCTTTCATTCCCCTCTTGTGCCTTTGCAGGTTTTGTTGCCAGCTGCTAGTTTATTGCAACTGATGGATGTTAGAAAAAACTGCTGTGACTTCCTTCAGTCCCAGCTGCATCCCACGAACTGCCTTGGCATCCGCGCCTTTGCCGACGTGCACGCCTGCAGCGAGCTGCTGCAGCAGGCCAACGCCTACGCAGGTGAGGGGAGGGTCTGGGTGGGGCTGACCCTGCCTCCAGCTACGGCAGCTCGGAGCCTCAGCACGGCCTGGTGGGTCTCGTCAGACTTCTGGTATTAGAGCAGGAAGGGAATACTTTATTGGGTTCTAGCCGCTTCTTTCTGTGATGCTGCAAGTGGTGAAATGTGGTTTGGTCGCAGCAGAGCACCGTAGGAGGTCAAAAGCCTGATCTTCTGGATCTCAGCCCACAAAAGAGTTCCTGAGTGTGATCCTAGGCAGCTCCTGGTGTTGGTGTGCTGGTGTCCTCCCCGTGGACCCTGCCCTGGGAGAGCAGTAGGCGCTGCTGGGCATTTCCATTGTGGGAATAAGTGGCACTGGGCAAAGTTAAATCCCGTGGGTGGGAGTTGGAACACTCAGCTAAAATTGCCATGCAGTCTGAGACTCTGATCTGTGCAGCAATGGCCCCTTACCCCAAGGGAGGATAGGCTCATGTTTCCCTGGGAGTGGATGTGTTTGATTGCAATAAATAGGTGCAGGCAATGGCTTTCAGCATTTCTCCTCTACATTGTAGATGTAAAGCTTTTTCACCTCTGAATTCCCCAGCACTTTCCAGTCTCCTCCAGCAGAGTTGCCCTTGACCTCTGCTTAGAAGAAGCTGATAGTTTTCTCCCAGTTTGTTTTTCTGTTTTCTGATAATTTGTATAGGGACACATACACATATGCCAGAGCACCTGCTCTGTCCTGCAACTTTTTCCTTTTCAACAGTTTTGTCCTTAATTGGACCATAAGTAGGCTCAGTGGAATAAAAATGTATCCACTGAGTCCTTCCCTATTCTCCTGCAAATAAAACTAAAACCTTTTCAACTGCTCTAGCTGTATTATCCCCTGGAGAAAAAGGTACCCTGGAAGGAATGGTTAATTGTATAAAAGCTTGCTTGTAATATCTCATTATCCTTGTTTCCAGGCCCTGTTTAATCTTTAACCCAACAAGCAGTGCATTCACTATATATGTATTTGGTTGTTTGGCAATTAGAAGGTCTGCTTTGTTGTTTTATTGGCCTTCATAAGTCCCAGTTAGTACAGCAGCCCATGTAATGTTAATGGAACTCCATTAATAAAAATGCCATTAAAATTCTTTTCACTATGTTGTTTATGTAACAGCCTTAAACCAAGACAGAAGTCCCCACGCTCAGGAGTCCATGCATGCATGAGCTCAGTTACTTGAGAAATGCTGAGTTCTGGCCAGTGGATAACTTCAGTAGGTGAAGGAGCCTTCTTGATGCAGGCACCAGTTCCTTTATTAAAATCAGTAAATATTCTTCCTTGCTTCCAACTAATAATGAGATCAAATACCTTTCCGCTGCCAGATGCAAGTCCAGAATGAATGAATATGAGATTTTGCCCAGAAGTCAGAGTGCATCCAGCTTATTGTGTGGGGAGTGTTTCCTCCCTCTTAAGTATTTAAGGCCAAAAGAGTTCATTAGATCATATATATATTTCCAGCATAACAGAGTATTAAACTTTATCCACATGCTGCTATTTTTAAACATAACTTTTGGCTTAGCTGTGGGGTTTTGGTCCTTAGCAGAGCAAGGCGGGTCAGTGACTGGGGAGTCTAAGTCCAGAGTTCAACTCTGCAGCAACAGCTTTGGTGAGGGGCTGTTCAGGGGCTCCAAAAATCTCCTCTCTGGAAGTTACGCCAGCTCATGTCCCTGTGGTGCTGCTTTTTGTCAGGCACAGCACTGCAGATGTGAAAACTCAAGGCGGATCTTGCTGCAGAGAGAGCTCTTTGGATACAGGAGTCTGAGCTTCTCAAAGCTACAGAATTAGGACTTGAAAGAAGCTGCTTCAGATAAAGTGTCTGAGATTCATGTTTCTGTAATTCAGCCAAAGATAAATGGGACTTAGGAAATGACAGGTGAGATTAAATTGGCAGTATATGTAAGAAATTCTTGCTAAAATTGCTGCAACTGGCTAATGACATATTTGACCTAGAAATTATTTTTTAGGAAGTGATTATTTCGTGTGCCTTTTGGCTAGATATAAAACTTGACAGATTTGATAATGGTCAGTCATAATTCTTCCAGTTTGGGGTTATATTCAGTGACGTGCTTTTTGTTTTCAGGCAGCTTCCAGAGTTACAGTATGGAGGGATCTGTAGGCAAAAAAAAAGTGAGAAATAGAAGTTTGTACAATTTTAGGCTGAAGTGGAAAGGAGAAAACTACTGGGAAGGTGGGTGCTGAGGTGGCCAGGTTATTTGGTAGTTTGGCCATTGGCCCTTGTCTCAATTGCCACTTCTAACTGTATTTGCCACTGGAATATTCTCAGTGGCTTTTCAGAATGTTTAATATCATTTATGAAAGTATTTCACGGGGCTGGTGCTGCTTGAAATAACATCAAGTTTCTGTATCCTGCTCTGAGGCTGGTTTCTGTCTGTGTTCCACTCTCAGCTGCTGTGGGTCTGTCTTGGGTGCTCAGAGCTGTGCCAAGAGCTGTTCTCTGAATGCTGTAGTCCTGCCACTGACTGAAAACATGGATTTCATTATAATTTTCTGTTCCCCCTTTTCATTTGTTGAACAGAGCAGCACTTCCCTGAGGTGATGCTAGGAGAAGAATTTCTTAGCCTTAGTCTGGACCAGGTTTGCAGTTTAATATCAAGTGACAAGCTCACAGTCTCCTCTGAAGAAAAGGTACAGTAAATTGTACAGCAAGGGTGAATATAAGAATGCTGGATTGTTTCTAGATCTTACACCAGGAACTGCTATCATTAGGGGCCATTCTCCAACAGAGATCATGTGGAAGGGAAAATTAAAATAATATGAATCCTAAAAACACATAAAAATGACCTTCACTTGGCTGTTCTTTGCAGGAAGTTACGACTCTCAGATCCATATCATGCTAAATGCCCTGGGGCTCAGAACCAACTACTTTCCCTCTCTGGAAAAGTAGGAAACTCCTGTCTACTGTTGTGGAAAGCATTTAATACCTGCTGTAAAACCTCAAAAAAAGAAAGTGAATTTCATTAGGCTGGGGAGGAATATTAGCTTCTGCTGCATGTTGGATAGAACAACAAAAGGAAGCCCAGAACCAAAAGGAAGGAATGAAATATTTTTCTAGTATCTTCAGTGTTTTTAATAAAAAAGGGAGAAAAGGCACTGGTTGATATTGTTTTTGTGGTTGAAATGTTCAGCACACCTTGTGTAGTCTGGAGTCCTGGGGAGGAGAGTGACCAGTGTTTGTGGTGCTTGGTGAACTCCAGCCCCATTCTCTGGTCTGAGCTGCTTGTGTGACCTGCTACAGGGTTCTGGGGACAGGCATGTGCCTCCAGTCCTTCAGCTTATCTCCAAATTGTCGCTGTGGGCAGATTGTTAAGTCACGGAATCATTAAGGTTGGAAAAGACATTTAAGATCGTTGAGTCCAACCACTAACCCAACACTGCCAAATCCACCACTAAACCATGTTCCTAAATGTAAATGGTCACTTGTGAGAGGCTGCAGGAAGGCTTGAGGATTGGGTGGTTTGTAGCTTCAGGGCCCTTTTTGGATGCCTGTGTTTGGGTGGGCTGAGGCTTGACCTGGGTGTGGTGGTGCTGCTGGCTGGGCTGCACATCCTCGTGTGTGCTCTCCTCCTGCTCAGCCCTTCTGGGCTGCAGACATGCAGGTGCTTGGGCCCAGAGGGACTGTAAACCTCACCAGAAAACCTGCTCCACATGAGGTGTGGACACAGGGATGCTCCCTGCTGATCCTGGGCCAGCAAACTCAGAGACTCGGGGCGCGTTTCTGCAGGCGTGGGGCTGGCGGGGGATGCGAGGTGCCACCGGGGCAGGGCCAGGAAGGGAAACAGCAAATGGCACAAACTCACAGCAGAAACACTCTGCCTGAGCCAAGCAGCCTGCAAAGGGAAGTGCAAGTTTAGTAACCGATTTTTTCCAGTCCTGTGCAGCATTGTTCAAAAGCTTTTATTGGCTTTGCGCCCAGGGGAATCAAAATGCTCCTTCCCTCATCTGAGATTTACACAATCAAACCCAGTATTTCTTTAGCTGACTGTAAAAGAACTTGTAAAAGAAAAGATTGTTGAGAATGCAAGGCAGTGGAAGGAAATGTAAGCATAAGCTGCACGTTCAAAACAAAAGATCTGAATAACAGGAGAGAGGCAAAAAATGGGAATGGAACATACACGTGAAATGTGCTGGAGTTCAAAGAAGTGCTGGAAATTGAGGACAGACTCCTAGGCTGCTGTTTCATGTTAACTTCATGACAGACAAGCCATTTTCCTCACTTTTATTCTTTCTATCTGCTAATGCTTGAGATATATAAAACAAATTATATAAAAGTGCATATGTGTGCATACCAGTCTATATATACACACATAAATCTGTGTGTATGCATGTGCAAAATACTTCAGAAATCTGGCAGCTTAATTTTCACAGATTTCACAAGGAGTTTTCTCACTCCTCTCCTTGCTGTGTCTCATACATGTACTGTAGCCTGTAAGCCAAAGCATTGCCATCTCTGGATCACTGGGGAGTGTTAGAGACAAGTCCTGCCAGGATCAGGGAGGGGGAATTGCCCTTGGAATGCCTCAGGAATATGTGTTTTCTTCCCTTCCTCTGCCACTCCGCAACTAATACCAATTGGCCTAATAAAATACGTTCTTCTCTTCACCAATTTTGGCTTATTTATACCCCTAGGACATCAGGACAACAAAAATTCTCTGCTAGCACAGAAATATATTTTAACTCTAGAGTGGTGACAGCATTTCCTTGTCACTCAAAGATTCTTCTCCTTTCTCTTCTGTCTTGTACCAGCCTCTGCCCTTTCAGAATAAGGCAGAGGTTTGTTGTCCCTGCTTGGTCTTTTTGCTATAGCTGAGTACAGTACCTGGAAGACATTTTTATTAATGTTTTCTGTACCTGATTGGTTCTTTTTACTGTTTGCAAGCTAAAAAACATATAAAAATAGTAATTTTTATTTACTTATTATTTACTTATTATTTATTTACTAAAGATGTATGAAGTGGGGGGACTTGATAATGGTCTGCTGCCAACACAACAGCGGCTAAAGAAATTCTTTAAAGGGTTGAGATTTTTGGTTTGGGGATTCTACACAGAATCTGGTAATTGATTCATTGTCTCATGCTGCTGACATGCAGCAGAAGCTGAAGCAAGGTTTTGTCCTCACTCTTGGGAGTCTCTAACAAATGGATTTTTTGCTGAAGAGACTGGGAAAACATCTGGGCTTGCTCTTTCCTTAGGCAGTATGCAGAGAGGGGTTATTCCAGACTTTTACCCTTCTGCTCCATAGAGTGGGAAATTTACTTCTCCCGAGCTTGGGACTACTCCTGCAGCCAGGCAGGTGCCAGCTGCTGCCTCAGCCTGTGCCTCAGCTCCAAATCAAGCTGTGTGGGCAACTGCTTTGTCCATCCCACCCTGGCAGCAGGTCCTGCATGGCTGGAGAGTCCTGGCAGAGCGGCAGCAGCTGCTCGGGGTCTGCAGCGGGCAGGACTGGAAACAGATGTGGCCTTTAAATAGAGATATTGCTGTCTTGGATTAAAGCCTTTTTCCCCCTGCTCTGAAATTAGGAATCAGAGCCAACGGAAGGTGCCAGAATCTGACTATTTTTTAAGAAAAGTTCTTTTTAGAGTAGGCACAGCAGGGAAGCATCAGTGCTTGCCTAGCTCAGGAGTGGACTCCAGCACCAAGGAAGCAGCTTATTCCTAGTGCACATTTGCCTTACCTTCCTTTAGACTTGTTCACTGTCCTCCTGACCTGTAGCTGGGTACGTCCCAGCCCTGTGACCTGTTCTGCAGCTCAGCCTTTGTGCAGAAGAGGTTAATGAAAAGCCTATTTGTCGGCTAAACATTTGCTTTATCCTCATTCCACATTCATTTGCAATTAAAGAAATCTCACAACAACCCAGTTTCTACTTTAAAGGCCTCATAGCCAAAGTTAAATGTTTGTTTGATAATTTATTTTAATTTTAAAATACTTAAAGGCTCTGCAGTAGTTATTCTCCTCAACATTTGCTGTGGTTTGATTACACCACTCCCTGTTGTGTTGCTTAAATCCTCATTGCAGTGTCCTGAATTTCAACAGGAACTTTTTTGGCACAGGAAATGAGGCTGGTGCTTTACTGCATTTTGAAAGTATATAGTTTAGCCTAAGAGGAAGAAACCTCTTTCTGCTCTGCATCTCCTTCAGGGCAGGATGTGTCTGCCAAGGCCTCCTGCAAATACATTTAGCAGCAACAATTGGGGACTGAAAGATGGTGCCCTCATTTTTGGTTGATTTTGTCAAATTAGTGACCTTGGACCAAACAAAATGGTTTCTTGGGGAGTGATGGGAGAGATGGAAAGAAAGAAATAATTATCTGTGCAAATTGGCCTGACCATTTGGTGACCCTGGAAGGAAGCTGAAACCAAGGGCGCTTGCCTGGCATGCTGGAGGGAAGGGCCAGGGATGCTTTTGGGGGAAGCATGGGACAGAAAGGGCCTCTGCTCAGCCCCCTGAGTAATTGGGTAACAAGAGAGCTTGGGGATTGTTGCCTGTAGATGAGAGTTATGCATCAGAATTTAATTCTCTCTCTGTGGGGAAACTCCACTGCAGTGATCCAGATCCTGCTGTGCAGCATCTGAGACTGCATCAGCCCCTCTTCCTGCCTTGCTGGGTGTCTCAGGAAGCCTTTCCCACTCCCGGTGACATTTTTAGGCCTTTCTTTTGTGAGTGAGGCTCACAGTTACATAAGCACATGCATATTCAGACAGGAGCCCACATAGGACGCTGCTCCCCGCCTGTGCGTCGCCAGGGCTCTGCCCATGGGGCTGTTTGTGAGCTCTTCGTCACGGACTCCAGCTCTGGATGCTTATCTCAACCAGCTGGATCTGGAAGTAAAACGGGATTTTGGTTCAGACCAGAAGCCCGGTGTGCCCTTGTTCTCCAGCTGGAGTATCCAAGTATTTTTAGCAGGGAAATGCTTGCAGTGCAGGGGCTCCGTGGCTGCAGGCAGGGCTTGCCCTGTGTGCGTGGGGAACTTGTCCTCAAGACTTCTTGGTTTCTGGGGGCTGGTGGAACTACTGCGGTGATTAAATATGAGCATAATGACTTTACTGTGTGGCCAGGCTCCTGGAGGACGGAGATCTCTGCTATCAGGAGTAATTGTTGTGGCTGATTTCATGAATAATGTCCAGTGCAAATGTCAGCAGGCTCATTAAGTTTCCTGGCTGCCTTCCAGTGCTAATGTCCAAGAGGTATATGATTGTTTTGGACATGCACTTAGCCCTGGGAGTGATACAGCACATCTAGATGTGAAGTTGCTTGTTAACATGCATGGTCAGCTCAGCTCTTTGCTACAGTGCTGCTTGTGCTCTGTGCAGTCACAGCTTTTTCATCTGTTTGATAGAGATCTTGCACCCCCTTCCTCAATGCTCTAAAATCACCATGCTTCTGATTGTGGGTGGGTGACTCTGCAAGGAAGTTCTCTCTTCCCCTTTTAATTGTGCTTTGTCTGTGTAGGTCTTTGAAGCAGTTATCTCTTGGATAAATTACGAGAAGGAATCTCGCTTAGAGCACATGGCTAAGCTGATGGAGCATGTTCGCCTGCCCCTTTTGCCCAGAGATTACCTGGTACAGGTTAGTCTGCACAGAAGTCATTAATACTTGCATTTAAGCTGCTGGTTGCTCCTTAATCAGTGACTTGGCTGTTTGTGTCTGAGATGGGTAACTTGGTCTATTGGTGAGTCTGTAAACAGAAGAATAAAAGCAAAAACTGAGTGGACTCTGAAATCAATGTGTGCTTCAGAAACCTTCTTGTAAATGGGACCCGTGCTCTGCCAGGCAATGCTGAGAGCAGAGCTGCTGTCCCTCTAGGGGAAACAAGTTGATAAGTTGTTTTGTGATTTTTTCACCCTGAAAATACTGAAATGATGGTGTTACAAGCTCGTGCAGCTTTCTTCTGTCATGCACAGGCAAAACATCATAATGGAAACACATAACTTGTGATAATTTTGGTCTAAGACGTGTACTGTGCATACATATGGGTCTGTGTGGCTGGCAGGGGAGGCACTCTGACTCAGTCTGACTTGGAGATTGTTCTTCATAAATTGATTCCTGGGCTCTGGGCCTAGACAGTGAGCTGGGAATTCCCAAAGAAGGGGCTGGCATATGGGGTCTTTGACTACAATGCTTTTCTCATATGTCTAAAAAAATCAATACAATTGGTATAAAATTGGTATTCACAAGATGAACCCATCATGGTTTTCGTTTTCTTTCATCTATATCTTCTGGTGGAAGATACTGCCTCTCCTTAAAAATTCTGACTCCGATAAAAGAAAACACTTACTTGATATCCAGACTCCTGGTGAATTCTCTGCTGCATCAAGTGTTTGGCAGAGGGTGATAAAATACTCACTTCTCACGGGTGATCTTGGTAAAAAGTGAGAAGCTTGGATGTTACTGCGTGTGGTTTTTTGGGAAGAGCTGGAAGGCTCTGTTTGTCTCCTGCTTTTTTTTTTTTTGTGTGTGTGTGTGTTGGTTTTTGGGTGGTGGGGTTTTTTTTGTTTTGTTTTTTTTAATGTTGGTACATTGGAAGGGAAATTCCAGGTTACATGTTCTTTCCACAAAGCCCTGTGTGACCTGTGCCAGTGTAAGTGATCATTGTTGTGTGTGCATGTTCCCAGACAGTCGAAGAGGAAGCTTTAATCAAAAATAACAACACCTGTAAAGACTTCCTTATCGAAGCCATGAAGTATCATTTGCTCCCTCTGGACCAAAGGCAACTAATAAAGAATCCCAGGACAAAGCCAAGGACTCCTGTTAGCTTGCCAAAGGTAAGCTGAACTTGTCATTTTGTGTCACCTCACCCCTGTTCCTGGTGGCATTTTCAGTCTTTGACAGGAGCTCGAGAACTTGCTGTGTTACTTTTTACTAACTCGGTGGTTGTGCTTGGAAGTGTTTTACTCCCTCTTCTGGCATTGCCTGTACCCAGCAAGGAAACATGATTAAGTTGGATAAACTTGGAGAAACCCTTAGGGGAAGGAGTATCTCTGCTCTTGACACATTTTGTCAGCCACAAGTGCTTTGGTGGCTGGCTCAGCTGTGGAGTGGCTGCTGCAGTGCTGGGAGGGCTGGCTGAGGTTGCTGCTGCCTGGCAAGAGTGTGGTGGAGCCCTGCTGAGGAGGGTCACAGTAGGTGTCTCTGTTTCCTGTATCCATAATCAGAAGCCAGGAAAGCAGGAAACAACAGCACCCAGCCCCATGGGCAGGAAGTCTGAAGGGAATTTCAATAGACTGAAGGCAGCAACTGAATAAATAATCCTTGCTGCTCCCCATGTTTATCCTGCAGGCGTGTGATGCTCCAGCCACCACTTTATTAGTGAAGAAAAAAACAACCACAGGAACTTTTCCCTGTGTCCCAGAGTTAAACACAGTTTGGCACATTGTCTCTCAGCAGACTGCTCCTGCAGTTGCTAGTAAGCATTTGGAGATTCCAAGACATCAAAACCACAACGTGTTATTTTTCCAAGCACAAACAATAATGAGATTGCTTTGAGAGATGGTGTGTGAGATCTGTGCTGGTTTTGATATTTGGATACTGGACTGTCCATTGAGAAATCATGGTTTTGCAGTGTGTGGCAGCGTGTGTCAGTGTCCTTTCAGCCTGCTGTCGCTGAGATGAAGTTGGTAGAACACAGCTTTGGGGGTATCATGAAGGGCTGACATGGCCCTTGTTCAAGGACTAAAGTAGTTAAGGATAAAAGGAACAGCAAATTGGTGAGTTCAAAGGTTCTCAACATCTTTTATAGCATGACCTATGAGTACAAACCCAAATCTTCTGCAGGTCTCTCCTCCCTTCTTTTGAACTGTGAAGAATGGGAAGGAGGTGATGATCTTTCAGCAATCCTGTTACTGAGAAACTTTCATCTGGCCTGTTGGTCCTGCTGATGAGGGATTATTGTCTGCTGTGAATCCCTTAATTCTGTAATCGTGTGAAGCCCTGCAGCTTGTCATGGGAGACTGTTACACAACTAGTAGTCAGGCTGTTAATTTAGACTCAATTTGGTTTCTAATAT
The DNA here is from genome assembly GCA_013400495.1 of Nicator chloris. NCBI lineage: Eukaryota > Metazoa > Chordata > Aves > Passeriformes > Pycnonotidae > Nicator > Nicator chloris. The sequence continues at coordinate 385,497 of WAAE01014881.1, forward strand.
CATGTTCTCATCTTTGTAGATCAAACAGGCTGCTATTTCCAAGCTCTTCAAATTCTTTAAATTGCTGTCTAGCTCTCTACTTTTAAAGCAACCCTGCTTGGACTTAAGTTTTTATTTGAGTGACCTCAAGTGATGGTCTTATCCCCTCAGCTACTCCCAGCTGCCTTGCAGAGGCTAAAGTCAGTTTTCCAAGTACTCTTTATCTGTATTTGAAGCCCCATTATCTTGTTTCTAGCTCCTTGGCCTTGTAAAGATCAGATTGTCTTGGGTGATGTTTGCCCCACTGATTTGCTGTGATAAGGGGAGCACATCCTCCCTCCTGATGGTTGTGGAGGGCTGAATGAAATGTGTGCTGAACAAAGTGCAGGTCCAGCTGCTTGCCAATGCAGGTGTTTTGGGGACTGGCTGCCTATGCAGGTGTTGGTTTGCAGTGCCCAGCTGGGGCTCAGAGCCATGGGCACCCTCATGGGCACCTCACCTGCAGAGCTGCAGGCTCCTGGCACCCGTGTCCGTGGGGAGTTTGTCTTCTGGCAGCAGATAGGGCAGGTTTGGGAAGGACCACACTGCATGCTGCCCAGGTCTTGTGGTCTTCTCACTTTCCCACCAGTGTCCACCCCTTGCTGTTGCTGGTAGTGGAGTCTGGGGCTGGGTGAACCCTTAGCCTGACCCAGCAGAGTGGTTCTTGTGCTCCTGAGGTTGCCCTCGACCGCCTGGACATAGCTCTTCCCCACCTGAAAGGAATTCAGGGTTTAATTCCTGCATTTACTTCAGTACCTGTGGCAGCCAAAAGCCTTAATGAAGCTGACAAATCACATCCTTCAGCACCCCAGGCCCCCTGGGTCGTAACAGTTCTGGTGATTTCCCTGAGTGTCGCCTTCCCTGCAGGTGGCACCGCAGCTGTCACGTTTTATTTGCTAAGTGGCATTGATTATTTTTAGCACCACCATGGAGATAATGACTAAACAGTGGGCTGCCAGTGGAAATTATGCTGGAATCTTCTTCACTTAAAAATAATTCTGCACTGAGTCTTGGGTATGCCACGGTGCCAAAAGGTTTTGTATTTCAAGGAGAAGTTGGGCAAGTTGCCCACCTTGGATACAGTGAGGAAGAGTAAATGGGGTGGCCATATTTAGCATGCATTAATTGGAGAGAAGATTTTCCCCCTTGAAATTTAATTGCCTGAAATAAGTGTCCCTGCAGAGGCTGCTAGCTGGCCTTCAGCACGTGTTTTGGCAGCTGCTCTTGATCAGGTTGTGGTGGTGGTTTCTCTGCAGAGAGCAGCTGCCCAGGGTCATGTCTGAGGTTTTCTAGCTCTTCTCTTCCCTCTGCAGGTGATGATTGTGGTGGGTGGGCAAGCGCCCAAAGCCATTCGCAGTGTGGAGTGCTATGATTTTGAGGAGGAGCGGTGGGATCAGGTTGCTGAGCTTCCCTCACGGAGATGCAGAGCAGGTAAAGGGAACTTTGCTGCAACCTTCTTTGTTTCCCTAATGCAGCTCTTCAGCACTGGATGGATGTCCTTAGTCCTCCCTTTAGCTTCTTCTGTGCCCCTGGCCTCAAGCAGTTCTTTCTTTTTGCCATTCCTTTCTCTTCTTTCCCTACAGACATCTTTCCCTTCTTGTTCAGGGGGATGTCCTGCTCTCTAGTGGGGTTGCTCCTGCCTGTCAGCTCTCCATAGCCACTATCTCCCTGTCATCCTCTCTCTCTCCTGGCTGTTCCTCCATCAGTGTTTCCCCTCCTCCTCCCCCATTGCTGTCTTGGCAGCCCACAGGGGTCTTTTTTCTCACTGGTTTCCTTGTGAAAATCAAAGGAGCTGAGTCAGTCCCTCTTGGTGCGGAGGAGTGGGTGGTGGAGAGCAGATCTTTAAGTTGGGAGTGTTCCTCTGAAAACATCTGACAGGGTTGTGAATGTGGCTCACCATTTGGTGTTCCCTCCGGCTCACAGAATTACTCATTCAGGTGTGAGCTCCATCTGTGCCTTATGCTGCCATGTTTTTATGTGCATTTCACCTCCCGTATGACACGTATGTTTTACCGTGCTCGACTTCCACACTGTTAACCTGCAGAAAACACCGCAGCCGTGCCCGCGTTCTGCTCTCCCCGGCTGCCTTTCACACCCTGGCAGGACCTGGCCGGGTCCTGCTGGCCTGCCGAGGTGTTTGCTGTGAAACCCCTCTCCTCCCTGTGCAGGTGTGGTGTTCATGGCTGGCAGTGTCTATGCTGTGGGGGGCTTCAACGGCTCTCTGCGGGTGCGCACGGTGGACGTGTACGACGGCGTGAAGGACCAGTGGACGTCCATAGCCAGCATGCAGGAGAGGCGCAGCACCCTGGGCGCCGCCGTGCTCAACGACCTCCTCTACGCCGTGGGCGGCTTCGATGGCAGCACTGGTAGGTGACCGGGCAAAAACCAGGCAGTGCCTGACCTGAAAAAAGCGCTCTCAGAGGCCCTGCAGGGAATGCAGAGCTTTAGAGTGGTTCCTGTGCCCTTCCTCTGTGGTTCTGTAGAGAAAGAGCCAGAAATGGGGTTGGGTGCGTGTTGTAACTGCCCACGTGCGTGTTCTGACTTGTCAGTAATTGCAGAGAATCTCACCCTTGTTGCTTTCTTTAGTGGTACAGTTCTTTCAGCCTCATTCTCTGTGTGATTATGCTTTTTCGGGGATGAAAAGGGATTTTTCCTTGTTTCAGTTAAATTTTTCAGAGCAACATGAATAAAATACTAGCAAGGAATCTCACAGGGTGTGTGTGCCTGGGATTTATCTTGGCATAGCTGCATGTTTAGAGTCACACCTCTGCCTCTGCTGTAAAGCTCTGCCACTTGGTTAAGCCCTGAACTAACTATTGCAGCAGGGCCTTGGGGAATTTTTAAACCTTTGTGTGGAGGTTTTGTAATGCTTGAAAGGATGTGGGGCTTTTGGGCTTGGAATTTGTACTCTGCTCACCTTGGTGTCCTCAGCACATTGGAGAGGCAGCAGTACCAGGGCAGGGGTGATGGGGTGACAGTTTTCCCAGCCACTGAAGAAGTGGCATTGACATGCTGGTCCCAGCCTGAAAGGCAAGGGATTAGGAAGTGGGATTGCAGGAGCATGATGGGAATTACGGGCTTGGGAGGAGGTGGAAGGCAGATGAAAGTGCAACACCAATCTTTTTTTCTTCTCTTTTTTTTTAATTAGAAAACCTGTGTATCCCCTTTTTAACTAGGTCTGGCATCAGTTGAGGCCTATAGCTATAAAACCAATGAGTGGTTTTTTGTGGCTCCCATGAACACAAGAAGAAGCAGTGTTGGAGTTGGTGTTGTGGAGGGTAAGAAAATCAGCAGCCATTTCCATCAAGCAAATGTTACTGTGTCAAACAGAAGCCTGAATGGTTAAGGGCAGTGGGAGGGAATGGCAAGAACTGTTCCCTAGACCAGTTGGGAAAGATTGATTTTATATGACGTAATTGCTGCAAGTTTTTTCATTCTCCTCTTTATCGTGGTGAAAAATCATGTGCAGCTTTCCAAGAACCTCAAACCTGTATCAGACCAGCCCCTGCCTCCTGTGAATGCAGTTAGGTGTGTGCAGGTTTCTTTGAATCCAAATTCTTCCTGGGCTGCTTCTGGCTGGGGAAAGCCAGCGCTGCTGTGCAGTGGATGCTGCTGCTGCCGACAGACGCTGCGTGGATGGAATGCCCAGCATGGGAAATCTGCTCAGCCACAGAAACAGGAACACAGTTTGTCCCACAGCCCCAAGCTGGTGGTTTGGCAGGAATACTAAAACCTGTGTTTGCTGACATCAGGCACAGCTCTGCTGTGGTTCCTAAGTGAGCAGAGGCCGGTGCTGCGGCAGCTCGGAGCACGTGGGAGGCCTGGGAGGATGGTGGCAGATGTTGGCACCTCGGTGTCACCACCAAATTTGGGGGAGCTGGAACTGAGCAGCTTGGTTTGGACTCAGGAGAATGAAAAGTTGAAGTAGGAACCATTTCTTCCTTTACAAAATCTATTCTGAAGCAAGTGAAAGGCTTTATTTGAACTTGTCTTTAGTGTGGCATAGCCCTTTCCAGTTGGTGCAGTGCAGAGCAGCTTTGGCACAAGCCTTATTATAAACCATATAAACCATGCTTTCAGTGCTTTGGTTTGACCTGGTTGAGTGGAAGTACCTGGAATATGTTCATCTACATGAAATGTGTTTATATGAGAAGAAGGGAGATAAAGTCAGAAGAAATAGTGGTCATTAATTTAAATTTGCATCTTTAAGAAGCACCTCCTTCAAAATTGGCCCATGCTTGGGAAGTGCTGGGCTGCTGTCAATCATTGGAATTTATTCAAGTGGCTTGAATGCAGAAAAAGTATTAAATATGGACCTGAGAGATGCATTTCTGTGGACAAATTTTCTACTGGAGACTCATTAAATCCTTTTCCTTTGCTTTGTTTGAAAGCACAAATAAGTGTTGGATATGTTAGAGTCCATGATAAAAATAATGAGGGCATGTGATGGGCACAGGAGCTGATCATGCTGGTGTAGAGAACAAGCTGCAGCCTGCAGTTAATCCACAGGGTTCATCTGAATGTGACAAAAATTGATCTGATGATCTGAAATATACTGTAAATACCTAATAATCTATGCCAGCTGGGGAAGTGCCTGGACTGTCGCTCTTGCCTGATTCATTGACAAATNCCTATGCCAGCTGGGGAAATTACCTTGTCTTGCCTGGACTGGCACTCTTGCCTGATTCATTGACAAATACCAGGCAGGACCAACAGCACAAATAAGAGTCTGAAATGTTCCTAGAGACAGGAAGATGCAGAAGGAGGCCATGAGTGGGCCTGAGGGAGAAAGAAAAGAGCCAGCCTGTTCTTGGAGCCTTGCAAACATCCAAAACCAGGAGGATGCAAAAGCCTAAGGCTGAAGATAACTGCTGGTGGGAGTCTTGTGCATGCAAAGAATTGCACAGCTGATTCATGGCCAGGCTCTGCTGTCATGGATTGAGAACTGATATTATTTCTAGGTTTTGTACAAAAATTTAGATTAGAATTTTTCTACATATTTGTCGAGCTTTTAAAATTGTTGTTTATTGTAGCATCTAGGAGACTTGGACTTGAACCAGAATGCCTTCTGCTGGCTGCTTTAGTAAGAAGAATCCTTCTCTGCTCAGAGAATGAACTGCCTACATGCAAAACAAGCTGATAGATGATACAGGGAGACAAGGGGAGAGGACCAGTCAGGCCTGGGAACAGAGGACACAGTAGAGCATCAGCCTTGTTTCATGTATGATGCAGTCCCATGATACCTGATTGTGTTCTCTGGTCTCAGTAAGTGTGTTTATCAGCTTTCAGTGAGTTGAGGTAGGGAGGGCTGGATACCCCAGGAGACCCTCACAACACGGTGTATCCTGTGCTGTCACCCCTGGGCACGAGTGACCAGCTGTCCTCAGCTGTGCTTGCAGCATCTCTGGGTTTCCATTTGGCCCAAGTTCTACAGAATCAGGTCTGGGTTTCTTTGCAGGTATTATATTATTATAAGAGGCTATTTTGTATTTATTGCTCATGTGATGCTGTCATTAATGTGCAGTGACAGCCTTGACAGCACACCTGAACAGGGGGAACCCTCCATCAACAGAACACGCTTTGATAATCCCTCTTCTCCTGGCCAACAAGTAATTTGGAAAACCCTCTGGGCTGTGCCTTCTGATGAAGCTGTTGTGTTGTTGACAATTTAACAGCTTTACAGTCACCCCTGTCTGTGAGGCTTTTCCCGGCCATCCCAGCGGGTTTAGGCGTGTCCCCGAGAGCCGCCCCGAGGCAGGATGTGTCCCCGCGGGCCGTGACTGCGGGTGAGCCGTGGCTGTGTGTGTTGCAGGGAAGCTCTACGCCGTGGGGGGCTACGACGGGGCGTCGCGGCAGTGCCTGAGCACGGTGGAGCAGTACAACCCCGCCACCAACGAGTGGACCTACGTGGCTGACATGAGCACGCGGCGCAGCGGGGCAGGTACTGCTCGGGGTGGGCACCACCTTCTCTGCTCACAGACAGGAGGGGAAAGTGGGCTTTGGCACTGCTGGGCTTGCAAGTGCAACCTCTCATCTGCCCCCCGTCCCGTGAGGGGTAAAAACGTCACGGCGTGGAAGCTCTCAGCAGCTCTCCCGACTTTGACAAAATCTGCCAAATTGGGATTGATTTCTGGATTAATGAAGTAATGTTTGGTGTCTCTGAGTAGCCCTGCTGGCAGATGCATCTCACTTGTAAGCAAAGATTCTCTTTCCGAATTGCCAGCTGCAGACACAGCTGGGCGCAGGAAAGCCAAGCTGCACCTCCCTCTCCCCTAGCATTGTAGGGTTTCAGATGAATTTTCATTTTGGATCTCCTGCAAGCACCCAGTGGGTGCTTTGCAACACAAACCACATCTGCACATTGGGTGATGTGTAGGATAACAAAATTCATCTCAGGTTGTCTCTGCTTAGCTAGTTTTTAGTTTATTTTTTGTTAGCAAGAATTGGTGATCTGGAGGATTAGAGGAAAAAAATTGTTGTAAAAGGATTTGATTCTAGTCTTGATGGTTTCTAATTTCCTACATGATCCTGGACCAGGTAGCAATTTGTCTTCCCTGTGATTGTTCCTCTCCGAAAGGGATAAGATCTCTTATCACTGCATTTGAAATCATCTTGAGGTGAATGGAAATTTGTCACTGTTGGTCCTAATGCTCAGTGTGTGCCATGTGTCCTCCCTGATGTTAAATTGTGCAGTTACCCACAGCCAAGCCTGGGGGCTGCTCTTTGGGGCTGAAATGACCCTGAAGGTTAAGCTGTGGTGGGAGTTCCCTTTTGAGCTGGGCAGTTGGAGGCTGCTCTCTACACCCTGTTTCTCTTTCCTCACTCCAGTATCTTTTCTGTAGCTGCAGGTGAGGTAAATATGGACACACTGTTGGTTTGAGTTCTGTAGAAGAGGTTTGTAGTATCTGCTTGATGCTGAAACCTAGTCCAGTGCAGCCTTTCAGGAGAGCAGAATGAGTATCTCCTATTGTTGGCAGTGTGTTGAAACAGCAAGAATTTTGTGCCTGTAGTGAAGTGGATTTTAGTGAGCTGTCTTTGTTGGAAACACTCTGCTCTGAGTGCTGCTTTACAAGTGTTTCTCCATGTAGCAAGAAGTCCTTTGTTAGGAATGCTCATATTCCCCTGCCAAATTTCTTTGCCGTTTTCTGTTCCCCACTTGAAAGCTGAGCTCCTCAGGCTCTGGTTGTCCCCCAGATGCCCTCCAGCAGGGACTGGAGGGGACTGCCCAGTGCCACTGGCCACCAGTGGTGCTGCAGCACGATCTGCTGTACAGCTCCAGAAATGACACTGTGCTCTGCATTGCTGTCCCCGTGCTGACATCTAGTGGGGGTGAGGACAGGTGTTCCCCAGTCCCTGGAGCCACCCCAAGTCCCTGGAGGCACTGGGGCTGTGGGGGTGTGCAGGTGCTGCCTAGGTTTTGTAGATCATAAATTTTTTTAGATTGGAAAAGACCTTTAAGATCATCAGGTCCCACTGTTAACCCAGCACTGCCATGTTCACTGCTAAACCATGTCCCCAGGGGCCGCATCTGCACATTTTTGAACACTCCCAGGGTTTGCTGGACCAGCTGGGGGGTTCCCAGGGATAGCAGGGATGTCCTGTCCCTGTGTGCAGTTCCGTGTGAAAAAGCTTGAGTGTTTCTGACTCTTTGACTCTCTTACTTGCTAAATTAGTTTACTCATTAAATTCTTTCTTACAAGTATAAAATTTCTGTTAACAGCTGAATATAGTCAAATGCCAAGGTGCTGCACACCCAGGCTGCTGGGCTCAGATGCAGTTAAGTGACTTTGCATTTCCCAGTGAACTGCTACAGCTCAGGAGCCAGGACGCACATTTGGATGTGTTCTGCTCTTCCCAAGTCGTGCATGTTGGAGTACTTCAACCACACCAAGGATGTGGCCCAGTAAGGTGGATATTTATGGCAGTTAGAGATTAATTATGTGTTTACCAAAGGTGAACCATGAATCCCAATGTCATATTAGGATTTCAGCACCTCTTGGTGCAGTGAGAGATGGCTGGCCAGAACCAAACCCAGCAGTAGCAAGCAGTGATAATTTGAGAAGGGAGAGGTGACAGTGGCAGACCTATGTACCTGTCCCCAGATGGGGATGCTCCTGATGGAGCTGCTGAGCCTGGGTGGTGCCTGTTCTCTGACTCAGCAGCTGTTCCTGTCCTCTCCTTTCCTGAACAGCAAAGATCCTTGCACAGGGACCAAGTCAAAAACCTGTTGGTACCAGGCTGGCAGGGCCCCTGTCCTCCCTGCACACCACTTAATGCCCATGGTTGAAATGATGTGATTCAGATCTGTTTCTGTTTTACTAACATCCCACCTTGTTAATTTTAATAGAGGCCTTTGAACCTATTAACGAAGATATGTTGCTGGAAGTTTTAACTCTCATGGATTGGTGAACATTTTAATTAACTAATTTACTTAATACTAGGCAGAAGTAGCTTTAAGATCCCTGTCATTCCCAGAGAGTCAGCCAGGGGCCTTCAAAAATGGCTGAGAAGGTGGCATTGGAGGCACCTTGTCTGTGCCAAGTGCTGCCAGGTTTTGGGGTGGGAGTGGGAGGAGAGGAACCAAGTGGCAGCTTCAAGAGCTGTGAGTTGTAAGTTGTTGAGGAGAGGAAGATCATCCAAGTCCTGTGGCACAATGGCAGCAGGAAAAACAAAAGTAAAAGTTCTGAAAGGGGGAATCAGGCTAAAAGCAGAGGGTCCCATGGCAGAAAATATCAGGCAGATGGAAACAAGATGGGGTGGGAGGCAGAGAGCAAGTCAGTGCAAAGAGATGGAATAAAGGCAGAGGAATGTCATGGGACCAGACTGCTGATCTTGGATAGCCTGACAGCTTCCTAAGAGGGAGCATCTGCCAGGCATTACTGTGCAGGTTGCTGTAGTGCCACGGGGTGGGCGGGTGCAGAGTTGACCATGTCCCTGGTGATCTTGATGCACATGTGGCCCGTGTTTTTGGAAGTGCCTGGGAGAGGCCAAGGCCATGCCCAGTGGGAGAACAGGGACGTGCAGCCCTGTCCCGCGCTGTGGCTGACCTGGCTGTGCTCGCAGGTGTGGGCGTGCTCAGCGGGCTGCTCTACGCCACCGGGGGCCACGACGGGCCCTTGGTGAGGAAGAGTGTGGAAGTCTACGACCCAGGGACAAACACCTGGAAGCAAGTAGCAGACATGAATATGTGTAGAAGAAACGCAGGTAACCACGATAAGCCTTTCTCTGGTGGTTGGCTCGGTTGTCTGTCTGTGGTTTTTAATGCGATTCACGTGCTCGTGGTGTGTGTGATCAGCGTTGTAAAAGATAAAAGTGGGAGTTGAGGGATCTGCTTGGGAGTGAATCAGGATGTGGCAGCAGCGTGCTGTGGGGGATGAGTCAGCCCCTGTCTCACCATCTGTGCTCTGCTTTGAGGTGTGTGTGCGGTGAATGGTCTCCTCTACGTGGTGGGAGGCGATGACGGTTCCTGCAATTTGGCCTCCGTGGAGTACTACAACCCCAGCACAGACAAGTGGACGTTGTTGCCAACCAGCATGAGCACAGGGAGGAGTTATGCAGGTAAACAGGCAGTGGGAGAGTGTGGAGCAGTGGAATCATCCGTAAACTTGAGGGCTGTGCCCCCTGAAGCTTTAATTTTACTTTTTTTCATATGTTTTATGTTGATTTCAGTAGAAGAAACTTTCACAGAAGTGGTAGACACCTCCCTCGTTGCTGGCCTTTGGCTTTGCAGGATGATTGTAGCCACGTGGCAACCCAGGAGCTGCTCCAACCATAACTGTGTCTGTCTGTTCTTACAACAGGTGTGGCTGTGATTCACAAGCCCTTGTGACACACGATCAAGCCAATGTGAGGAGCAGAAGTGAAGTGGATCCAGCTAGGTGGTGTTGGGAAGATGACTGACCTCTGACTTGACCCGTCTCATTGCTGTTCATGTCTTAGCATGACAAGTGATACGTTGCAAGCATCATCCACTCTGCAGTGGATTGCATAGCCAAGTGAAAATCCCTCTGGGGACACGTTCCATGCTAGACACGAGGTGTTGCTTGTTATCTGTGGTGCAATCAACTGTTCTTCTCGATGGCATGTGTCCTGAGATAAACACTGTGCTTGGACTGCAGGCACGGAGTTCCTTGTGTGAAACAAAACTGCTATGTTTGGGCATGTGAGTAAAAACAAACGTTTCTGGATTTCTTCCCTACTGATGCTCCGTGCACATTGTTGGTTGAACTCCTTACTCACTGTGCCTGGAGGGTGGACTTTAATACTGGCAGTGCAAACTTCTGAGTTCCAACAGAGGAAAAGGGCAGAAATGGACTGGAACAGGGTGGTCTGGCTCGAGTGTGACGCTGTCTCAGTCATGCGTTTGTACATGCCACTGGACTGCTGTATGTATCCCTGAAATGCCTGTGGAAATAAACACCATGTGGTTTTTCTACTTGCCATGAATGCTGTGTGCTGTGCGTGACGGGACCTGCTGGGCAGTGCCTTCCCCGGGGCTGAGCTCTCAGCACCTGAGCCACACCAGACTCCACGGCCCCACACAACACGTGCTGCTCCCACGGGGTTTATTGCTCCTGTGAAACAAATGTTGCTTGAATAGAACATGTTCCCAAGCCACACGTTTCAGCTGTGCTGAAAGCTTCAGTTCTAGTTCTGTCCAGCATCTCAGTGCCATTTCATAGTAGAGCATTTAGGTGTTAAAATGTACCTTATGGTGCCATTAATGTAGAGACATTCCATACAGCGAGAGCCCTCTGTCACCCAAGCAGGGATTAATGAGCCAAGTAAAATACCTGCAGTGTTTTAATGCTTCCAGACCATGGAGATTAAGTAATCACTGTCGCTGTAATTGCTATTTTAGTCTTGCCCTTACTGAAAGCATTCCTCTATTAGTATGAATCCTCATAAGATTATTCAAAACAGACAAATCTAGATCCAGATGTAAGGGACCTGTCTTGCTTATATACCAAATTCTTAAAGTTTTCTGTTTAAGAAGGTGTTTGACTTTAAAATACCTTTTTGTGTCTCCCTGTGAGCTCTGACATGCTTCTGCATACAGAGGTGAGCTCCCAGAAGCTCCCCAGCTAAAGGGAACTAGTGAAGAAAAATATTGTCTCGACTCCTCTTCTTGTTGTTTGGTTTTGTTTTTTTTTTTTGTTTTTGTTCTGTTTTCCTTGCCCAGATCAGCTGAGGCTTTTTGTTGTGGGCAGCTGTCCAGTGTAGTTATGCTGGTTTCTGTCTCTGTAGATCTGCTCTGTGTGACCTTAGACAGTAGAAAAGAAAAACACTTAAACATTTGTTTCAGAGAGATCTAAGCTGCATCATCTTGTGCTGCTTTAGTAGAGGAGTGGGTTACTTCTGTAAATATGAAGTCTTTGGTGTTTGACTTGACACAGTCCCTGTAAGATGGGTGCCTGTTCACTGTGGGGGAAACAGCCCCTGCCTGTGTTGTGTCACTGCCCTGCAGAGGGGATGGCATTCCCCTCATGGGAAATGTGAGGTAGCTCCCACTCCTCTTTGGATGTTCTTGCTTTTACAAACAAGGGCAAACTGTCTAAAGAAAAGCTGCTGCTACTCTTTATGTCTAACCTTCCACTGTATGTGAGCTCAGAGGACTTGAAAATAGTAATTAAAAAAACATTTTAAAAAATCAGTCTTTTCCATAATACCCTTTAAACTTTCTGTTTTGAGTTTTACAATCTGCAGCAAAACGTGCCAAAATAATAATGTGACATGCTGCTCTCCTGTGAGGTGCTGCTCACTGTAAAAGCCATTGAGGCTGGTAGGAATGTATCCCAGAGGAATGTACCCTGGTAGGAATGTATCCCAAAGAAATGTTTCCCTGTGTGCAGCTGCTGTGGGATCAGAGTCCTGAGATGCATGTTTGTGGTGGCATCAGGAAGGTGATGAGGCCTCAGCTGGGACAGACTCAAATTCACTGGCTCAAAAGGTGGTTCCCTTCCATGCAGCTTGGGAATAAAGGATAAAATGGGACAGACAAAGCATGCAGTCACAGGAGGTATCTCTTGTTGGGCAGAAGTGACTGGACAAGCATTTGGGCACATGTGGCCCTTGCTAGGTCTGGTATAGACATAAAGCTACATAAACTCCTTTATAAACTACTGTACAGCCCAACTGCAGCTCAGTAGTTGGGAGCAGTCCCCAGCCAACATTCTCACACCTCTGGCTTCACTGGAGTAAAGGCAAATATTATCCAGAGTCTGAGTTTATGTGGGCTGGAGATAAAAATTGGTAGGTACTGCTAGAGAGGTGCAAGGTTGCAATTTGCTGTGTTTGTCAGATGTGAAAAGTGGGTATACCTGGAGGCGGGATAATTTTATCCCCTGCTATCCATCTGTTCATAAACCTTCCTTGCTCGTAAGGAAAACAGGTTTTGGTGGTTCTCTGCTCTTGTAAAATGGCACTTCTGCCCAGTGCTGGCCCAGAGCTGGGGCTTGCTGGACAGGGCTAGGACTCACAGCCCTTGCCAGGGACGAGTGATGCTGTTCCCAGCTGCAGCCAGTTCTCCTCGATGGCAAATGCCACATTTCCTCCCCTCCTTCCCAAACGTTGCAGTGTTATGCAAGCCAAGTGACCTCGTTTTCCAGCTATGCAATACAAACAACCCTAAACGTGTGATGAACCAGCTGCACCCCCTGCCCCCAAAATGCTGTTGGAATTTGTCTTTGACGTGTGGTTTCGTGTTTGTGTTGTTCATTTTGAGCACCTGAGCCAGATCCTTTACAGATTGCCTTTTTCTAGGACTGAAAACGTAGCATTAGCACTAACAAATTTTACTGTAAATATTTTTATAAGACGATTTAAGATAATTTTTGGATTGCTTTTTATGGTCTTCAATGACATTTCTGGATCTAATTCGTGCACTCCAGTGTGGTTTTTGCTGGCTGTGGTGTAGGTGTGGCTCTGTATGTTCTCTGCACAAGAAATGCCACATTGTGAGAAAGATCTGGGGTAGCTGTTGTGTTGGTTTTAATGTTGGAAGGATTGCATTGGGCTCCACATTATGAGATGAATTCAAACCCATTACCTCAGTCACCAGGAGGCTCTTAGATTATTGGTTATTTTACAGTGATTTCAATACCATGATTTAATTTTCTTGTGCCATGAGTTTGTTTCCTAGGTAGTTTGGGGGACAAGCTGTCACTTGGTGGTTCTGTTTCTTGGCTCCTGCATGAGCTGCTTGAGGACAGAGATACTCTGCCCACAGCAGTCTGGGCACAAACCCCCAGATTGCCAAAATCAGACAAATTATTGCAGGACATTTAGTAAAAGCTTTACAGACCACACTTAGACCTCTTCCTCATGTTGGTCCTTTGTGAATATGAACACTTTCCTCAGCTCCTTCTGTTGTAATCTCTTTTTGGGGTCACCTGTGCTTGACCCCCTGTGGGACCCTGACCTTGGGTTTCCTAAAGGGGGCTTTGCTGTTGCAGAAAGCACCCCAGGATGAGCCCCAACCCCAGCAGCATCACGTGTGCTGCACACCCTGCTGGGCTTGCAAAGCAGGGCAGATTTGCCTCAGGCAATCTGTTGTTTAAACAAGTTTGAATAAAGTCCATCTTTTCCATTGGTGCCTAATAGATAAATCGGGGGTGATTAAAATCAATTTTCAGTTCATTCAGTTCATCCAAACAGTGTCTTTTTATGGATGTGTACAAGTAATTACCATAAATACACTTGGCAGCGTTTGCATGTCACCACCATGCAAGCTGAATACTGTTCTCTGGTTTACACTGTTTGGAGACCAAAATCCTTAATACCCAGTGAGGTGTGATGCCTGTTCATCCAGCTACTGTGATGCTTCAAGAGATGAATGCAGCTCGGTCTTAACCTTTGGGATTCATTATTCATATATTATCAAAGCAGTTGCCCCCTTTGCCCACATCATGCCCCAAAATCACTTTCACGTGAGCATTATTTGTTGCTCAGAGCTGCAGTGTTTGGGAGTGTGCTAGACACTGTGGTCTGGATATGGGCTCATTCACTTCTTTTCATCTGCCCTTATCTTTGTTTATGGGTTTATAAATTATTTTCCTCCACAGTGACAATGAATAAATAAATATTGATAATTTTAATTTGTATATTTTATGTATGAAGAGCCTCAAGAGTAATGAATGATTGTGAAATAATTTACCTTGGTGTGAAATTTTTTGGTTTTGCAAACCAGACTTTGTTGGTTCAGTAGCTGACAGTATACTGTAACAAGTTAGTTGGCTGTTTAAGCTCATTTTTTAAATTAAAGATTTTTTTTTGCATGAGTGTGGAGGAACAAAGGACTTTGCAAAATAATTCTCTTGGTAGCTGTCTTGTCCAGTGCAACGAATGCCTGAAGAAACATTCTTCACTGATATATTTATATTATGAAAGAAAATCACACTGTAGTTCCCCATAATTTAATTTGAATAAAAACTGGACTAATGAAACTTTTCTGGGTCTGCTTTGACGTCATTGGCTTCTGACAATGAGGAACAGTCTCATCACTCCACATGGCTTTATTTGTCCCCTCTTTAATTACAGCAGGTGCCAGCCTGGGGTTACTGTGCCCCTTGGTGTGGGGCAGTGGCACTCACCTGCTGATGCTGAGATGCTGCCCTGGTGCCAAGCTCTGCTGCTGTCCCAGACTCTGCTCTGCTGCTTTTCCAAGGGAAGTTAAAAGCATTTCTCTTGGGGGTGGGGAAGCCCTTGGTTCAGGGCATTGTTGGCAGAAGACAGAACCTTTTAGGGAACGCAGTTGGGAAGAGAGAAAACACAAAAATGGGAGTTTAGCACCTAGGGCTCAGTATTTCTTAATAACACTATAAAGTAATACATTAACCAAGTCACCCAAGTCATTTTGCCTTATGCTCACAAAACATCTCACTGAGCTCTCTGGTCTTCCAGAAATGCTCCTTGTGCCTCCCTCATCTGTTAATACCAATGTACGACATCAAATTTACCATGTGGGATCCTGAAATTTAATTACCTGACACACAGATAATGAATGACATATTGTGGGTTGCTCTGTGCAGCTGGGGGACTTTGCAGTTATTCCTTATTTCATTTCAAAATGACTTTTCTCTTGTGCAGCTGGCTCCTTTTTATTCATGTTTAAACTGATAAATCTATGAATCTGTGAACCTGCAGCTAAAGAAGAGCCTTGGCAATCCAGGGAGAAATCTCACTACCTTGATTTCGCTGCCTGATTTTTTTTTTCTTCTATTATTGTTTTTGCATCTTATATTTTCACCTTTGGGCATGTTTTCCACCCTACATTAACCCTTGACAGGGCAGAAGCTGTGTAGCAGTAGCTGCCACCTTGCCTCATTCACCTCAGAAGGGTAAGGGTTGGGGTTTTGCAGTGAGGAAAGGGAAAGCAGAGAAAAAAGGAAAGAAAAGAGGGGAAAACCTCACCCAGCAGGGTTCCAAGGTCAGAAAAGCAGCTCCTCTCTTTGTTGTTGGGTATCACACATGCTGGAATAACCCAGGGTGGGGTGTGCCCCTGCTGCAGCAGGGATGTTTGATTTGGTACCTGTTTGATTTAGTACCTGAATCAAAGGTAGGGCAGGAAACAACCTCACCTATGGAAGCTTCAACACCTGATCAAAGATGAAGCTGTTCATTTGTAGGCCCGAATGAATAAATAAGGCCAAAGAGGAATCCCCCGTGTCCCTGTGCCCCGAGCTGCAGTGCTGATGTGGGCTGGAGATGGGAGGTGGCTGTGGAGGGTTCAGATGGCAAAATTGCCTCTGCTCTGGCTGGAATCTTGTTCTTTGACTGTGCTAAGGGTGCTGTGTGATGGCAGAGAATAACTGCAGTTAAAAAATAACAAAATCTGTTGGATACTTTTGAAAAAGCCTCTAGGAGGCAAAGGACCACTACAGAAATATTGCTAAGAACCACCCAGGGCTCCTAAAGCATCCCACAGTTGCTCAGTGACTGATGATATTGCCTCACAGAATGTTATTCTGCACTGTAAACAAGCACAAAATCACTTAACTACTCAGTGACATGAAATATTCTAAGAAATTTGCCAAAGTGATTAATGTGAACGTTCTTGTTCAGCAAATTGAATGAGATTTAATTGGTACAGCTGCTGAAACTCAATGCATTTGATTTGGCCTTGATTTACAAAATACGTTATCATGAGCCTCCTCCTTTCCCTGCAAACCTCCACAGCCTCTGCTAAGCATATTGCTCAGTGAATTACTGGTCTTAAATGTTAGAGGGTTTTTTCCTCCACTCAGTAAAACTTCTAAAAGAGCCCTTTAAAGTATGAATGCTTGTCCCAAAGGATCTGTTCTTCTTTCTTAACCACAAGAGATTTAAATGTTACTTTTCAATGTTTTTCCTATACTTTGTTACATTATACTCTTTCCACAACATTTTGTCACTACTTGTTCTAAAAATCCCCCTTACCTTTCACTTTGGATAGAGAAAATGCTGCAGGAGACGTGGGGCACCATGATCCAGTCTCAACCCACGGACAACCCAAGAAAAAGGAGATTTTAAAAACCTGCAAGGGCAGGGCTTTATGTCTCAAAAATCAGTCGAGTTACTTGTTACATAAGTTGTTTTTAATAGCTGTATCTTGAACATAAAACATGCTTCTGTTTTTGAAAGCATGTGTGACAATTGGGAGTAGCTTGGTTTATCTAACAAAAATGAAACTGATGTCTTTACAATCTTAGTTAAAGAAAAAAAAAGTGGGAATCCAGGTGGAAGCAAGTTACTTAAAGCAGGTGCACCTGTTTGATGACTTAACCTTAATTGCCATCAATTGGTTGAAGCACAGGAGTTGGCTGTCTCACCTGTATCTGTCTCTCCACCCTTTTCCTGGCCACCCCGTGCAGGGGAGCTTTGATCCCTGATCTGGACTGTCTCCCACTTTTTCTTTGCAAGAAATACCTTATACACCCACTTGGCCCCCGAAAACTTGTCCCACCAGGAGCAAACAGGGACTGGTTTCTGTGGGAGCTGCTGCGGTGGAAGTCACGGAAAGCGGTGTGGCTGCGAGGGGGATTTGGCAGAGCAGTTCCCGAGGACATCGCAGCCCTGTGGCCAGAGGAGAGGGGGAGGGAGTGAGGATGGAGCTGCAGGGGAAGAGGCAGGCACGAAGCAGGGGGAGTTCACAGGCTGGGTGTCACACGGGGGGCTCCCTTGGCCAGAGGTGGTTGCAGCCATTGGAGCATTTGGCATGGGCTGGCGGTGGCATCTGTGCCAGGTCACAGAATTCTTGTCTTCTCTCCTTTGTGCTTCCTCTCTGCATCTCTGCTGTTCATGCTGTAAGAAGAAAAAATTCTGGGACCCCTCCCTAAGTGCAGGGGATGTTTTCCTAGAAGGAGATGATGCATTGAGGATACAGCACCAGAGATTTCTCTTGGTTTCACCTGTGCTTGGAGATGGATATTTTCTTGAAAAGTTATTCTACGTTTAATGAGTTCCAGCAGTTAATATGTCTGTTTATGGCAAAATATTGCAGCCTCAGGTGCTGACTGAAGGAATGTGATGCTCCCCACTGCAATCCTGCTGGCAGTAGGATGCACTGGGGGGCTGGATGCAGTCGGGGTGCTGGGCTGAGGGATGCAGGTTCAGGTGGGAGTCCTGGTTTGGCTGCCCCGGGGCTGTCCCAGCAGGGCTGATCTATCAGTGCCATCAGCCTGTTTGCTGATACAGGGCTCCTGAGGAGTACGTGGTCCTGGGTGATACATCAAGTGATAGCTCTCTTTGATTCCTTTCCAGGCTGTTATTTATTATGACTTTTTTTCTTCCTCTTTTTCACGCTTCAGCACTTTCCCTTTGTCCCCTGTGTGTGCACAGTGTCAATGACAACGAGTCCTGCAGCTGGTGTCCCCCACGCTGGTGACAAAGGGGACTCAGGGGTGATGTCCCTGCTCACAAATGTCTCCTCAGCTGCTGCTGTAGCTCAGGGGACAAGTGTCAGCCTAAAGGGTGGTGCAGAGACTGGGGAGCACAGCCAAGAAGAAAGATCCCGTCTTCACAGGAGGGTGTACTGAGACAAAAGAGATTTATCAGGTTGTCATTTGTGAAGGGGGGAGAGGGAAGATAATTCCCATCTGGCTTGTGAAAAATGCTTCTTAGCTGAAGACAAATTGATTTTTTTTTCTGCACTGAAGGTGGCATTGAGTTTTAAAAGTTTAAAAAAAATGTAGATTTTTAAACTTGCTTAGAAAACAGCTGCAAACCCTCGTCTCCAAGGAGACATGAATTTGGGTGAAGAAAACTATGATTTTTTTAGTGCTATGTGCAAGAGAAAGACACTTCATTTATTGAAGTGGGGTTCCTCCCCCCCCCCCCAAAAAAAAAAAAAAAAAAGTGAGGAATCACTCAGCTTCCAGTGTCCTCTTGTCCTGGGGAAGTTTTGGTGTCTGTCACAGTGATTTTAACTTTGTGACTGTGTTCTAAACAATTTCTTTTGTGTGGCAACTACCTAAGAATAATTAACCCAAATTAATCCCTCTCTGTTTTCTGTATGTTTTATAATATCTGATTGCTATGTTTGATAATTAATATGGCAAACAGTTTTTCAGAAAAATGGGATTAGGAAGTCCTAAAAATGTATGTTAGAAAATAGTATCAGTTTCTCCAGACTCAAATAGCAGATATAAAGGATCCTTTCTGCCCAGCAGGTGCTTATCTAGTGATAATTCAGGTCTTCCAGGTGTGTGGCTGGAGATATTAGATATAATCATACAGCTTCCTCATGAGATAGTCTATGTCCTTTATTATAATGCCTATGTAATTTTTTTCCCCTTTATCTAGTTAAAATTCTGCAGTTTCAAATGCACGCAGCAATTGAGTCAGCGCGGGGTAAATGTCTGTTTTCTCTGGGGCTGGCAGGGTGCAATCATCCCCAGGGTGTGGCAGCAATCACTCCAGAAAAATCTCTTTGAATTCGTGGCAATGGGAGGAAAGAGGTTGAGGAACCTGATGGGATTCGGCTCGGGATGTGCCGTACAGAGCACTGGACTCTGGGGGTCAGCACAGCCAAATAAATGAGCGTGAGCCTGGCTAGCAAGAGCCTTCCGTGGTTCAGGGGGACTTCCTGAAAACAGTCTTTGAGGAAAAAATATAAAGATTTTCTTCTCGAGCAGTGCAACTGCACGATGCCAGCACCGGTGTTGGATTTTGCACATGGATTGGGATGACAAGTACTGTGACACAAATCCTTCCTGCTCTGTTCTGCAGAGTCATCATATCTGAGCCTTGTGTTTGATGGCACACATTAAAAACAAGCTGCAGACAAGAAGCTGGAGTTTTTAAGGGTTGTTTCTTTTAAGCCATGTACTTGGTCATCCTTTTTCTGGTAGGAGGTGCCTGAAGCTGCAGTGACCTGATGTGTGGGGGAGCCTTTAAATTGATCTTAGGGGCAAAACCTGTGCACTTGGAGTCGCAGTCTTAGTTCAGCCTCAGTATTGGCTGCCTGGGAGCTCTTAGGGGTGTCATGAACTCTTTTGTGGACGGAGCTGTGTGGAGGACACTGAGGGGCTGGAGCATGTCCTGATAAGGGCAGGGAAGGGTCTGGAGCACGAGGCTGATGAGGAGCAGCTGGGGAGGCTCAGCCTGGAGAAAAGGAGGCTCGGGGGGGACCTTGTGGCTCTGCACAACTCCCTGACAGGAGGGGACAGCTGGGGGGTCGGGCTCTGCTCCCAGGGAACAGGGACAGGAGGAGAGGGAAGGGCCTCAGGTTGTGCCAGAGAAGGTTTAGCTTGGCTATCAGGGAAGAATACTCCATTCTTCTTCTACACTGTCTAGCCCTGGCACAACCTGCCCAGGCAGTGGTGGAGTCACTGTCCCTGGAGAGATTTAAAAGACGTGTAGAGGTGGCACCTGAGGACATGATGTAGTGGTGCCCTGGACAGTGCTGGGGTAACAGTTGGACTTGATGATCTTGGAGGGCTTTAACAACCTAAACAATGTTATGATTTACCCCACTTCACAGTTTGTCTGCTAATTCTAGTCCCCTCAAGAAACTCAAAGCAGGAATCATCCCTTACTGATGGAGAAAAAAGCTGGTCTCTCTGCAGCTGGGACATGCTAAAGATGCCTGGAAGAAATTTGGCTTTTTGCCTCCTATATAATGATCGAATCCTGCCAAAGCTGCTGATCCTCGAGTGCAGGTGACAAGGAAGGATGAGTGGATACTACTCTCCAACAGCTGAATTCTGGGATCCAAATCTAATGGAAACAACATTTAAATTTCAAGTCTCAATGACATTACCTTTACCTACAAGCTACTCAGCTCTGTAAGTAGCATTTAGTAATTTCTGCACGTCAGACAGTATGATTTTGTTGTGCAGGTACAGGTGGTTGCAGGGCAAACAATTGCTCCTGGTAGAAATCAGAGCCCCTTATTAGTTTCACTCTGCCTCCTACCTCGGGGGCTTTTTTATTTGAAATAAGGCCCCAGAGGTTATTAGCATCTCCCTTTTCTATCATAACCCAGAAGTGGGCACTGCCTAGGAAGGCACTGATTGCCTGTGCTGTCACTGGCTTGTTGATGAACCAGAAAAGCTTCTATTAGTTTATGGAAATGAGACTTAGACTTACACAAAAGCTTGACACTATGCCATGTTTTTAATTAGTTTTTTTGAAAAGATATGTGAGATGAGACATGCATACGCCACCAGTTCTTAATGTGGTTGTTAAGGAGCAGGTCCTTGGTTCTGAAATCTGTGTCTTTTTTCAGTGATCTCATTTTATAATTACCATATAAGCAAATCAGACAGATTCCTCTAATTCTGCCCTTTCTAGAAAATACCTTTTTAGTTGGCCAGTTTCTTTCAATGAGAGATTATCTGGATTTGTTCACAAGCAAATGGTAAAAATCAAGATCAGTTACTTGATTATTTGTAATAAAACAGCTAGTTTTAGTACTAACAGAGACTTTTCAATTAAATATTTTTCCTCAACATTTTAATCTTAGGAAGCTACAACAGATTCCCAAAATCTTGTGATTTATGGGTAGGATTATTAGTGGAACCTGGTCCGATTTGTGGTTTCTTGAGGGAATCACTAACCTTTTGAAGACTTTTTTTTTTCTGTTGTGTCAGGAAGCAGCTTCACATAGGCAAGTAAATGTGGAAAAAATGTAACCTACTCCATTGTCTGATCACCTTAAAATATCCCCTAAACTGTTCAGTCTCAGATTTTGACAGTTTAACAGATGACAGTTTGTTTCATCACCTTTGGTAAATCCAGCTTTAATTAACTGACGTTTTAATGGTTCCTAAGTGGTCACAGGCTTCAATATAACGGAATTTAATTTAATTTGTTGGGCATGGTTCTGCACTGGGGAAGTCCACAGCCAAGCCTGTGTTCTCACCCCTGCTGCAGCAGTGCCAGCCCACAGTCCATCACTCACAAGTGTCATCAAGAGCTGGTCCAGAGCCCAGCTAAAAGCTGGCTAGGGACAGCAGGAGGCTTCACCAGCTCTCCATGTGACTGCAAATTTGTGAATCACTGGGAACTCGGGATGATTGATTGATTTAAAGGAAAAGGCACATTCCCTGTAGGAGTGGGGCCTGGCGGGGGATGTCACCTGGGGGTGTCCTTGCTGTGGCACTGAGGATCCTGTGCACACTGGCACAGCTCCCTCCTCCCCCACTCAGTTCAGCACTGACCCCACACAGCCACGAGAAACCTCCCAAAGACTCCAAGAAAGTGCTGGTTTGTGACCTGGCAGATCTCTGAGGCTGGCTTTTTAAAGGGATCTGGAGGAAAAGCACCACAACCCAGGGGACACCTTTGAATTGCTTTTTAAAGGGATCTGGAGGAAAAGCACCACAACCCAGTGGACACCTTTGAATTGCCACATCCATGCGATGTTGAGGAGATACTGACACTGAATTCTGCCTCTTGCAGAATTCAATATTTGAACCACCTTTGTTCTCTAAACCAGGCATTATAATCTTCGAATAATAACCATCTCTCTTTCACCAAATATATTTTCTATCCTGTACCTGGGCTCCAATGTCCAGAGAGACACTTCACCTGCTCTGCTAGTGCAACTCATATTTGTCCTGTTGAATGAAGCTGTCTGCAGCTTAAAAGTACACAGAGATGTGCAGAGCATAAGCTGTACAAATGTTAGCCCTGGAGTTTGAAGGCCTCTATTAAATTGGCCTACTTATATTTGCATGTGTATTTACTCAATTCCTTTCTTTACCAAATATGTTCAGCATGCCAGGGGAATGCTTCACTGTTTCACCTGCTGGCAGGACATCTGTATCACTTCCCACCTAAAAGTGGTGTTGCATCAATCTCTACCTGTTGCCAAAGATACTGATTTACTAAGAAGCTAAAATACTGTGTTTAGAACACAGAATTTAATCTAGTAATCTTAAAAAAAAAAAACCTGTATGTGATACCTTAGCTGTTCTGCTTGCCATGCCTCTAGCTGGAACATGGACAACTATTTTTATTTTTATAATACTTATTATAACTTTACTTGTTCTTCTCAATGGTCACAAAGCACAGAAATGTTCTTCGTGGCAGTGATCTGGTTTGATGTGTTATGTTTATACAGGACCTTTTTGTTCTGATGGTGCTGAATGGAAGCTTTTATAAAACTGATACAGATTGAGACTCTTCACTTTTAGATTATAGTTCTGGAGGGGTGTGGGGGGGTGGGGGAATCTCATCAAAACTGTGCTCTGCAAGCAGGTACTGCTCAGAGTTTTAAAGATAAATGGTGTGACACCCCATTTTACTCAATCATAGCTATAATGAGAGATAATTTGGTGATCTTACCCAGGAAGGGTTGGACAGACTATGCCAGCCCTGATGTGATGGCTTTGCTGTGTCTGGACTCATCACCTACATCACTTGGAGCTTCTCTGAGCTCATAACCTCGATGGCTGTTTCCATCCTTCACTTCCTTCTGTCTGTCTGACCTCCTGGCCACTTCCCAATGGGTTTATCTAAAATGGAATTGGAATATAGAGGAATTATGTCCAACCTGGCAATGCAAGGCACTGCCGAGGACTATGGAATAAACAAAGACAAGTTGCTGACAGAGCCCTGGCTAACAGGAGAATTAGCAAACTCAGCTGCTGCCAGAAGTGTTTCAGCCAGTGGAACTCTTACCCCAGGGGCCAAGAAACCCCTGTGGCAGCAGATCCCAGTTTCTCCAGCCATGCAGGAAGGAAGACGCTCACCCAGCCACCCTCTGGCAAAACTCTTTCATGGTCCATGTGAAGGCCATTCACTATGCTCAGCATGTACTGAAATTACAACTAAATAAGTACTAGTATTAATTTAATTTAACTATTACCTGAATATAGCAAGGATTTAAAGGAAAAATTAATTTCTTGATCTTCCTGGTGTAATATTGCTTCTGCAAACTCCTCAGCAGAGGATGGGGAACCCTGGCAAGATTCTAAATATTGCTAAATGCTGCCTTTAACCGTGCAATGTCTTAGCACAGAGAGGATGAAATTAATGAATCAGATGATAATGAAGGTATAACACAACAAGATGAATGTTGTGCCCAGAGGTTAATTATCAAGTAATTCAAGGGAGGCTGCCTTTATAAGATTAAGATTTTTGTGACAATGTTGTGTGTTGGTTTTGCATGGCCTGGTTTTGGTAGTGGGGAGCCACAGAGGTGGCTCCTGTGAGAAGCTGCTGGAAGCTTCTACCGTGTCCAGCAGAGCCAGTCCCTGATGGCTCTGAAGATGGACACACAGCTGGCCAAGGCTGGGCCAGTCAGAGATGATGGTAACGCCTCTGTGATGACAGATTTAAGAAGAAAATCAAAATGAAGTGGGGCACAGTTTTTTCCTCACCAGAGAAGAGGAGGAGGTGAGAACATGTGAGGGAAACAGCATGGAGACATGACATGACACCAAAGTCAGTGCAGGAGGGGAGGAGGTGCTCCAGGGGCTGGAGCAGAGATTCCTCTGCAGGCTGTGGTGAGACTGTGGGGAAGCAGCTGTGCCCTTCAGCCCCTGGGGATCCACAGGGATGCAGAGATCCACCCACAGCCCCTGGGGATCCACAGGGGATGCAGAGATCCACCCACAGCCCATGGGAATCCAGGGGAATGCAGAGATCCACCTACAGCCCCTGGGGATCCAAGGGAATGCAGAGGTCCACCCACAGCCCGTGGGGAAGGTGCCCACACTGGGTCAGGAGGATGCCAGGAGGTGGCTGTGACCCAGTGGAGAGAGGGCCCTGCTCCCAGGCTGAGCAGCCTGTCCTTGCAGGATGGCACCCTGGGGACAGTGACCCACAGCACAGCAGTTTGGGGAGGGCTGTGTGCCCGTGGGGGAGTTCACATTGCAGCAGGTGCAGCGTGGCTGCTGCTCCTGAGAGTGACCCATGCCAGAGAAGTTCACAGAGAGCTCTCCCGTGGGAGGGACCCACGGCCTCACAGGGGAAGGACTCCCCTCCCTGAGCAGAGGAAGATAATCTCGGTGATGAACTGACCCAAACCCCCCTGCCCTGTCTCCCTGTGCTGTCGGTGGGAAGGAGGGAGGGGCTGGGGGGGAAAAAGGTGTTTTAAGGGTTTGTTTTACTTCTCATTATCCTCCTCTGACTCTGTTAGTAATAATTTCACTTTGTACCTTTGAGTTGAGCCTCTTTTACCCATGAAGTGTTTTCTCCCAGTCCTTATCTCAACTCAGGAACCCTTTGTTTAGTGTTTTTTCCTCTCCTGTGCCCAGCTGTGGCAGGGGAGGGTGAGCGAGCAGCTCTCGTGGGTGCCTGGTGTTGGGCCAGTGTCAAACCAGGACATGTTGTTTGCCTTTATACAAACCAAAATCCAACACTTAGTAAAGGAACAACAAATTAAATCCTTCACAAAGCAGGTAGATTTGATTAGCTGTGTTTGTTGTTCAGAAGAGCCTGGCATTTCTGCAGCCTGAGACGTGAGAGAACTTGCTTGACATCCCTGGCAAGGCAGGGTCTCGCCAAGGCAGGTGGATGGATGGTCTTTGGTGATACAACCCCTGGCATGGGGTACCCCAGCAGTGATGGGGAGCTGCAGGTTCCTCAGCAGTAACTATGTGAGTTTTGGTGAAGCTAAAAGTGACTGATGAGCAATTGCACACGGTGGAGGGAAGAGTTTGAGCAGGGGAGCTGGATCTGTGCCTGCTTTTCCTGGCCACTCCATCCACCAGCTCACTTTCACAGCACAGCATCCAAATCATGTTACCCTTCCCAGCAGGAGTGACCCTGGGGAAGGCAGGGAGGGTGGGGTGAGAGATGGAGAGAATTGTTTTGCCCAGAGGTAGAGTCTGCTCACACGTAGGGGGGAAGGAAGGCAGACCAGACCTCCATGAAACAGATGAGGTCAGTATGTAGAAAACAGAGTTTGGAAAAAACTGTAAGAGTAGAAAAAATGCAAAAAAATTTAAATTAATAATAATAATAATAAAAACTGTTAGAGTAGAAAAGATGTTGTGAAACATCTAGAAGTCAGTGAAACTCCTCCAGGTGGTGGAAAGAAGAGACACGGAGTGCTGTGAGCTATACAGGCTTTGAAAGAAGCCAAAAGTAGGGCAGGAGTGCAGATGTCTGAAAATAATGACTGTGCAAGAGGAAGACTCAGCAAATGAAAGGAAATTGGGTAGTTTGCCCTAAAAGACTATGGGAGTAGCAGCCTTGGTTTGGGCAGTCCATGGAAACACTGTGGCTGCTGGTAGCTGAGTTCTGAATGAGGCAGAAATATGCATGCAGTTTCAATTTCTAAAAACTCCCATTTTACCTGATTTCAGTGCTGGAATAAGCATTTAGAGTTTAATAGAAATACAGTTCTGAAGGCTGGGTGTCCTGAGGAGACATTCCTGGTTTGGAATAAAGTCACTATTCTTGTAACACTGAGTTAGTCAAGAATTATTTTGGCCATTAAAGGACACTGAAACCCTTAGGAAAAGGTGGGTTTTTTTCCACCACAAGATGGCATCAGTTTTGCAGAGATAGGCTGGAGACAAGAGTGGCTTTAAAATAAAAACGTTTTAAAATTTATATCAGACTGATACGAACCAAGAATTTGTCTCACGTGTCTCTCGGAAACCTGTGTTACCCCAAAGCTTATTTGGGGTGGAGGAAATGAAGGTGATCAGATTAGCCAGTGCAGCTGCTGATTGAGATCCTACTGGCATGAACAAAATTTTGCCTGCAAATGCTTTTCTGCTGTTTGTGCACATCAGACCTAAGTGAGTTTGTATTTTCCTCACAGGCCTCCTAAAGCCTTTCAGTTGTTTGCTGTAAGCTAGCAACAATATTTACCCTCATTTAAAATTCATCTAAAGTGTTCTAAAGGTCTTTATTGTGGTTTGCTTTATAGAAATCCTCATTTACATGTTCAGTGCTTCACATGTGTATTTTCCAGTCCTTTTTCAGGGCTCTATTTTTACTCTGTGTGGCCTCATAAAGTTATTTTGAGGTAAAATCCCTCTAAATACTTGTGTTGTCTCATAGATCTCTGAACATCATCAGCTGGACTGTGATTTATATTAATTTAGACAATTTTGTAGTTGTTATTTAAATCCAATTGTAATCTACTAGTAAACTCAGAGTATATTGGTACTTCTTAGACTTCTCTTTTCAGTTTAGATTTTTTTTTCATTTTATGTTACAAAAGATGTCCAAAATCTTGTTTTGTACCATAGATCTGTGGTATTTTCTAAATAGAGGCTCTTTGCAACGTGTCAGGATGGCCACACTCCTCTAAAAAGAGCTAAAAAAATCTCATTCTTTTCCTTTTTCTTTTTTTTTTTTTTTTTTTCCTGATGTTGTCTTAAAAGCAACACTTCTCAAAGTGTCACACTGGAGACTGTAACTCACGGTGTCACAAGGTTATGACAAGGTATTTGGAGATTTATCAAGCGCCACCACGGGTTCTGCTTTGCCATGTTTTACAACTTAGAGCTGCCAAAGGCTTATTTCTTTCAACTGTTGTGTGTGTGTTGCTTTGGCTTGTATAAAACTCTCAAGATTCATGCTTTGTTTTCTTGTTTTTGGAAAAAGTCACAGGCTTTCCTGTGTGCTTGTGGTGGATAGTGAATTGTCTTGCAGCCCTTCCACCACAAGCAATGTTCAAAGCAATGCTGAGAATCCATTCAACTGCACAATAATGCTCACCTCCTTTTGTTCCTCTTGCAGTTCTCAAGTTATTCCTGAAGCACAAAGTGCCTTTGTGAGGGCTGCTGGAACAGTGGTGGTTGTGTTTGATCTTGCATGTACTTCACACATGAAATTCAATGGGTGTTTGAGCCAGCAGGCTTCCAAACTTGGCCTGGGATTGCTATTTATTACAGCATCTGGTCCCTGAAAAAGCAAACCCAAGAGATATTGCTTGATGTGATGTGTCTTTTTGGCATGGCTGATCCTGGCCCCTTGAACAAGATTAGGCTGAGAGAGAGAGGGGAAGAAGGGCTTTTTCAAACAAGCCCCTCTGTAACACTTACACCCCGACTCCACAATTAATTTGTCTAGGTGGTCTCTGACAAAACTGCCAGGTTAGCACTTGGAAGTGACCAGGAGGTGGTTGTGTCCACAGAGCAGCCCCGGGGCTGCTAATGAAGGAGGTAATTAATTACCTTTGCACGGAGAGCACTCCAGGGCTGAGCGCTGGGGGGATTTCATGCTCTTCTCAAGATGTTTCATCTCTTCACCATTTTGCACCAAAAACTGAGGGAGCATCGAAGCAATGACCATGTGTGTGCCTTGGAGAGTGGCTGCAGTAGCCCTGGTCCTTTTCCCACCAGGAATTGCTGAGCTGGCCCCTAGCACACGCCACGGAGGCATCTGCATTTTCCTGTGTGCATCACTTATTCCTGGTCATCCTGGATCATTCCCAAATGTGATGGCTTTGCCTCTCAGGCAGGCAGGGCAGGACTGTGCCAGGCTGAGGAAAGCCAGGTTTCCCTAACACAGGCTTGCCTGTGCAGCACAATGTGGTTGGGGTGTTATTGTCTATTTTCCCCCTTTTCTAATGAACTTGGTGGGGGATTACAGGCGTGGTGGCTTTCTGTTATCCTGCAGTTGGGAATCCCCCATGGTCTCTACCGGGTTTAAGTCTTCTGGTCAGGGGCAGATTTGAGAGAAGAACATGTTAATTTCTGGTGTTGGTTACCCTCCTTTCTGTAAGCAAAAATATTCTTTTTAACTTTTTTTAACTCCCCAGAAGGTAGGTTTTTGTCTTTTGATCTCAAAAAGGTTTGGCAACTCATGTTACCAGCCTTTTGTTTGAAATATGCTGGAAATAGGTCTATTATTTTGTCTTCAATACAACCTTTCTTTCACAGACTATTTTAACTTCTTAATCATGTAGAGGTAGCATATCATTATACCATTTTCCCTCTACATGTCCACTTAATGGCTTTTTACTCTTTTTAGTTCAAGGCACTTCTTAATTAATCCTGAATCAAATTTTTTTAAATATTTCTTTCCTCTACATTTTTAGGAAAGTAGATAAGGAAATAAAAAGGCAAATGATATAATTGCAAACCTGGTATTTTTGTCATCAAAGCTCTTTGACAGAAAGCCTGCAGGACCGAAGGGCCTGGTGTACGAGGGCAAAGTCTCCAGCAACTCTGCGCATGTTTTAGACACAGCTTGTGGGAGATTTTGCTTTTTTTTTTCTGCAGAAGTACTGCCCTTCTCCTTGGTCAGACTGTGCACAGCCTCGTGTTTCATGGCATGCCAACTCACTTTTGTTTTATATTAATTCTTTACTACTGGCTGTAGCAAAGACTTGAGTGCAAAGGCTCGTGCTCCTGACCCTGTCCTTGGCTGTGCATGTCCCTCCTGGCTAGGAGGCACCTGATGGATGATGTCTCTGAAAATGTACCACTCATTTTCTGACAGTGTACAGTATACACTGCCACCTGCCAATCCCCTGTGCTCTTAACTGTATTAACGTCATGAATTTCTTGTGTTGGAACTGTGGTATGAGGCAGGGCAGGTAATTTGACTTTTCCCTCTCAACATTCAGCTTTTATTAATTTTTTTTCCTTAATTCCATTTGGATAGCTACACCCTCATACATAATGTGTTCCTAAAAATGTATGCAAGTTTGAGCTGGCTGAGCATGGTCCCCAGAGTCAGAATTAGTGCTACTTATAATCAAATAATCTAACGGGTTACCCCTGTGTGGGAGAGGCTGGGGTAGGGGAATGAATTTCCTCCTGTCTTGGAGAAGTGAAGCAGCACTGTGAGAATAATGGGAGGATTCCTGGAAGTCTGTCTAGGCTTCAGAGAGGGGAAAGAAGAGCTTCATCAAGCATGAGCAATGGCTTTGCAATCCAGTGATGTACAGAGAAAGAGGCACTGTGCTGAGGGAGGGGATCCAGGTGCTGAGTCCAACAGGTTGGGAGTTCAGACTTGAAACAGGAGGAACTGATGGAATTGCTTATCTAGAAATGAAAGTAATACTAAATTAGATGGAGTTCAAGGGATTTGAACCCAAATGTTCTTGGAAGTTCAGCTGGATTTGGGTGGAAGTTTCTGGGCTGGCACACGGCTCTGCAGGATGCTGTTTGCACGGCCATCCTGCGTGCAGTGACCTGCAGCTGCTGCTGTTATAGCATCAGCAGTCCTTAGAGAATTGTTAAGAATCAAAAAAGGCATAGGCCTCTTTTAAGGCCTTCACAGCCCAAGGGTTTGCATTCTGCAGATTTTGGGGAGGCACAATGGGGGTGTGGTGACCATGGATGGTGCTGGCACTGTCTCCAAGCAGCTCCCCTGGAGTCTCCTCAAGGAAGTGGAGAAGGACAAACAGATCCCTCTCTGTCAACCTGCCCTTGCACCCAGGGTTGCTGGAGATGGGCTTGCTCTGCTGGAATTGCTGTGATGTTTTCCTCTGTTGTGAATGAGGGATGAAAGCTTTTTCATCCAACCAAATGATCTTTCCTTGCTAATCAGCAAGGGGCTTGGCCAGTCTCTGAATTCTTGGAACTGACTTTAAAGAGAGAGATATACATATGTTTGTGATTATTTTACACCAGCGTTATTTTGTAATGGGATTGTTGGCAGAATCTGTTGTTGGGAGTTTTCCCTGTCTTAATTTAAACTGAGACTTACCAAATTTAATTGAACCAGGGAATGAGGCATTCTGAGTTCCGTATCCTTCCTCTCCTTCTTCCTCCTCTGCTCCCAGTCCCATAAATAATGTGAGTCTCAGAGTCCCTTGGCCAGCAGCCCTGCTCCAGGCTTGACAGAGTTTTCTCTATTTGTGAGAACAAAAGCTGTAGTGAGCCCGGAGCAGTCCCCTCAGACTGGCAGCATGCACAGAGCAGGCAACAGATGCTGGCATTTTTTGTGAACCCAAAACCTAATTATGCTTGGAGCAGTCCCACAAGTCTGGGAAAAAAAACCCCCTCCAACCTGATTTATGGATTCCAGCCATCACTGCTGGGTTTTAAAGCAGCAGAGTATGTTTTTCAGTGATTTTCCTTTTCCTCAATCTCAGGAAAACAGGGAGGAATGTTTCACCTGAGTAGGGATGATGATGAGTTTGGTGCCTTTCCACTGCAGGGCTGCATGTTGAGGTGCTCCACGTTGCCAGAGGGAAGCTGAATTCTCACTGGGGCATGAAACAGGGAACTTGGCATTTAGCAGACATGCAGGTGTGGCACCAAAGGCTTCATTTGGTAAGTGTTTAGAGCTGATGAAGCTGCTTCCAGAGTGCTTTTAAGGATGTCTCATATTACAATGTCAAAATCCAATATGAGTCTGTACAGCCTATTATTTTGCTGTTTCAGAGTGAATGTTTCTTGTTTTCATCTATATTGAACAGACACTTTATTCTTATCACAGTACCTGCCCTGCAAGCATGGATAGCTGGAGAACCTTGACCCTTTTATGATCCAGGCTTCCAGAGACTCAGAGCCAAAAAGACGAAAACTCCCTTTCACAGAAACATAAATTATAAAGTGAATAGCAATTTTTTTTCCCCCATCAGGGTAAAATTTGTGTATGCCTGAAGCAGGAGAAAAACTACATAGAGGGGAGGCAAAACATTTCCCAGAGCCCTGAAAGGGCTTGCTGGCTCTGATACGCCTCCAGTTCAACTGGACTAACAGCCCATGGCAGTTTTTGAACATCTTTTGTGTCTCTGCAGATCTCATTTTAGGTGCAAAAGAAATGTTTTACCTGTGAAGACTAAAGAAAAAATGTCTTCTGTGTGCTCTGCTTGTGGATGATGGGGAAGTGTTGTAGTCAGTAGACAAGTTCATTTGAATTGTACTTGCAAAACAGATTAGCAACAAGCAGAAAGTGAAACAGTGGCTTTGGGGTGTAGAGGAGGTGATGGGCTGTGGAAACTGGGCTCCCAGGGATAGCTGAGAGGAGTCTTTGTGTGCTGGTGAGCTCTGAAATCCGCCACGATGGTGTGGACATCTCCTCCAGCATAGGCTGGCTCTGGAGGTCTGACAGACAGCAGCTTCTGACATGAGAGCTTTTGGCACAAACATCCCCTGTTCCTTTGGGAGCTTCAGGCCCTTGAGAACTGATGTCACTCAGAAGATGTAACTGAGGCAGGGACTTGGATTTCAGAGGGTGTTGGCACTTTGTAGAGGGCTGAGCTCTGACTGGAGTTAACAGACACTCCACACTGATTGTGAAGCTGCTCCCCAGGCTCCTGTCTGCCCAGGAAAGCTCTGTGTGTGTGTGGGTTTGTCTGTGGTGGTGCTGTGGTTTGGGTGACAGGGCTCTTTTGGAGCAAATCCCCTGACTGTCCCCACTTCCTGTGCCCTGGTTTGCATGGCAGAGCCATCTCTGAGTGCTCAGAGCAGGATGCCTTCAAATGAACCCGGCTGGGTGGTGGGAATACGCTCCAGTCCTCCAGTGCATCCAGAGAGGGGCTGCTGTGACACAAACCCCTGGGACACCTGTGGTTTGCCCATTCCCCAGCACCAGGGGTTCCACACTGCCCATCCCATCCCAGAGCACCTGCTCAGGTGCACCCTTGGCTGTGAGAAAGCTGATGCTGAGACAACAGTTGGACAAAGCACCATCAGTCTTTTTAGTACCCTGGCATGATTTGTTACAGCTGAGTCCTTCCAGCAAATCCTGAAGATTTTCAGCAGCTATAAGCTTTTATAGCAAATCAGATTTTTCCATCTGGCTGACTGGTTATAAACACACATTTCTCAAGTTGGCTTGTTACGCTGTGTTGGTATTAGAAAGAAAACCCACGATGAGCAGTGGAGTGTTCATCTGTGTCTGCTCTTGATGACTTGTGCCTCTTGCAAACGAACACAAATAACCAGGAAAATCAGTTTGCGTGTGAAATCCCAAAGACAAAAACTCGAGCACAACAAAGAAGCAGGTTGGTATGGGGAAATGTTGAAGGAGTATGATTGCTGAGCATGATTGCTGCTCTGAGAGAAGCATTCTAGAGCAATAAAGAACTTATGGGATATTTATAGGGAGCTGCCTCGATTTTAGAAGTGCCACCATCCACCAGTCTTGTCAGGGTGATGGGACTGACTTTCAGCATCTGTATTCAAAAGTATTGATCTGGACCTTCAGTGTAAGCCTTCACCCAGCAATAAGCAGCACTAATTAATTTTCCTCGTTTCTTCTGAATCTAGGTGATTTAAGAAATGTCTTATTGATCGTGATTTTGATAAGTCAAATTTGTGCTCTGTGTGCTGTGAACATAATGAGAAGGGTTTGCCATTAAGGGCTGCTGTGGGTGGTAGTGGTGTTATGGGGTGTGGGAAAAGAGAAATACTCCACTTACTGCTCCCTCCCACTTGACTGCTGACATTTTTCTTGCTTTTGTGCCTGTTTCCTCCATATTTTGGATGGATTCAATGATCACAACTAGAAGGGATGTGAAGTACTTTTGCCATTAAAATTTAGCAGCATATCAACAGTGCAGTCATAGCAGATTTAGGAGACGTCAATTCAAAAATAGATTTACAACTAAGTCCCACTGTGTTCCATCAAATGATGAATTTCTCCATTTTAAGGTATGGAAAGGATACGGCTGTCTGCTTGACTGGTGCAGTGCAAGTGTGGAAGAACCTGGATTTGGTTTGCTGTGGCTTGGCTGGCCTCATGCCAAGTGATCTTTGGGTGGTAGCTGGTATTAACCTCTCCCCTATCACCTGTGTGATTTTGGATCATTTGAAGCAGAGAACCTCTGAGGTTCTATTGCAATTTGTTGGAAAAACATTCTTTCCACAAGGGAGTGAAATCAATTGAATGAGCAATTCACGTTTAAACCTCCGTCCTGCCCACCCACCCTCCACCCAGCCTGTGTAAGAGGGAAGTCTGGAGGAATTCAAGCAAAATGTGGTCTGGCAGTGTATGGCTTCTGGCTAGCCTCCAGCAGCCATGTGTTAGGCTCATCACCTCACCTGTAGGATGTGAAATGCCAAAGAGGGTGACTGCCACATCTAACATGGAATCTCTGATGAGGGAATTCGCTGTGCAGGAGACGACTCTTTCCATGGGGCCTTTCAGGCTGCTTGGCAGTTATGAGCTTTTTATAGCAAGTCAAATTTCTTCACCCATCTGCTTGTCTGCTTATGAAAATGCATCCCTCTGGTGCACTTGTTACATTTCATTACTGTTAAATAAAACCAAAAGTCAACATACCTTGGCCACTGGCTTAGTCATCTGTGTCGGCTTTGGGTGAGGTGCATCTCCCATCAAAAGCACACAGATGTTCTGGACATAAACATCATCCCCTGTTACAGCTTCCAGGTCTCTAATAACAAAATCAACTCCATTAATGATGAGTGTAAAGGTAATGCACACCAAACAACAGCTGCACTGGGGAGCTTCCCAAGTGGAAATGTGATGGACACGTGATGCAGATGTTGTCTTTCAGGAACAATTACATTTCCCTTGATTACACCCTCTTGAGAAGGAAAACCAGAAAAGGAAGCTGATAGTCAACTTTTTTTTTTCTGGTTGCTTAAGTGCCTTTCACAGGAGAAGATGCAGTGAAAACATTTGAAGGGAAATGTTAGAGAGAAATTTGCTCAGGCCTCACATATTCTGTATATCAAGTCAATCATTTGCACTCCCTCTCCAATGCTGCTGGCTTGGTCCACTCCTCATGGGGGAAAGAGGAGCACAACAGTCCTGATCTCTAGGGGCAGCCTAAATAGCTTGCTCCAATTTTGTCTTGTTATCTTTAAAGTCTTAAAAATTAAGAACGCATTTTATTGTGCTCTATATAAACAGTCAGCTCCCAGTGGGAAAGTTAATTAAAATAGCCAATGCATCATATTACCAACCATCTGAGCAGTGCTCAGTGCTCTCTTTTTTATGGCCTCCTGAACATAATTCAGATTGTACAGATGCAGGTGCACACAGCCAGAGAGGCTTGTAAGATGCTCTTAGTTGTGGGTTTATCACCTGTTAAAACACAACTATTATTTATTGCAAAGACAAAAATGTCGGGTCTAGCCCAATACTGTGCTAAAGAATAAGACACAACCAGTGAAACTGTGACAAATTAAATACTAAGCCCCTTTCCCTTTTCCTTTCTCCTTCCTTGTATTGAATTATTTTCAATTTTCCAGGCCCACTTGCTTCAGGTTAAAGGGGCTCAATTCCATTTTGTTTTTCTTTCTGTACCTTTTCATCATCTTAATGTTTTTTATTTTTATTTTCTTTCCTTTGCTGTCATTTCTTTAGCTGGTTGGTGTCTAAAGTGGATTGTTAAGAACTGATTGTTACAGCTTTTGTATAGGCACCAATATCCACTCCCAATGGCTTCAAGTCCCACTTTAGGTGAGCATGTTCCGCCTCCTTCTGCTTCCTTGTCATCTTCTTTGGGAACAGTGTCCTCTCCACCCCAGCTGGTTTGATTTGGCTGCCCATTTCTGTCTCTGGTAAAGCCATTCCTGGGGTATTTAATTTGGAAAGCATGGTGCTTCTCCTTCAGGATGATGGGCAGGTAGAAGGGATACTGTGGGAATACAAGATGGCACTGTATATTCATCACAGGGAAAAGCCTCCGTGTGTGATCCAGTCTTTTAGGTGCTGTTGATGGGGCACCAAGCTTTATTTAGCTGGCTTCATTATAAAGTTGTTATCCAAGGCTGTGGGCAGCAGCTCACACCTTTAAATGAGACAGTACCAAAAGTCAGTACTGCAGTGCAGAAATTTCCCCACCCTGCCCACCTAAATCCCAATTTTTCCTCCCATTTTACAATAATAACCAAACCTGAGGCCTCTTCATAATGCCACAGTCCTGCTCTGTGCTGTTCTCTGGTACAGTAACTCTCTTTCTGCAGGGGGTATCTTAGCAGGCTATGACTGTGCTCTATCTGTTTATTTATAGGCTCAGGATTAATGTAGTGTGGATGAAAAACATGTTTACTTATAGGATAGTGACTAATGTAGTGTGTGCATTCTACATCAGTAAACATTAATGAATATTCCTCTGCGAGAGGCTGAATAAGCAACTGGATTGTGTGATTCCCACATGGAAAGGCTGGTGCTGCAGCACTGGCACTGGGGTGATTCTGTCTCCATCACAGCAGGAGGGAGCACTGGACCCATTACAGAGGCTAGAAGTTGATGTTCCTTTAATGAATAATGGCTTGGGGTGCTGAAATGCTTATTGAGGTTAGCCAGGGGTGACATTAAACCTGTGGGATGGCACCAGTAGCACAGAATCCATTTTTTCATGTAAGTACTATTCAGATTAAATAACTGAATATTGAATATATTGACAAAGAACTGAAACTGAGTGCTTGGGTGCTATGGCAGCAGCTATACCAGTCATTATGAAATGAGATGGAAGGCAGTGAAAGGTCTGACAGAAAGCTCCTGAGCAGTGATAGCACAGCACCACCCCCAAGGTGTAACCCAGTCACTCCACCTCAGCCCAGCCCGTGCTCCATTTGCCCATTGCAGCACACCTGCAGAGCTGGTTCTCCCGAGCTTTGCAGCATCTTCCTTTTACACAGATGCCTTGGCAATGCTGGGAAAAGAAATTATAGAATCTGGGGGCCTGAATGGGAATTTGAATAAATCACCATAGATGACAGCTGCATTTATCCCCTTGCATCAGAGCCAACAGCCACGACAAGGCAGGAGGGTCTCGTCTGACGTGATGTTCCTTGCAGCTCAGCACCTCTCTTATCTCTGTGCAAGGCAGAGGCCTGTCCATGATTGGCACACTGTGGCTTCCAGCCCCCAGAAACAACTGCTGCCTGAGCTATTCTTCAGCTTTCTTTTCCCCTGACAGCTCCCCTCACAGCTTTCCAGCCATCCTACATGTTTGAATTCCTCAAGTAGTTCTGAGTGTGGTTCCTGCAAATTCATCTCAATGCAGGGGCATGGGCTGGTGCTGCAAACCCAGGACAGGCCATGTGCTCTGTTTGACAGATTAAACTGACATGTTTGTGCACCAAATATTGACTGAGGGAGCTCCAGCAGACCCTCCTTAGCTGAAAGGGAGATGCATTTTTGGCTGTAGCTTGTGTGTGACCTTGGGTATCCTCTGCAGAGGGTCTGGCTGGCACAAGCAGCCTGGGGTGGTGGGTGCATCCTTTGTACACTCCCTTGAGGAGGCTTTAGGCCATACCTTGTTCTGGCCTGTTCTGGCTTGTTCTTGCCTCTTCCTTCATCCCTCCCAACTTGTGCCCTCATTGCTAAACCCTCCCATGTGTGAAATGAGGGAGCCTCCTCTGCAGCTTGTTCTCCTGACACCACCTTGATTGGGTGCTGTAAAGGGAACAGAATGTGCTGGATAAATATCTCGAGTCCCCGGTCACAATTTGGGAAAGAAGACAGAGGACTTCCTGCAGGCAACTTTATTAGATAACCTGCAAGAACAAAAGCTGCCAGCCAGGGACTGTGCTGCATTGGAGCCCCAAAAGGATTCTTGGGGTTCTGTGTCATGTCACCGTGCTTTGTTATCCCCATTAATACTTTATCAAGCAGAAGAAGAAAGTTTCCCTTTGAAGTTATACATTAGGAAATCAGCTTATTATGGCATTAAAATAGTGACAGTTTTGCTTGGGGGAAAGGGAAGCAGGCAGCCCAGCTATAAATACTGCATGGGAGCGATTAATAACTTCGGGAATAAGCAAGTGTTACAAACTAGAAATTTACTTGCTGTGGCCCCTAAAGCTGAACCTGCTACAGCTCTGATCTTGTTAGTTCATTCTTTCATCCTTTCTGAGCCTAATGCAAACCCTTGGGGGAGCACTTCAGGCCTAGCTGGTGCCAAGTACTAAGGCACCATAAAAAGAACATTTTCAGAATGATGTGATGGACTAGTTGGGAATGGAGGCAGAAACATACTGGGCTTAGACCTCACTTTTCCTATCAATTACTGTAATATGGCAAAATGTGTCTATATCTTTATTGTATGGTTGCAGATTGTCTGGGAAAAAAAAATCCTTTGCTAGTGGACACGAAGGAAAGCACTTTGTCTGGTAAGTGTAATAAAAACTGACCAGCAGACCGTGCTGTAAAGATGAAAAGTGCTGTAAAGGTGTCACTACCTGTTATGTGGTTTATATGAGAGATTTGTAGCCATCCAGAGAAGCTGCCCATAGGGAGGACACTGGGAGTTTGGGAAAGGGGATTGTACTTACAGGGGTATTGGACAGACAGATCCTGCTGTAATCCTTCCCATGAAGCACTTTTTTGAAATCTCTGTTATCAGTGGCAAGACAGGACAATTTAAATACAGACCCATTTGGTCTGTGGGGTTATCTCGAGTTCCAGGATCAAAATAAGCCTCACCATGACAGCTGAGCTCTAGTCACAGAGAGGGAACCCCCTTGGCTCCCTGGGTCAGTGCAAATGCTGCCACTGAGACTGGGCAAGGGTTTGACACGTTTGCTGCAGTAAGGAGGAAAACATTTTAGAAGCCTTTAATAAAAACTAGTTGTCCCAAGTAGTGCTTTGCAATGAAATCCCTTTTGATGGGTTTTGCTGAGAAGAAAACTTCATGCTGATCAGCTGATGGCAAGTTTAATTTAGTCTGGTGTTCCCTCAGGAGGCCTTGGCTGCCCCATTTCATTAATCCTCTGTGATTTGTTCATTTGGGAAGGACATTTTTGTCACTGCTTTTTTAACTACATGTTTGCATAGCTGCTGGCATAACCCCGAGTGGGTCTGTCAATAATTTCATAAACTGGTAACAAAGATGTGTCCTGTGCAGACATGGGCAAGTGCTCGGGTGCCTCAGACATGAAGCTTTTTCCTGCCAAAGCCTCCTGCCTCTTTTCTCAGCCCAGGTCAGCCCCCTGCTCTTCCCTAATGTCCCCAGTATTGTTCTGGGGACAAAAAACAACGTCTTTATAGGGATTTCATGCATAGCTTCAAAGGCCCTTCATGGTTACAGCTAAAATCTTGGCCTGTCTCATCTCTTGTTATATCTAGCTAGTGTGTTATCCCTAACACAAATGAAGTGAACAAGATAATCCTTTAAGTTAATAACTTCAGGAATCAATAATGATTCTAGATGCTGTGATTTGCTTTCTGCTTTCAAATTTAGATCAGTAAACTATGTCCCTTCAGCTCCTCTGATAGAAAATGGCCAGAAGATCCCCTTTGAAGTGATGGGTTTTTATGGCTTGTTATCTGTTAATAGTATTTATAATCTAATGGAGAACAACTTTCCAAATCTGTTTGAAATATTTTGAAGCTGCTTATCATGATGTAGCATTATAATCCAGCACTAATTCACATTAGCCAAGGTTTGGATTTCAATTTACAGTTGCAATACTTAAGTTTATTTAGCTAAACCATTAACATTGGTGTGGTGTTCATACAAACAAGGTGGAGTTACAGAGCTCTATTGCACATTTCCCTCACAACTTTGGACCAATTTTCTAATTTATGGACAAAGATGAGATTTTGGGGGTTTTAAAGTTTTTAACTCCAGATGGTTCTGAAGGCACATATTTCCTTGGTATCAAAACTGCCTCTATTGCTGTCTCCAACCCTGACAGAAAGAAGCAGCTTAACATCCCAGGCCTGCCTGGTGTGTTTATGGCCAATCTTGCCTTGGTGGTAACAAACCCAAGCTGGGAAAAAGTGGCAATGTGCAGATCCAGGAGATGTATTTCCCAATCTGCCATTGGGCTGAGTTCAAAGTGGTTTCTTTTACCATTTCATCCTCTAAATTACTTGAACAGGATTCACTCATTCCCCTGGCATTTCTGTGCATATTGCACAAATGCCCTGCAGTACAAAACACAAATAAACATCAAAGCAGGGAAAATAATTTGACTTCCTCATCTTTTTGGATATGCCTGTTTTTATTTTTTTATTTTATATATATAATTCCTGAAGTAGCCTGTGGCTGATATTAAAGTGTAAGCATTTGAAATAAAGTGACAAGGGGTTATCTTCCTGGGAAAAAAAAGGAAACTTTTAAAGGGATGTGATCAGATCCTGAAGTCTGGAAAAAAATATCACAGAAGAGAGGAGGCCTCCTTTCAACAGAAAAGCCTGAGTTAAAATGAAAATTTTCCTAGTTTTACTATTTTTGGTCAGCTCTCTGCTGTGGGGCAGGACCTTGACAGTATCCCCGGGGAGCAGATGGATGAGAAGGAGAGGAAAAGTGCCTGTAGCTCTTCTGCTGCTCTTGACCTATCCATATCTTTGTTCTCTCCCTCTCTCACACTCTAATTTTGGGTGGTATCTCTATGTCCCACAAGTAGCTGCTGCAGCACCTGGGCAAGGTTCCTTATCTCAGGGCATTCATGATTTGGCAACTGGCAGCAATGGAATCTGAGGAAATATTTCTTCAAAGGGAGTTTTGGCAAGCAGCACTTTGGTGGAAACAGCTTCACGTAGACTCGGATTTATACAGTGCTTTAAAAATGAATCATAAGTGGAAAGTGGAAAATTATGTGTCCTTCTGTGCTGGGAGGGTGGGAGGGTTTGGAGCAGGGGGGAACGTGGTGGGGCTATGCCAGCCTCCCCTCTCCCTGGGCTCACTGCCCACCAGCCTGCCTGCTCTTGCTCCTGACATTATTATAAAGAAGGTTTGGGATGCACAGTGGTGGTTATTGTGTCAAATCAGCTAATTGGGGAATTACTGAGAAAAATGGTCTTTTTAGAAACTTTCTCCTGGGTGTTCATGCTGCATTTCATACCTGTGAAGCTGGCAAACAACTGCTGAGGCTGATTCTCAGCTTTGGGCACATCTGGCCTTTGTTTGCATTTCCTTGTCACCATTTCACTCCGTGGATTTAACGGAATCATAGAATGGCTTGGGTTTGAAGGAACCTCAGAGATCAACTAGCTTCACCCCCCTCCCATCCCATGGGCAAGGAGACCACTCACTACCCTGCCTTGCTCAGGGCCCATCAAACCTGGCCAGCTCATTTGGTGGCCAACTTTTCACTTTTGCTTTGTGTTCCAGGCTGTGAGTGTGTGGGAGCACCTGAGTGTCTGGGCAGTCCCTGTGTACCTGGCACCTGCCGCACAGCTCGGGCTCCCTGGCAGCACATCCACCTCTCCTGCTCCTCGTGTGACCCCACAGCCTGTTCTAATGAGGCCTTTGAATGCAGAGGGATGAACCTGGGGGTGACCCCGAGGTGTGTTAGCACTTGAGCACGGATGGGATGTGGCACCTGTCATTCCCAGCTGGCCCTGGGATGCTCTGGGGGAGCACAGCTCCTGCCCTCACACAGCTGGTGGTGTGGCACAAGTGCTGCTGCCTCAGCATCTGCTCCATCCCTGGCTCCAGCTGCTGCTCAGGGGTGTGTGTGTGCCCATCATTCTCATCAGCAGTGGAATGACACCTCAGAAGCGTGTGGCTCTCCCACAAGGGCACTTTGGGAAGCCGAGCACCTCCAGGCGCTTGGTGGGAGCTGTCGAGCTCCTCACAACCCCCTGTGCACTGGTTATCCTCTGCTGTGCCTTGGGCTCTGTCCTGCTGCTGCACACCTGGCCCCAGGCTCGGTATCTCTGCTGGCTCACATGTATCACTCCCTTCAATCCAGGCACAGCTCCTGAGCAGCAGCAGCTTTGATATTTCCAGGCAAGGGCAGCACAGACTCACCTAACTCTAGGTGTTTCATTACTCCAATTGCACTGGGGAAATATGATGTTTAATGGCTTTGTGTCACTTGGTCTAACAGGGCCCTCTTGGGCTGTGTAACATGACCTGTAGAAATGGTGCTGAATTTGCAGCCTGTTAAAATTTTTCCTTGCCCTGCCAGGACTTGCTCCCTCCCATTGCTCACCAGTTTGCAGCAGGCTCCACGGTGCTGCCCTGGTGGGGAGCATCGAGCCATTCTGGCAATAGGAGCTACTGACTCTCTCCTCCTCCTCCTCACTGACTGTCAGATGAGACAGAGTAGAAAATTATATGTCTGCTTTCCACAAGCAGCTACAAGGCATTGAACTTCCATAAAAAACAGCTTGTAATACTCTGCTTTTCAACTTGTCTTATTTGTTTGTTTACTCACTAATTTTTTTAGCTTCAGCAACTTGTAATGGATATTGGTTATTAGCAGGAATTAGCAGGATTTGGCTGCTTAGCTTTCCAGAGTAGGCTCATTTGCTTCTGTATATGTTATGTGCAAATATAAAATCTGAATTTAAACAACCAAAAGTTCATTAAAAATATTGGCAGCACATTCTAATCATGAGGACCATTTTCCTTGTTCCTTCCCTACATCATCAGGTGCTTTGGAACCACTTCTGCTTCGAAATACCCTGGATTTAATTTACCATTCTTGCTCTAGGTGTCCTTTGCTCCCTGTAATTAGTAGATGTCTTGAGCCCCTAACATTTGTGGGGAACACTGTCAGAAGAATGCTCTGTGGTGTGTGCTGATTGACATTTCAGATGCCCAGTTTCTTCTCTCTGCCCTCAGAGTTCATCACTCCTGTGAAAGGCACTAATTATGACTTGAGACCAGCTCCTGTTGGTGCTTCAGAGCTGAGAAGGGAGATTCACCTGGAGGGGGTGAGGGTGGGGCAGTTTAAAGGCTGCTGGATCCTCTGTCACTGTGGGCAGTGCCTCCCTGGGAAAGTCACTCCTCACAAAGGAGGGAGGCTCTGCCTCTCTCTGCTCTTAGCCCTGCAGTATCTTCCTTTTCTCTCTGTAAATGTGTCCTCTCGTGTACCTTTTGGACAAGTTGTGTGGCTTCACAGGTGCTCTCCAGTACAGCACTTTGGGTTCTGCCCCCTTCCATGGCCACTGCAGCACAGACACCTTTCCACACTCTTCAGTTTCTGTTTTATGCTGCTGGGAACATGTTTTTGATGTGAACTTCTTTTCCAAGTGCACTGTAGAAGCAATGACTTCACAAACCCAGAAAATGTGATGGGTGTGTTAATCCTTGTGCAATGCAAAATGCTGGTGGGTTCAGTTAGGAAAATTATGAAAACTGCAAAAAATGGTTCAGACAAAATGAAGGAATTCTCTTGGTAGCATTACATGTTCTTTGCAGCTTTGTATGCTATTT
This sequence comes from Nicator chloris, assembly GCA_013400495.1. Classification (NCBI taxonomy): domain Eukaryota; kingdom Metazoa; phylum Chordata; class Aves; order Passeriformes; family Pycnonotidae; genus Nicator; species Nicator chloris. The sequence continues at coordinate 427,903 of WAAE01014881.1, forward strand.
ATAGCAACATATTTTCCAATCCAGACTGAATACATTCTCCTTGCAGCTTTCAGATTTGGAGCTGGTAAAACAAGGTATCTGCATGTCTGTGTGCAGCTGTACCTTTAGTGCTGAGATTGTGTTTGTGTGTGGGGTTCTTGGTTTTATAAGGGAAAACGTTTTTGTGTTTAGTTTGGCTTTGTGCATGTCCAAGATCCCATTTCTCTCTGACTTTGCAGTCTGTCAAAGAGAGGTCTCATTTTCTTGCTTCTGTTGTGGCTTTGGGACCACCAGCTCTTGTTCTCTGCTCAGCTTTGCTCCTGGAGGTGTGTTCAGATGAGCTGTGGGCAAGCAAAGGCACTTGGCCTCTGACTGAGGCACATGTGGCTCAGAGTGAGGGAGTCTTTGCTTCCACTGTTGCTGCAGTGTTTTCCACCCACTACAGACATGCTCCTCTGCCACCTCAAATTCTGGCAGATTCAAGATTTCATGATTTCTTAGGAGCACCTTTGCTATCAGGAGCAAAAGGGACTTATGGTCCTAAGTCATTTAGAAGTGTAGAGAAATTCCATCCTGATTCAGATCTTGATTTTTTTTAAGGCTGTGACAGTGGCATAAGTAAATAACAATGAAGACCTAGGAGAGATTGAAATGGAAAGAGGCTGTGCCAGCTTCTGCCAAACAGATCCACGTGAAGAAAAGACAGTCTCTTCTCTATCATACATATTGTACCAAAAATTCCTACGCATTTTCCTCTTTGATAATAATAAACCTTTTCACCCAATACATTTCTCAAGGCTGTGGTCTAGTTATAAGCTTCAGACTTTAATGAGGTTCAAATCTGGTGCTGGGCTCCTCATCCAGTCTGTTGACAGCCATCACTCAAGCCTCTGAATCCTCCCTTGAATCAAAAATGTGCAGTCCCCTCCTGCTTCCTTTTGGCACGCTCTGCACATTTCCTCTCATTTTCTGGCTCTCTTGAGCTTTAAGAGTATGCTGGGAAATAATAAGAGAGAAGATAGAGTTGATTTAATGCTTAGCAAATATTGGAAGGATGTTTGTACATGTGATTAGAATTTATTTGTTCTGTTCTTAGGTAGTGGAGGAGGGTTTGATGTAATAGCTAAGAACATACATGGCAGAAGTTGCTGAGGAAGGGTTTTCAATGGTGACAGCTATGAATTTAAAATTAGCAACTGAAAGTCACACCTAAAGAATCATTTATGGAGTGGAGAGGGATTTCTCAGCAGTGTGGTTACAGCTACAATCAACAGGCACAAATCCATGGCAGGTGGCTGCAAGGAATTTGAGGTGTGCCAGAAATTTCCAAGGAAATGCGATGGTGAGAGAGGTTTGGGAAAGGTAGAAGAGATTATCTAGCAAATTAAAAAGTTTCCTACTTCTCTTAATTGGCATCAGGCCCCCAGTCAAACTCTGTTCTTGTGCTGGGGAGCAGTGAGTGGGCACAGAGACGTAACACTGAGTTCTGGTTTGGGCCAGTGGCTTCTGAAGCATCTCCTGGGCTCATAAGTGGGTGGGATACAGGGAATCTGGAAATGCTGAGCTGCTCTGATGTCTAAAATGTGGTGTGGGGGTGTTACAAGAATGTTCTGAAGAGAAGACCTCATTAGTCCAAAACGAACACAAGGCAAAGGCAAAGAAGAAAGGAAGGAAGTCAAGGGTGATGGGAACTGGAAAGAGAATAAAACCCTGAGTATTTAGAAGAAGAAGAAGAAGAAGAGAAGAAGAAGAAGAAGAGATCCCTGTTTGAACAGACAGCCTTGTAAGAAAATGATACAAAAATAAACTTAATTTGCTTCCTAACACGACATTGCAGCAACATAAGGTTGGAATAAATCCTGAAATTGTTTATTGCAGAGAATATAGAGTAAAGCTCAATCAAATCATTTGTGTATGAAGAATGAAGGAACATGTAGGAAAATGGAGTTGTATAGCAGAAAAAAATCTGTTGCAGAAGGAAAATAGACATGTGGTTCCAGTTCAGCAAAGGCTGTAAATGATGCTTTCATCTTTCTCTGCTGAGCATGAAGGAGTTTGTTATGAGCAGGCAGCAAGGAGGGCGCAGAACAGACCTCAGACCAGCTGGAAACTGAGGAATTGGATGGATAAAGGGACTGGGGATGCCCAAGGGACGCAGCCACCCCTTGCTGGCTTCCCTGGGGACAGAGCAGCTGTGGCCTATGAGTTAGCTCCAGCATCTTCCAGCATGAGCACTTAGTGATTGCAAAGGGAAATGAGAGCACGTAACACTCCACAGTCCAACAAACTGAAATATTGAAAACGTACCTAAATTGGCTATCAAATAAGAACCTCAATAGCTTTTAAAAATGTTTTGTTGTTTCTGGTTTTGATGGCAGTGAGAGCAACAGAATCAGAGAAATTAATGGAACACATTTGAAGTGAGACATTGTTGGCAAAGCACTGTGGTTTTTTTTTTTTTTTAAGATTTATAGATGGTAGGGAAAAACGAAAAGAAAAAGAAAGCATAGAAAGCCAAATGAACTGTCAGAGCTAAAAAGTGTCGTCATTCTGGAAGCAGCTGAAAAAAGTCAATAGAAGACAATTGACTTTAGATAAATTGTCAAAAAAATGTCAGCACTTGAGGCTCAGAGAAAGGTCTCTTGATAGTGGAGACTTATCATTTTCCTTGATAAAAGTCTGTTAAGATTATTAGAAATGCATTGATAAGAAGTTTATAGAGCAGCTTTGAAAATAAATGATGAAAGGAAGATGACAAAGAGCAGCTCTGCCAGAGGTAGGAGAGCAAGAGTTCTGTAGCAGAATGACCTCTGCTAGAGAGGGAAAAATGGGAAGCAAGGATACGAAATACATTTTTCTTGAGCTCTAATTTTTTATGATCCCAAAATACTTTGATAGGGAATGCTAAAGAAATTTCTGATAGAATTGTAATTCCCCAAACCACAGTGATCACTGTGAAAATTGAGATATACAAGTGACTGCTCTGGTAGCAAGATTGCTTGCACCTCCAGAGGCTCATTCCATGATCTTTGCTTATAGCAATGGATGTTTACTCATGGGAATTGTCCATTTGCTCTTTTCCATGACAAATGTGGGGAGACAAAGAGATTTTTACAATATTTCATTAAAGCAGCCTGGGGTGCCACAAGACTGAAACCCAGCAGCAGCAGCACAGAGGAATCCTGGGTGGCCCAGGTTTGTGAGGCTGTGAGTTGGGACACAGAACAAATCTCAGTTTCTGATTGATTCAGAAATCAATCTTGGGAGAATGCCCTTATGGATTCACTGCTCCTGTCCAGCAGTGCTGAAGGTGAGATGTTGATGCTGAAATGGTCCAGACACTTCTGTGGATGTTGTGAATCCATTGGGCTGAGGGATGAAGAGTTGAAACAATTGCTCTGCTTTAAAAGTCCAGAATTATGTGCAGGGTATAATTATTCTTGTCCCAGTGCCTGAGCTTGAGCAGCAGCAGGAAAGCTCCTTACAGACAGGTTCTTCTCATGCCTTTTCTGAAATAGTAACTCACAGAGACAGAGTGCTGACCTGGGGGGCTGCCCATGTCCATCACCTGCTGATTCCTGGGATCCACATTCCCATGGGTTCAGCTTCCTTGAAGCCAATAAGGGGTGTGTGGAGTTTCCTCTCCACCCGTGTGAAGGAGATTCGCAGGCAGAGTGAAATACTGTGGTTGAAGGACTCTATCTTGATGTGATTTATTTAACTCATGAAAAATGTAAGAAGATTGAATTATATTGGCACCATATATCATATTGCTGGGTGAAAAATTAAGATGTATTAGCGGAATTTAAGTGACTAGTTTATCACTGAATTTGCATTATGATTAGCCCAGCTGTCTCTGCAGTGTGCTCTGCCCTGGGCGTGGGCAAGAGCAGGCAGGATGTCCAAGTGCTTTAGGAACTGCAGAACTCACTAAAGCACACAGAGGCGTGTGGCTGTTATGGAGTCATGTCTTAATCAGCATTTTGATGATATCAGACTTGATAGAGTGGCAGGAGAAAATTAAGGGAGAGGATTTGCACCAAGGAGGAGGCATTAGCGAAACTCAGAGGGTTTTGTTCAAGACTGAGGAACAAAAGTGAGGCAAATTGCAGGACAAAGGGAAATCTAAAGTGTGTTCTCTGAAATACTGTAATTTGTCAGTACCAGCAGAAGGAGAGAGACAATTCCAGTAATCAGCAAGACAGGAAAAGTTCTTAAAAAACCATGAAAAATCCTGTTCATGCAAAGGTTTTTTGCTTATTAATAGAAACCAGGGAAGAACAGCAAAGTAGTTAATGAAAGCTCTAGTTAAGGATGTTTTCTAATCTTAATTTTCAGTTATATATTTTATTCTTTTTCTAAACACTTTCAAGTCCATCTCCTAGAGGGTAATAATATCACATTAAAATAATTTGAATTGAATTGCATTCTAGGAGTATTTTATACTAGAATTTTCGAGAAACACAGATTTTAATTCTCAATTTGAACCTTCAAAACCAAATGCAATTTGCAATTAAATAGCACAGTTTATTATCTTTGTTATCTCTACTTTTGACCTCATCCCTTCTGCCATGTTTGAGTGGGTGGTTTCAATTTCACGTTCAAATGCAGAGTAAAATGGTGTCCAAATGGTGCAGTGCCCATCAAAGCATGGCTGGATGGTGCTGGGCTCCCTCTCCCTGGGCTCCTCACAGGTGCTCACACTGCACAGCCTCGAGAGTTCTTGCAAATGTCATGTAAGATGCAACTGCACAAATTACCCATTCAAAGGTTATGGATAGAAAAGCGCTGTCCAAGGGAAAACGACATCATGTTTAAAATCTAGACTAAGTGGCTTAAGAGGGCAAAATTTAATTAAATGCCTGGAGCCAGCCTGAACTGTTGGGAATAAATCTAAATTAAATATGATTACAAAGTGATCTAATAGAATGAGATAAGTTATAAATAAATTAGACATAGCTTGTGCGACAGAAACAAATCAACAGAAAGTCCTTGGGTGTACATCAGTCCTGGTACATTTTTATGACACAAATCAAAATAGGATGAGAATTCCTGACTGTACAGCAGAAAGGAGCCTATAAACATGATTGACAAATCTGCCAACAAAAGTTGAGTCCGTGGGGGGTGAAGATGGATCATGCAGCAGTTTCTGTGTAACATGCTCTTGGTTGCTGAGAGGTTATGAATTATTACAAAAAGCCTGGGTTGCTGCTCTGCTTCTTTTAATAGCAGAAATGGTGGCAGATTTAAAAAGAGAACTCTTGATACAGAAATTAAATGCCATTCCCAGAGCACACTTAATAGTTTTACCTTACTTTCTGCCAGCAAAACATGGCTTGTGACTGCAAAAATAAGCCAGGGAAATTGTCTACTAAATTGGACTACTCTCTGTGGTTAATCCAGGTCACAATTAACAGGGTAATACAAGGATTTGATCATTGATAAAAAAACATTTGCTGCACGATTTTGTGTTGCAAAAAACAAACTGTAATTAACTTGTAGCAGTGGCTTGAGATGAGCCAATAAATAAATTAAGATGAGGTTGTCTGCTTAGCAAATTGTTCCAGCAAAAAGACAAACCAAATCAAAAGTCACCTCAACAGTGGCAAACATCAGTTTTAACAGCAGGCAAGAGCCAGCTCTTCCCCAATTAAAACAGCTTCAAAGAGAATGCCTAGATTTCTATTATAAGAGAAATAACCTTAGAAAAAGGAAATGTGTACAAACACAGCAAAACTTGTTGTTCAGCCTATTGCCCTCTGAATATTTGTGTGTTAATTATGATTTCTCTTAGCACAGTGATACACTGCAGGTTCAGGGGAGAGAAGCATGTAAAGAGCAGATCCAAGAGAAAAAGCGCCAGTGTAAACAAATGTTTGTAATCTGACTAACTCAATGGTTTTTTTAAGGAAAACGTGACCAGGAGTGTCAGGAGGCAGGTGAGGCTGCCTCTGGGACCAGGGGGTGCAACTGTCCCATTCTGGATGGCAAAATGACAGAGTTTGGTGGTATCAGATCACTTAGTCCTGAACAGATGCAGCATCAAAAAACACCCAGCATTTTTGCTGAGCTCCTCTTGGAAGGCTTGGAGGGAGGCCCAGGGCAGGGAAGCCTGGAGTGCTGTGTGTTTGAAGTAATCCTTGTGTGGCAGGAGCTGGGGTGCTGTGGGGCTCCAGGCTCTCTCTTTGGTGGTACCACGTGTGCTGTGCTTGGGCAGAGAGGATCGTGTTCCCTACCTACAAAAGGAAATAAGAGTCCTTCTGATATAAAGACTGCATCTGTTTCAAAGCTAGAAGGAAAAGAATTACCCCCTTTTTCTGGTCTGCAAGTGTCACATTGCTCGTGGGAATGTTTACCACAGTCCTTGGGGCAGTGCAGGGTTGCCCACTGTGTTCTTTCCACATTTGTGTGGCTGCTCAGCCTGGGCAGAAGAGCACAGATACAGCTACACCCGACGTTTATCTCTACACGTCAGTGTAAGAGATGTCAGATTTCTTATGAAATCGTGGTTCTTCCAGCCTGCATTTCATTAGTTGGTCACAGAACCTATTGCAGAGACTGATGATCAGCAAAATAAGACTGTCAACTCCTCCTAAGCTGCCTCTTTCTTTTGGGTAAAAGCACAATGTTGCCTTTTATTTTCTAGTCCTTATCTTGCTTTTTTAGTACAGTGTGAACTGATGCTGGCATGGAAAAACATGACAGGTCCCTGAATCAGCAGTCATAGGTTTTAGAATGAATAGGGCTTCTGTGGGAAATTTATTAGGTTTAGAAACAGAATTACAATGGTGGTGGATAAAGTAGAGAGGAATATAACCTTGAGGAAAGAAAATGAAGCAGTCTATTTCCCAGTCCTTTGCCTATTTTTCAAGCTGACTCCGTACAAACTCAAATGACTGTGTCCCAACCATCCTGTTAATTACTATTATTATTATCATCATCATCATCATCACCATCACTCTTACTATTGAGCTATTTCTGCATTTTGCTCTGCCTGCCCCATGCCCCCAGCTACAGGGTGTGCTGTTGCAGGAGCAATGTCTGTAGCTGCCTTTAGTGGAAGAGGGAAGTGAGATGAGCATTTTAAATGGGAGTTGTAACTTGGTGTCCTCTGCAGGAGGGCATGCAGGGGAGCAGACAGTCAGCAATTGCTGTTCTGCTTCCCTTCTCTGCCAGCATGGGACTTTGATCTCAGCAGGAAAAATGTCTTTTGAGAAAAGGCTTCACAAATCACACCCCTATCACATTAAGTAGGTTGTAGCCTCAGGACCTGAATTTGTCCGGTGAGTGTGACTTGATCTGTACTTTTCTTGCACAGCTGCTCTTATTTTAAACACCAGTCCCAGCCCTGAGTAGGTCAGAGCTGCTTTGCCAGGGGTTGAGCTCAGGCCATGTGGCTGAGCATGACAGAGGGACATGCAGGAGGTGGGGTGGAGGCAGCTCTGTGGCACTGGGACATGCAGGAGGTGGGGTGGAGGCAGCTCTGCACCGATGGCACAGGCAGGACTGGCCCCAGGCACTGCTCACAGGTGCAGCCCTGCTGTGGATGTCACCCTGCTCTCCCTGCCCCGTGGAACCGAGCAGAGCAAACACTTCCTAGTGGCTCCTTTCCCTGAGAAATGCAGCCTCTTTCTCCATGCAAGTGTCCCTAACTCGGCTGCAGTTTGACTTTGTGGGTTTGGTGGGCTCGGTTGGAAGAGGGAGCTGTGGGCTGGTGGGTGCTGGCAGAGGCACAGCCCCTGCTGGGGGGTGCTGATGCTGGGCTGGCTTTAGGAGCTGGGGGAGCACGTCTGCAGGGCTGTTGGAGTAAACCTCGATTACATGAACACCTGAGGAGAGAAAATATGGAGCTGTCAATACGAGCTCTTGCAAACAAACATTTGCCAAGCCACCACAGGGACCTTTTTATTGCTTTAGTATTGGAATCTCTTTGCCAGCCTTGTTTGTTAATGGTATCTATACAGGAAAAATGCAGTGCAAATACTCTGGGTCAGAGGAACAGCTGACTTTGCCACCCTGTTTCATCTGAGGATTTGTCCTTGTGTACTGAGGCAGAGGGGACTTGTTCCTGGTCAAAAACTAGCAAAACACATTCATAATTAGATGTAAAATGAATTTACTTATGAAATATTAGGCATCCTCACCATTTCACGTAACTGATGTCATTGGTGAAGTTAACTCTCCTTAATTCACACACAGAGAAAAGTCAGGATAAATAATTGTCTGTTGTTGGCATCTTAATTTTGGAGCTCAGTGCAATATATTTAGTTGCTTGTTTCATGGAACTAATCATTGCTTTCTTTGATATCCCTACTCTAGCTGGTATTCATTCTGCAGTTTCATTAAAGAGCACAGGATATCAAGATAAATCTATCAGCCCTTTCTCTTCATCATGACCCAAGTTTTCTCCTGCAGGGGAGGGAGCTCTTTGTCACTTACTAAGCTTTGGCATCCCTTAGCTGCTGTTTCATTGCACCTTGGGTTGCTGCTGAGCTGCCCATTCATGGCCTGGCTGGGCTTGGGTTTAGGAGCTGCTGGACTTTGCAGAGCTGGTTGTATGAACTCGGTAATCCTGAAAGATCGTAGTCTTGACAGTCCTTTCCAACCAAAACAATTTGATGATTTTTAAGAGCTGCTGCATATGCTGTCAGAAAAAGCTGTAGCTGCTGCCCTGCTCCCCTAAGAATTGTGTGCTCTGGTTGTGCCCCTGGCACTTCACAGACCAGAGGAGCTGGGCAGGGCTCTGTGTGCCCGGTGCTGGAGGGAGGACACTCAGTCCCTGCTGGGCTGGGGCAGGGGTGGGCACGGTGCCCACATGGGCTGTGCCCACTGCCATCCCTCACTGCTGGCCAGGGCTTGGCAACAGCCCTAGCTTGGGACTTGATTTCCATTTTCATTACTGCTGCACTTGGAAAAAAAATGGAAAGTTAGTTATATCTGTGTTCATGTTGGTGTCTGCATTGTTAGCCATGACCCGACACGCCACGTTCTGCTGTTGCAGCACCCAAGTGAAATTGCATTTCTTAATAGGGAAACTCAGCTACTCAGAGTCTGCAAGGGGCTCTGCAGAGATGTAATAACTGCTTGTTCACCTGTAAAAGTGGAAAGGAAGTTTGGTTGTTGCTTTGAGCATAATTTTTGCTGCTTCTTTGCCGTGTTGGACTTGGATTCAATATTAAATAAATCAGAATTCATGAAAAAGGCTGCTCCTTTTCATGGCATTAAATGGATTTTGAATACTGCACTGAACTGACAAAAATGGCACCAAAGGCAATGGTTGCACAGACTGCAGACCTTTAAACTGCATCGGAAAAGGACTTAAATATATTCTAAAGTTGGCTTTCAAATATTTATATATTTTCTTACCTCTTCCTGCCTCACTCTCCTTCTCTCCCAGAAAATAATGAATATGATTTCAAATATCCTGGGAAACTTTCAGCATAAATATATGTACATTTTAAACCTGTTTAAAGGGATATTGTCGAATGTGTTTCTTTAAATAGCTTCCAACATTTTTGTTTACTTCCCTTGTACAGTTTTTAGAAGAGCAGAAATAGTCCTCCTTGACCCACTGAAGCCTCTTCCCATTTATCAAACATTGATTTTTGTGTGTTTCTACCAGAGCTTTAAATTAGTAGAACTGTGCTGGTAATTAAAACACAAATGATCATAGCAGTAGCCTTTATATATGTAGATCATATCAACATCAAGATAGTGATCTGTAGCTGTTACATACCGTTTGTATTTACACATGAAAACAGAGGGAAAATTGTTTAATACAATAAAATGTTTGCTTAGTGAAAACCCACCTCCCCTGTGCCTGGAGAGAGACCAGGCTCCTCCTGGGATGGTCAGAGCCTGCTTGGCAGCAGTTTGGAGCTGCATCTGCTGGCCCTGGAAAGGGACTGGTGGGTGCTGTCACTCCGTGGTGGAGTTCCTGCTGCGTGCAGAGCAGGAAAACCTTTCATTTCCAGCGAGAACATTTGTACCTGCCTTGCTCCTTCCCTGCTCCTGGCAGCCCGAGAGACTCTGCCCTGGCCAAGCACGGTAAGTTCTGCTGGTTTCTAAGGCAACCATCACCAGCACATCCATCTGGACACATTTCAGGAGGCAGAAGGAAATCAAACCTGCACCCAAACCCCTCCTGCTTGCCCAGGTGTGAGAAACAGAAAATGATGGAGCAGTGTGCAGACACGCTGTCACCTGAGCTGAGCGCTGCACGTGTGTGCAACAGTGTCCTGAAGATGCTCAGGGCTGGAGGTGGAAGTAAATATGCTTCAAATAGGCATTATTAGATAAAAAACAAACCAAAATGAAGTTCTCAGGCACGTGGACACACAGATTGTTGCCATGCACAGGGTCACTCCTGTCATGTCTCTGCAAACAGAGAGCAGCACCCTCTCCGTAACCAGGGGAAATCCATGGTGGGATGGGAGTCCAGAGCTGAGTTTTGTTGTTTGGCTCCTGTTTTTACAGGAGGCTGCAGATCTGGGGGCTCACAGCCTGTGTGGGTGTGCATGTTGTGTGTGAGTTACACCATCAAGGGTCGTAGGAGATCATGAACTGTGTGAGATTATGAAGTTTGAAATCAGCGGGTTGAAATTTGAAGAATATTGTTTAAACAACGACTCTCACACCTGGGCAGTAGAGAGTTTTAACTGAATTTAAGCTGGGGAGGTGTGTTTCCTGGAATGGTTACTGGAAATCTTTTGTTAGAGGAGCAAATAATTTTCTGTTTTATCCAGGGTGCAGCAGAGGTGTGAACCACAAAGAGGTGCAGAAGGCATTGCTTTGCAGGATTCCTGCTGAAGGGTTTAGGTGTGAGTCAGGTTGGGAATGATGTTCACTCTGCCTTGGCAGTGGACTGCAGTGAGAACCATTTATATTTTGTCAATAAAGGCTTCAATGGCCCAATGGCCCCATTAAAAATAAAAAGGATTTTGTTTAACAAAACAACCTTTATTCAAAATAGGTGAGCTAAGGTGACCTTCTGTCCTGATATTTTTCTTCATTTCTTTAGGGAGAAAGTACTTGACTGCCTTTCACAGTGGGAGGTGAGCATGCATAGAACTTCCCATCACTCTTAGAACAGCATGCTTTGGGGGGAGGGGGTGGTAAAAAAGGAAAGAAAAAAAATCTATTGGATGCGAGTGGTCTGTTGATTTCTTAGGCAGGCAGTGAGTTTCTTGGGTGGCTGTAAAAAGCAAGAAGCTTTTTACCCTTTTTCAGCCTCTGTTGTTGGATGGGATGTGCCCTGAGGGCACTCGGGGTGGCCGCTTTGCACCGGGGCTGGGTCTGTGTCACTGGGGAAGGTCACTGGCACCTCACCCAGGATCGATTGTACTGCTGTACCTTGAATAAAGGTTAAAGGAAAAGTTTGCTACCATATGAAGTGGGTATTGATTTCCTGAAGGCTACTGGGAATTGCACTATGGCTACACTTTCTTTTGCTGACATAGTGTCACTTTTTTTCCCTTTTCATTTTTATTGAGGGCCCCGATGTCTCTTTACTCAAGCTCTCTGCAGTCTTTAGTAGCTAAGTGGTTGGCTTTCTGGTTTTGTGAGGGATTGAAATGAGAGTATGATTTTAATGTTCCCTGTTATACCACCCACCAGTTCTGTGTCTATAAAATTTCATTAACTTTAATGATACAATAAAGAAACTCTTAAGTGCAGTAACGCAGTGGTGATAGAAGGGGAGTAACTCAAAGCAACGCAGGGCACTCCTGTTGTTCATGCACTCCATATGAGATCATGTCTCCAGTAATTCAGAAAGCATATGTGCAAGATTGGTTTGATTCATGTTGGTACCTCACAGACCATGTCACAGGTCCTCCCCGTGCAGGGGTAAATTTGGCTTTCCCTTGCTGTGGTGCCATGGCTCACCCCCTTCCCTCCCAGCACTGATGCTTTTGATTCAACACTTCTGCTTAACAGGGCACAACTGCTGACTTCTTTTCCAATACACAGTTTGTTCAGCAGTCCAAGGCAACTACAAAATTATTACATGCTCTAAAATTCTTCTTGCAGGGGAGGTTTTGTTGTTACAGAAGTTTAACCCTTGATACAGCCTTGCCTTGAAATTGTCTGGCCCTGCCACAAAACCACCCCAGCTGTCCTTTTACTGTGACCATTCTGTAAAGAAGATGATGATTTGCAATTTATTTTTGCAATAGAATTACTCACTCACTGTGAGTGGGGAGTACAATTTCGCAAGGCTGATTTAATTTGTTTTCTTGTTTCAAGAACAGCTATAACCCTATATTTACAAAGTAATTCCACAGTCCTTCATGTATAATACTTAGTCCGTGGAAGTTTTTCATCATATAATTAAATGAATAGCTGCCCTTTAAAATTTATTGTAAAGGTAAAAAGTCCTCCAAATTTTTGTAGTACTAAATGCAGCTTTACCTAAATTGCAGGTGCTGGTTAAAGTGACCAATAGTTGTGCTACATTATAATTATGTGTTCTTTCCATTGCTTTTCTTTGAAATTAATTCAGGAGCATGAGTATTTAACTAGACTTGGGTGTTTTTGTTTTTTTTTTTTTTCCATTCACTGGTATGCTGAGGAGGGTTATATCTGAAACTGAGGATTAGAAAATAATAATTTTGCAACCACCTGAAGTGCCCACGTCATTCATGTCTGTCCTGTAACGCCCAAAACTTTTGCCAAGCATTTAGAGCATTCAAAATAATGATAACGATTTTTCATTCATTTAGTGAAAGAGAGGGATAAAATAGAGAAGAGAAACTGAAGTGACCTTTTGTGGTAAGCAGAAATGTGCCAATATTGAAACACAATTATCTGAAGTGCCTGTGGGTACCAGCTTCCTGTTGATAACCCATGGTGCTAATTACCTGCAAGAATTCAGGGCAGGTATTTGTGACTTGAATTAATTGGTTCTCAGGAAAGACAGTGCCTGCAGAGGCTATAGAGAGAAAATTTCGGGATTTCAGGATGGAAAAGGTGTTTATGATGAGAGTGGGGCCTTTTGGTTCTGGTTTCCAGCATTCTCCTCTACACGTGTGGCTGTGCCTCAGCCAGTCTGTGAGATGTGGTGTTTGATCACACCCCTTCAACCTTCCCAGAGATTAGAAATGTGATTTGATAGCCTTTCCACCTCTTTGTCCCCCTATAGCCTTGGAAACCTGTGGGGCAGAAGCAAGCTGGCCAGTTAATCAAAATGCAATGTGCTGAAAAGGTCAAAATAGTAGAGCAGACTCAATATATTTTTCCTGGAATGGGAGGCGTTAATATTCTGTGTCTTTATAGACCACAGTGTAATGTCAAGGACTGCAACATCAGAGCAGAAAATAGCAAAAAGGCGATAGATTCCCTTGACAAAGATTTTAATTAGGGTGAGTAATGACACAAAATTAACTAGTGGGTTTTTAGCAGGTCTCATTTTGGAAGATCCATGGAGTTCTGTGAAGTGGCTCAGAGGATATTTCGTTTTGCAAAAACCTGAGTGATTTGCACGGTGAATAAAGTCAGCAACTTTGCTTTTGGATAAAAATGTGCTGAAATGCCCACTGATGGTAGTGAAGGCAGGATAGCATCTCTTCTGGGGTACCAGGTGCCCATGGCAATTCTCTGCCTAAGCCTTCCTGCTCATCTCCCATAGCTGAGTTAATTTGCACATATCCTGGTGGAGAAGTAAATTGGTGTTACATTTTAAAAAGGATTAGGTGGGATCAGGTTTTTCAAAGAGCTTGGTGCCCATCAGGGTGTTAAAAAGCCAGCAAACTTTTTGTAAGGGCTTGAGTCCTGCTGCCTTGAGCATCTGGCCATGGAGAGCCCCAGAAGATGATGCATAATCCAGGGAATTTTTGCAAAGTTAATCTTTGCTGCCACACTGAAAAAGCAGCTTGGTTGCTTTCACACAGCTGCTGAGCCACTGAAGATGTGCTTTAAGCTTCAGAAATGCTCTGCTGCCCCCGGCTCAGCCCCTGTGAGGGCAGCTGATGTCCACACACAGTGACAGCAGAAGGAGGGCACTTAATTAGGGACCTCCATCTGCTTAGTTAATGCAACCTGAGCATCCCCTGATGGTCCCACAGTCACACACCACCCAAAGCCAGGGCTGGGCTGAGGGTGTGCTGACACAGTTGTTCTGACCCGTGAAGCTTCTAAAAAGGTGTCTTTTGGCCCCTGCTGGCCACTGAAGCCCCTGACCCCTCGCTGGGCGCAGCTGCACGAGCAGCACTCGGGCAGGCATTGACCTTTTCTTCTGCCCTGGTGACAGATGTTCCTCACAGACATGTCAAAATGTGTTCTTTCTATTGCCTCTCTCCTTTTCAGGGTGTCTTTTTATTGATTAGTCCAGGCAGGTAAATCTGAGCCTAAAGTAATTACCTTCTCTTTGTTTTATAAGGTCCTTGGGCCCATTATATTTTAATGACTTTCCTCCCCTTTAAAGGATATCCAATGACTCTTCATGACATCCATCATTTCTCCTCAGTGACCCTGTTTGCTGGTTACAGCTGGTTCAGACAATTCTGGGCAAACAGGCCTTTTAAAGATAATTAACATTCAAAAAGGTCAGTTACCCTTGCGTAGGCCTGCATGCTGATGTTCAGCTGTGAGTAAGAGAGTTTAGCTACCCTTTATTATAAACACCCAACTGAAAACCCTTAGCACAGCCAAATCCATTTGTAATAATCCCACACAGGTCTGGCTTTCTCCTCACAGCATATGAATATTGAGCTTTTAATTTTTTCCAATTCCTTTACCAGCAAAGGGCTCAGCTATATCAATTCCTATCAAATTTTTACAAATATCAGCTTCTCCTGCTGCCTCCTGCCTGCCTACTCCAACAGTCACATCCTCAGAGAAATATTTGCACTTCTTCATTCCCCAACAGCACTGACGAATGAACTTAGAGCTGTAGGAGCTCTAACCTAAGAATCCACTCCCTTGTTTATCTTGGCCTACCTCCATGCTCCTTTCTCCAGGAAAAACACTTTGGACCTGAACATTTATATATATTTTCATATATTTATATATCTACATGTGCATATGAATATATAGGCATGAGAAGAAGCAGTAGATCTGTAAGGTGATGGGTGCTCTCCTGAACTGGAACCATTGCAAGGAGAGTTCTGTGTGATACAGAATGTCCAGCAGGATATATTTAAGGAATTGCAAGGCCTGGAGATGGTGATTAGCTGGCAGGGTACTTTTGCAGACATTGTCTATTCTGGCTGAAGGAAATGGCTTGGTCTTTTTGCTTCTAAATGGGATTGAGACAGATAAGGATTTAACCCAAATTGCTGAGGTGAAAGAGTCCCAATACTGACTGTATGGACACAGCCGCTTTCCCAGAGAATAACTGCTTAAACAATTATACATGTGACCCAAATGAAAGTGCCCATTAGGACCTACAAATGGAAGCACTTTCTGAATACCCATCCTCCTACAAACTGAAACTAAACTGGGATTTTTCTTTCTTGAGAAAACAGTGTCTGAACACCTATGTTTTTTTTTGCTCTTGCTGCAAGAGTAGTTCATTAACACTGAGCTTCTGTGCTTTATTATTCCAGCATTACTTGTTTATCTGCCAGGTACTTGTCAAATCAGGCTGCTCTGTGGACAAGACAAGCGAAGGGAAAATGTAATTGTTAGCAAGGGAGATGGGTTCTGGCCAGCACTTCAGTGTCAGCATGTCTGCTGTGTCTTGGATTTTCTCACTTTTCAGCCTGTGCTTCTCTTTGCACAAAACTTTTTCGCTCTCATGATTCTCCACCCAGGGCTTGCAGGCCTCAGCAGAGGGATCTTAGGAACAAGCAAATGTGGTGGAGGTGGTGGCTACACAAGGCCCAAGAGAGTTGGTGATAGCCAAATGGCCATGACCATGATCATGATGGTTAATATCTAATTTTGTATGGTTAATGTGCAAGCTCACAGATGTATAAATGATAAAATGAAGGACTTAAAGGTTTTTGACCAAAACATGGCTTTTGTCTCTTCTACTCTTATCTCTTCTGAGAAGACGCAGTCCTGGCCCCCCAGGGGCACAGATACTCCCAACCCCAGCTGGATGCCCAGCATGGCTTTGGGAACTCCTCCAGTAATTTGTAAAGAATCTTTGTCTCTGTAGGAGCTGCTTGTCTGGTCAGGTCACAGGAGGGATCAGGGGGTTTGCTTTTGGGGCATTCAGAGGATCCCAGCTGTTCTGAGCACCGCAGTGAGGGCTGTGAAGAACAGGTGAGAGATGGAGTGGGAGCATGGTGGAGGTAGTGGATGGAGATATCTTAGCCTTGGGTGGGTACAGGCCGTGCTGTAGAATGATCACAGATGTGAAAAAGAACTGAGAAAAGAGCTGCATATGTACCTATCAAGGTCTTCAAAACTATTTAGTTCTGTAAAGGCTGCCAAATAATGGGAACAACAGGCTGTCTGCAGTTTGTGGGAAAATTCTTGTCTAGGGCTGTGGCCTATTTTGAGCTGTAACAAGTATATAACACTGTACTGTGAGAATAACATCTCACTTCAATGGCTTCAACTCCTTTTAACGCTGACTTCAGCTTAGACTTCAATAAACTTTAACTTCAGCTTGAACCCCGACCTATTTTTGCTCAAGCTTTGGCTTAAGACTTAAGGCTCCCTGCTTGGATTACTTTGGTACCCCCTCTTTTGAAGTCCTGTCTCTGAGTTGCACGGCAAGGGATGGTCATCTGAGAAAGAGATGTGGAATTTGCTTTATTTCTCAGACTGAACAAACCCAGGAGAAGAGAAAATCCCAGCCTGTTTATGTAGACTGCCTTTATTTAAACTGCAGCTACAGGTAATCAGTCAAAGCTGCTGCAATTGCACTGGCGACTTCAGGAAAGTCACTGCCAGCACCAGCCTGGACACTGTTGGACAATATGTTACAGCAGGAGTAGGTGTCAGTTCTCCTCTCCCATCACTGCTGATGGTTATTACTGTCTTCTGGAAGTCTCCCTCCCACTGATGGCTGATCAATGAGCTCGGCACCACTCCAAAAGCAGTTGTAGGTCAGTAGTAAAACTGCAACAATTAGTAAGTTTGCCTTTTGTGCCAAGTATTGCAGCATATTTCCCCACCTCCTCCCCAAATAGTCTGCTTATTGAATTGTTACTTTTTCCTGACACTAACAGATGGTTCCTAGTGGCTGGCATCTGCAATATTTGGGAACAGATTGATGAAATTGATAATGACCGGTTTCTGCAACAGATGGCTTATAGACAGATTTGGGTGTAAACTGACAATGTTACATCTAAAGAGAAGTTTCCAATGAACCCACACATTACAGCTATGATTACAACATTATTTAGACCCTGAAAAATGAATCTAAGCTTAGCGTGAGCACTATATAGTGTCTAAGACAAAGGTTAAGAAAGATTGATTAGATAATTAGCATCTCTTTATTAGCCTTTCACCACATCTGCACAATGTTTTACATAAACATTCCCAGCCTAAAATTGCAATGATGATGTTTTAATATTTATTATGTAGATAGCAAGAACTCAATTTACTTTATAAAATAGAGTTGTCTCAGATTTGCAGACCCCATCTGACAGAAAATGATGTGTAGCAAACAATAAACTGGCAAGAGTGAGCCCCATGCCCGTTGGGGTGGCAGCACATGGACTGCAGTTGTGCTCTTCAAGCCTGCTCCCCCTTGTCAGCAGAGCACTCTGCACCCTAGACAGGTCTGGAGGATGGCTGTGGCTGCAGAATTGTGATTTTTTGTTGGTCCTCTGCAGGAACTTGCAGGAATCTGCAGGGTTCTCCACAGCCCTTCACAACTGCCGTGGTGTGTGTCCTCCTCCCATCTGGATAGAAAATCTAAGAATATCCTTGGGCTGTGTGGTGATACCACTTTGACAAGGGATTTTGTGGCTTCCATAGCATGAGAGGAGTCCAGGTTTGCAGCACCTTGGCAGCTGAAGGCCAGTGAGATGTGTCCAAGCACCTTGTGGGTGCTTGCTGAGCCCTCTGACATCTCTGTGCAGTGCAGGGCCAGGCTGGGTGTGCTGCTGGGTTTGTTGGTGTCACTGTGTCCTGTGGCAGAGCAAAAGCTCTCGGGCTGTTGGCTCAGAGAGTGCCAGAGCAGGGTTCAGAGACCCCAAAGCAGGGCTGGAGGCAGAGGGGTGCTCTGTGCTGCCAGGCAGTGCTCCATGGCTCCATGTGTTCGGGCTCTGACCTTACCAGTGCCTGCAATGCTTCAAGGGACACGTGCAGGGGAAGGGGAATGCCCAGCACACCTTTACTTCTCTTGGGTATTTTTTTTTTCACTTTTGATGCACTGCTTTATTCTCCCCGAAACTGCTGAGGCCTTTGAAATCCTCCCTGTGTGATGCTGCCAATCATTCCAACAACTCACTGGCACATCTTGGCCACCTCCTGGAGAGCCTTTACAGCAAGAGGCCACCTCTGTGGCTCTGCCTCAGAGCTGGAGCACTTCTGCTTCATCCAAGCCCTGAAGGGTTGTGGTCTCTCTCTGGTGAAGGCCAGGGCATGGGGACAGTGTGTTGGTGACCTTTGAGTTGGCAGTGTCTCTGGAGTAAAGGCTGCAGCAGCTGCAGGTTCATCCAGTGCAGGCTCTCAGCCCATCAGGAACCCCCTGGCATCAGGGACATTAAGCAAGAGTTATGTGAGGACTTGGCCTTGCTTGGCACTGGGTGTTCCTACCTCTGTCAAGGACTCTTGACACTGTGAAACAAATTATTCAAAGCTTGCCTGGGCACCTTAATTTGTGCCAAAGCTCTCAGAGGTGAGCTGGAGCTGTCAGATGGGCTGTGAAAATGCATGGGGTGTGCACTCCTGATAAACTCACCTGCCTAAAAATGTCCTGCTGGGGTTGGTTACCTTGGGCAGCCAGGGCAGGGACAACTCTCCAGAAGGAGTGCATTTCCATCTTTACTGGTAAAGCTGTAGATTGCTGGGTTGTTTTTTCTAGCAGTGGGAGAAGAGAGGTGCCCCAGAGGATACCACCACATGAGGAATCCAGCTTTTTGTTGCTACAATTGGCATCATGGGACAGTTTTGTTTGTTCCCAGCAAAGGTGTTTTTAAATCCAGGCACTTTTCCTGTAGGCAAAGCTGGAACAGTTTAACTAAAATGAGTGTAAAAACAAAATACAAAATGGAGCAAAACCCCTTAGGGAAGAGCAGTTCAACTGAAAATAGTTCTCTGGTTGACTTAAACAAACAAAGTTTAAAATTGGGCTGCATTAATTTAATCTGGGACTGCATGTTTCATTGGTGGTTTACAATGCAGAAGTGCAGTTAGGTGAGCTCTCTGAGCTCTCTGCCCTGCAGAACCGTGTCTATATTATTTCTCTCAGTAGCTTTTCTTTTTTTTTAAATTTGTTCCTTCTTATTTTACTTCCTTTTAAAATAAAAAAAACAAACAACAAACTGGTTTGTTTTCAACAGCTGCAGGAGTACAGGTGGCTATTGACAGTGCCAGGATCTCACAGGAGTCACATCTTCAATAATATTCACCTTTTTTTTTCTGAGTGGCAATTTCTCAGAGCTTTTTGTAAACTATTGCAGCTCTGGTTCTGATACAGTCATTGTGACTGACATGCAGTTTTCATTGGGTTTGAGTAAATGTGGCTTTTGGATATCAACCTGGAATTGCATTGGTAAATACAGAACTGAATTTGGCTGCAACTATTTGCATCTAGTATCAGATTGTGGAAAATAGTGTCCACAAAATGGAAGTGAAATATTAAAATTCTTGAAGCTCTTTAATCCCTTTTGTTCTTATTTTCTTTCTCTGATGTGAGGCTCCTCAGATGTGGAAAAACAACACCCATGTGCAATACAAATGTATCCAAACAGTGAGGTTAGTTTATTAACATAAATGCTGTTTTCCCTGCCTTCCTGAGATTATTTGCAGTGCAAATCACTGTTGCTTGAATGTGCAGCGCTTATAATGACTCAAAAGCTATTATGGCTTCTGCTCTGAGGGATGATCAGCTTCTGTAGCAATGCCCAGAGAAATGTTCTGCTTCCTAATTGTTGCTCAAGTCAGCTAATTTGCCTTTTTTTCCCAGTGTCAGGTGAAACGAGGCATTCCTGCTTTGGTTTTTATTTCTCTGCCTGCAGCAGGCAGCCTGAGGGCCTGGGGGGTGGTCGGTGTGAGGGGAGGCACCTCAGCCCTTCTCAGCTCAGGAGTCTCCTTGGCACCTCTGCCCCAGCCCTGGGGACATCGGGGTGTCCCCTCGGCGGGGACCAGGCCTGGAGGCTTTTCTGCCCTTGTTGTGTGGGACACTGCCCACAGGGCAGCCTGGCTTGGGCCTGGGGCCCCTTCAGGCCTGGCTCCATTCTGAGAACGAGAAGATTCCACCCCGGGACTGTTTGAGGTAATTCCTGTTATTTTGCTTTCTCGGGGGTTCTGACTCCCCGCGCCCTCAGGAAAGTGTTTCTAGCACCCATCAGCTCTTGGTGGAGCTGGCAGGGACCTGCTCCTGGCCCTAAAGATAAATCTCTGCCCAGTCCAGCATTTTTTGATCAGGATTTAAGGAAGCCTTGATTTCTCTCAGCTACCCCACATCTCAGTGTCTCCCTGTTATTGACCACCACAGCCATTCTGGTGAAACATCCCACATGATCACATCATGAGGCAGCTTATTTTGCAGTTTGATGACAGAAAAATAATTCAACACAAGGATAAACTGAAAACCAGCTCAGACACTGAGTATATATTTTTTCACTTATAAAAACTGGGGGAGATGTGAGATTTTACACCGTGTATGAGCCAAAGATCTAATGGCATCTTTGCAGGACAGGATTAAACACTGGCTCAGGTGTTCTTCCCATATTCTAAGTCCCAGATTCTTCTTTCTGTCCTTATCAGATGTCAGCCTCCTAAGCTGGGAAGCCCATGCCCAGAGGCAATGGGAAACTTGGGTTGATTTTCAGGAAGAATGAGAGAACTTCTCTCAGTAATCACCTCCTGCTGTAGAAATAAAGAAAAAAAAAAAAAAAGGTTTGCCTGGGGCATCAGTGATGGTTGTAATGGTTTTGCACAGCTGGGCTTTTGAAAGAAAATATGTAGAGGAAAAAAGACTCATTTCAGGAAAATGCCACAAATAAGATGTTGGCTGAAAGCTGTGGTTTATGCTCAGTGTTTCTGGGCACTTTTTAGGTTGTCAGGTGGCCCCAGAACAACAGAAAATGGCACAAAGGTACAAGACTGAGAGATTCAGGTGAGGTTTTGGGTGGGTACTCCCTCTCTCACATGCTCACACTCACATCCCTGTTCACACAGTGTTAACAGAGGCTTGAACCACAGTAAAATATTAGCAAGAAAGAGCATAAAGTCTGTCTGACATACAAGAAATTTGGGCTTAAATAAAAAAAACTTGAGGCATGCTGTGGGAATGAATATTGAGCTGTGTTCTGGATTCCTAATAGACACCTTAAAAAAGGATATATTAAAAGGGCAGCCAGTTCCTATTACTTTTAGCAGATTTCATGGTTTGCTTCCAGGCTATTGCAATGAATAACAAAAATAAAATATTCATCCTATTTTTCTATTTGCTTTTTCTAACCTCCTGGGTCCCCAGAGCACTGTGGAATTGAAGTGCATCTCTGATTGATAGCAGTGAGAAAGCAACTGTAAGTCAGTTTTAAATTGTTCTAAGTGCAAGATTTATCATTAAAAAAAAATTACAGGTAAGGAACATTGCTTCTTGTTAGTGAAGGAATTTATGGGTTTAATATGTAAATGCCAGGGAGCAGCCCAGAGAAACAGAGCAGGTCTCAACAGGAGATTCACTTGGGTTTGGCTGCAGGCTGAGGCCCCAGGCAGACCTTGGTCAGGCTTGGTAAAGCCACACTGGAAGAACTTGCAAAACCAAGGGTTTCAGGGACAAATCTCTTTTGGGAAAACCCACAGTTGTACAATATATTTCACTGAGGCAGCTGCTCCAGCAGAAGTTCAAGAGCCATTGAAAAGGAGCCAGCTTTTCTGTGTTTATGAGCATTACACTGATTTCTTTCCACCTCTCTCTTGGTCAGGATAGGTACCAGATATTTCCTGGTACTTTTATTCTTGTAGAAAATGTGTTCACACCAGAGTCAAAAGGACTTAGGTAATAACAAATTATTCTGGTAATTCTGATTTCTGTTTTCCAGACCCTGCTGACCTACAGCTTCTGAGGGGGCAAGAAAAAAAGGTTCCTTTCCCTCTCCAGTGCCTGTGACAAGCATAATCAATAAATGCTATTGGCTGCACTTCCAGTGTCTCAGAAAGGGATTTGCTTTAGATCTAGTAGGGCAGTGCAACTTAATTAGCAATTGATTATTAAAGGAGTTCACTGATGAATACCAGCAGTTTTATATGTGTAACTTTATCCAGGTATAAAACGTGGTTCACAAGCACTGATGGATTTTTCAAGTCCTTGCTGGAACACAACGTCGTTTTCAGGGCTCCCCTTGCTGACCATCCTGGTCACTGTTTGCCACTGCCTGATGTGTGAGCTCCTGTGAGGGTGAGAGGGACCTTGCAGGGACGAGTCCTGGCTGGAAGGGTCACAGCAGGGCTCTGGGATGGGTTTTCTGGCAGGGGCTTCCCTCACCACCTGTGCCCTGTGCACAGGGGCTCAGAGGGAGTGACAAACCAGCGGATAAAAACTGCCTTTCACATGTGGAACAATGCCAGTGCTGAGTTTGGGACAGATCACTGAGGCTTCTCCAGCTGCAGCTGAGCAATGGCTGTGCTGTGTTTTTGCTCCACAAAACTCAATCCTCTCCATCCTCCCCCCATGCAGGATGGAAACACAGGTGAGCACCCCAGAACCAGAACTGGTCCTCAGTGCCCACCCTTGTGAAGGTTATGTGGGGCCATCCATGGCTTTTCTGCCCTTCATCTTCCTCTGTCCTCCTTGTCCTGGCTCATCCTCTGGCCAAGGGCTGCTCTGTTCTGCCCCCCTTTTCTGCCTCCATTCGTGTCATGGTTTTATTTGGTTTATGTATATATATTTTTTACTGGTTTGTCTCCATCATTTTGTCTCATGGGGACTGCATTTAGCACCATCTTACTCCTTTCTTTTTATGCTTCCTACATCCAAATTGCTCAGTATATCACCAAATATCATCCTGTCACTCTCTGCCATACCCATTTACTGCTGCTGCTGTTTGAGGCTGCAGCTCTGTGTAAACAAGGAGGTGGATAAATTATCCAGAGGGTTCATGTTCACCTTGCATCACCCCTGGCCATGAGGCACACCATGCTTTCCCTGGACATGAAATGGTCTTTTCCCATCATGGGCTCTGGGATAATAAAAGCCTTGCTTACAATAGAGTAGGCCTAAGGTGACAGAAAACCAGGAGTGATTTACCCACTCTATCTACTTTTATTTATAACTTGTGGCTTCTCTTCTGAGAGGAAAAAGAGGGGTGTTTTGACTTTCCACTTCTGGATTATGGAGCAGAGGGTCAAACCCGAGTGTTTGACTTGATGGTCCCATGACCTGAAATAATGTGACAAGTGGAGCAAAATGACAAATTACCCTTTAAAATGTGTGCAGGTGTCACTGGGAGTAAATTGGGCACAG
Source organism: Nicator chloris (assembly GCA_013400495.1). Lineage (NCBI taxonomy): Eukaryota > Metazoa > Chordata > Aves > Passeriformes > Pycnonotidae > Nicator > Nicator chloris. The sequence goes on from WAAE01014881.1 coordinate 451,421, forward strand.
AAATTGATTTCATGGTATTTGCCTCCTATGTCGAGGTAAGAGCCTGAGCAACTTACTCAGATTTTCAGTAATTTGGGGCACCTACATCTCTTCCCAGACTTGCAAAGTGTATTTTGCATGCAACAGCCTCAGTTGTTGGGAACTAACATGCAGTTGCTGCCCACACCATCAGCATTAGTAAAACAGGACAAAAAAGGGGGTTTTACCATCCAGGCTTACAACTTGTATCGTTGTGCACATTTTCCAAGAATCCAGAGATACAAGGTCAGGTTGGATGGAGCCCTGAGCAATCTGTTCTTGCTGGAGATGTCCCTGCTCACTGCAGGGGCTTTGGACAAGATGACCCTAAAACGTTCCTTTTAACCCAAACTCTCCTGTGATTCCATTCCTCATCTTACCATTCTAAAAACAGCAGCAATTAACAGCCAAAGGAGGTTCTGTACCAGCAAGCTCCCAGTGCAGGCTGATGGGGTTGTACCTTCCTGAAGGAACACCCCTGCTGGTGCAGGGCAGTGGGACCATCCCCTGCTCAGCACAGTCCCTTGTGCTGGTTTGGGTGTGCCTGCAGCAGGATCTCCTGGGCTGTTCCTTGTTTCACTGAGGGCATTCTGCATTTCCACGTCCTGTATGGGCACAACCAAGCAGTTTTCCCAGTGCTGATGGCAATCCTGCCAGTTAACCGTGCTCCCACATCCTAAAGAGCTCTGCATGGAGCATGGGATGGAGCCTGGAGCTGTGCCCCAGCAGGGACATGAGAGGTGGGAGCAGGTTAAGGAGGAAATGGAGATAAGGAAAGCAGCTGCATTTCCATGGGGGCTGTTAATGCTGCCAGCCTTAGATAAACAAAGCTAATACCTTAATTCCCAACACTATGTATTTTCCCTCTTTTTGTCTCAAAACTATAAATATTTCAATTGATTCTGAGATCCTGGAAAACTGGTCATCATCAATCACAGACTTCCTCTGCTCGCCTACCCAGCAGGTGATGTTGAAGAAAAGGACATTAGCACTTTTCTGTTTAGTTGCCTCCAAGCAGCCTGATGTTTGTGCTGGGGTGGCAATCACAGCAGAGCAGGAGCTTTAATTGCCAGGCTCTCTATGAAATGCAGCAGAACTCCCTTTACAGAATTTGATACTGTGGCAAATGTATCGAGGAAAGAGATTTTCTTAAGTGGATAAAATAGGTCATATATTCTTAAATGGTAGAGGGTGTTTTCACTTGTTAAATAGTGTTTCCTCTTTTCAGTCATTTAAGTGGATTTTCATCACACAAAGTGGATCCTGAAAAAAACCCCACACTCACATGAATTTATCTCTTCAACCATAAGACAATCCTCATTTCTGCTCAGTTTAACACTGCAGGTTCAAACAGCTATTTAGCATGACAAGGATAAATCTGTGTTCACTATTCACAAAACGGGTCAAATGTATTAAACAACACCTGTTCTAGTGTGACTTCATCACCAGACATTAAATTTGTTACCCAGTCTTCTCTGAGCCGACAGGTGGGGTGTGTTAGAGGAGAAGGTTGTCTAGAAGGAAAACCCCTTTCTGCCTGTGGCAGCTTCATTCCGTGTGAAAGGAGAGACAAGGAAGTCTCCACTCTGTGACACGAGAGCAATTTGCCAGCCAACTCAGAGCAAAACCCAACCCAGCTCATGAGAACAGAAAATGGCATTTGTTCTGGAGCAAAAGCCCCCAGCAGAGTGCCCAGAGCAGCCCTGGTTTTGCTCCACCCCATCCCTCTGAATCCATCCCATCCCTCTGCATCCATCCCATCCCTCTGCATCCACCCCATCCCTCTGCATCCACCCCATCCCTCTGCATCCCCCCCATCCCTCTGCATCCATCCCATCCCTCTGCATCCATCCCATCCCTCTGCATCCACCCCATCCCTCTGCATCCATCCCATCCCTCTGCATCCACCCCATCCCTCTGCATCCACCCCATCCCTCTGCATCCACCCCATCCCTCTGCATCCACCCCATCCCTCTGCATCCACCCCATCCCTCTGCATCCACCCCATCCCTCTGCATCCACCCCATCCCTCTGCATCCACCCCATCCCTCTGCATCCACCCCATCCCTCTGCATCCATCCCATCCCTCTGCATCCACTCCATCCCTCTGCATCCATCCCATCCCTCTGCATCCACCCCATCCCTCTGCATCCACCCCATCCCTCTGCCCCCAGCTGTGCTGGAACCTGCCAAGAACCTTCCCCTGCCCCTCCAGCAGTACTGGCTTCTGTACTGGGCTGGCACTGGACTGGCACAGATCAATCTGGCTCTTGCAGTCTGCAGGCTGGGTCAGGACAAGGTTCTGGACAGTCACAGGGATCTGCTGACAAAAACGTGGGAATTTGGCAATTCAGTGCCAGCAGCCTTCACAGTAGTGGGCACACACAAACAGAACTGATGGAGTTTCCTTTGCCTGCTAAAGGAAGCATGAAACAAATTCTTTTGTGTCCAAAGTTTGTAGTAGAGCCATGAGGGACTTCTAATTAGGGAGCTAATGTGCACTTTCCCAGTGATTAGGTAAACACATTTTTTTGTTATTTATAATAGCTTCCATCACATAGATTCAACTAATTACAAAAACTTCCCTTGTAGAAACCATTTACAATTTTAATTCCAATTATTTTTTGATAATTCAGAAACATTTTTCCTATTACTCGTCAGAAAGCAGAAAGTTAATCCATTCATTACCATGCTGAAAGGCTGATTTGAAACCAACCATGGATTACAAAGTCAGACTGAAGGTGAAAAGCAGGAGTTTGCAGTGCAGAAAGTTGAGGGGGTGGGAATAGATGTAAAACCCCCAATAGCACAAGGCTGAGAAAAAGGAATTCTTTGCAGAGCTGAGGAAGAAATGCAGTGGTGCATATTTCATGTGGCAGCTTTGTCTTAAAAAAAATACTTGTTTTACTCAAACCCTAAAAAGGCCAAAGGTTCAAAGTGTCTTTCATAAGCACTATGGGATGACAGTGATTCTCCTGTGACTCCTTTTGACTCAAAAAAATAGAGGTCAGGTCCTACCCATATCCTTCTCCTTAAATTAGATGCTTTCAGTGGAGCTGCACTGATTTACAGCCCTGGACAAAGAATGAATACGTTTCTTTTAACTGAAATGACCTTTTTGTAATGTATCCAATCTGGAAATTAAACATCCCATCTGATGTCCCATTTGGAATTTTATTGTATGAAGCTGTTAGACATTTACAGCTTTTTTCTCTGAAAAGTGATTATGCTCTCTGTTACAAACTCCTATAAAATCCTACAAAACTTGCTTCTGCCTCTCAATTTTGTATAACAAACTGCAAATTCAGAAGCCTATAAAACTAGTTTATTGAATTCAGTGTGAAAAGCTTTGATTTCTGTACATAAATTCTTTCAGAGTTGTATTCTTACTACCTCTTCTCCAAATATTTACTTAAACACACCTTTTGAAAGACAGTTTCAAACTTCAGAAATGAATTGCTCACTAAAATGGGTTTGACAAGCCATGAATGCACCATTCAGGTTAGAAAAAACAAAATGTTTTCGTTTTGAAATGCATCTTGCAAGGCAGGTCTGTGTCCTTTGGAGGTGCATGCTCAGAAGGTCCAGCTCAGCCCAGGTTTCTTGGCTGACAAGGGATTTTTGGGGGCCATCTGTCCTGGATCCAGGGATGGAAACACTTGGGAAGGGCTTTGCAGGCAGCAAGGCTGAGGCAGGGAGGAAAAGGAAGGACAAGAAGAATGTCACATGTGAAAAGAGCGGGGGCAGATTTGACCTTTCAGCCCTTTAAAGACAAATTCTTCTCAGCCACTTCTGTCAGGGCACCACACCCACCCAGCAACCTTCACCTGTCCCAGACAGAAAAGCAGTTCAGTGAGCACCCACTGTCTCACCATTCCACACCTCCTGTGTTCTCCCCAGCCCTTTCAGGGCTCTTCTGGATGGCTTTTTTAAAAATCAGCCTGGAGATGAGTGCAACACCTCTGCTTACTGGTACGGCAGTGCCCAGTTATCTGGGGCTTTGCTGAGAAGGAGCCTGATTTGCTTTCAGCAAGGAGCTGTCAGATGTGGCTGCTTTAGACCTTGTTACCATAAATCCTCCCCTGCAACCTGGGCACAATAAATTGGATCAAGGGAGCAAAACATTGTGAAGCAGTATGAGTTCAGTGACAGAAGCCATTTAGGAAAATGGGTCTGGGGCTGTGGCACTGAAGCCACAGAGGAGTTTCTGCTGAATATCGGGCCTCAGAACACCAGGGTGAAGAGATTTTCCCTGGGCCTGGGTCACTGCTGAGCTGGCACGGCTGTGCACACCGTGCCATGTCCAGCAGACTCCTCACTCCCTTCCTGATGTGCCATGGCTCTGAAAATGAGCCTCTGCCCCAAAGCAATCCTATCTTCTTCCCTCATCCTTCTCTGATCATGGAATGTGACCAAAACTGGGAGCATGGTTAGCGTTGTCACTCTTGGAGCTGCAGAATGGTGAATTTAAGCTTAATATTGCTGAGTATTTCCTGGGGGATGCTGGAACCACGAGAGGCCTTGTGCTAGAGAGCCAGAGCTCAGCCTGGCTCATCTCTGGCAGCTAGTGAGCACAGAGAGAAAGCAAAAGTGATGGATCAACACTGCCAGGGTGTTTTCCAGCACACCCCCTGCATTCAGCTGTCCTAAGGAGCTGCACAGTGCCATGCCTGTGTTAAGGTGCTCTGGTGGCAGCTGACCTGCAGTTGCCAAGCTCTGGCCCTGGGACAGAGACCACTTAGAGAGCAAACACCAGCAAAGATGTTTGTCCTTGCTTCAGCTTTTAGGAGAGGCAGCACTATAGCAGAGGCCAGGCCACCTTAGCAAACAGAGAAAGGCAGGTGAGTCCTAGAGAGGAAAGCTGGTGACTTTCCTGAAGGATGCTGGGAGGGTCTGTGCTTTTTGGCTTCCACCCCTGAGGAGCCAATCCTCCTGCCTTGCCAGCCTGTAAAGTTCTGAAAGCAAAAGCCAGACAGCAGGAAAAACCCCTCACTGCTGTTAATAAGCAAAGGCACTAAGGAGGCTGAAGCTGAGTGCATTAAGAGCCCACCTGAGCACAGAGCCTCTTCATGACAGCACTTTGCCAGGAAGGATCCATTTGCTTCCCAGCCACCCCAGTGGTGGGCAGGCAGAGCCTGTCATCCTTGTCATTAAAGATTGCTCCAAAGGGAGCAAACACCATGTCTGAGATCTGCCAGAGCCAGCAAGGCTCAGCAACCCTGCCAGCCCACTGCAGGTGCTTCAGCAGCCTCCAAAGTGACCCAGAAACGCTGCTGGGTGGGGCAGAAGCACTAAGGGAGCACTTAAAATTTCTAAGAGTTTCTAACACTGCCCTGGGAGGAGAGGAGCTGAACCAAGAGCTGACCCAACGTGGAGCTGATGAGTGGGTCAGCAAATGCTGCCAATGCAACGTGCACGTTGCATATGTGAGTACAACTCTGCAGAGGAAAATCTCCACAACTTTGTATTCCCTGCCCTGGAGTCACTGTCGTCTTAAGATTCAATGCAAAGATGAAAACAAATCCTGCTGTCAAAAAATCATACATTAGAAACAAATTATTCTCTCTAAATGCATCTTGGCAATATAATTGATAAACTGTGAGTATGTGAAATAATTGAAAAAGCAGGGTGGGGACATACAGGATAAATGACTAAAATAAGAAAGTAATGAACATATGTAAATAAAGGCCACAATCAATAAATATAAATTATGGTGTGACAAACTGTAAGTAATCAGAGCATTTCAGGCCTGGAATGTGATCCTTCTTCAGGGAAAACTTGTGTTAGCAAATCTGCAAAAGCCTTAAGAAGAAAACAAGAAGACATGAGGTTATCAGGGCTCTTTGAAATGGCAGACACGATGGATTAGCCCCTGGATTCATTACTCAAAACCTTCACCAGCAGTGTGGAAGTAAGACATGATACCAGCCCACTTCCTTCCTCCACCCCAACGTACAAATAATCTTGGCAGGAGTGATGCCCTCAGCTTTTTCTGATACAGACAGATTAAAAAAAAGGGATGGCATTTTTCCTTCCTGATTTAGCCATTTTGAAGGGGCTTTTGAAGGCTGACTCTTGTCTCTTGATTGACTGCACTTTGTTCCTTTCCCCCCTCATCTCAGGAATCCTTGTGCTGTTCAAAAATAAACACTCACCGTTCCCACCTTCTGCAGATGCACATTTGAGGCAGTTTTTTGTCCACCACAGAGGATTTTATCCCATCTCTGTTTCCAGGTCCTAAATCCTTTCCAGATCCTGGGGATTAAATTATCATCAAGACCAGACCATGCCAAGACCCTTCAGCATGAGTGGGAATGCAGCCTGCATGAGGGATGAGCTCAGCCACTGCTGCTGAGAGTATTAAGCAGCCAGAGATCCGCACTGAGAGTGGACTGGAGAGATTTGGGATGGATGAGAGCTGGTGGATTTACACCCTGGCCTCCTGGCTGACTCTTGAAAATGAAGGTGAGGGATGGCAGACCTTCATTTGCTATTTCAGAGCAAGGTTGCTTTGTCTCAGGACACCTTTCACTCATTGCCCAGAGCACAGCAGGAAGGTTCCTGCTCACCTGCCCACCGTGGGTGCCCCAAATGCCCCCAAATGTTTGGTGAATCATAGAATCCCAGAATGGTTTGGGTGGGAAGGGACCTCAAAGACCATCCAGTTGCACTCCCTGCCAAGGGCAGGGACACCTTCCACTATCCCAGGTTGCTCCAAGCCCTGTCCAACCTGGCCTTGGACACAGGGATGGGACAGCCACAGCTTCTCTGGGCACACTGTGCCAGGGCCTCCCCCACCCTCACAGGGAGGAATTTCCTCCCAATACCTCATCCAATCCTGCCCTCTGTCAGTTTGAAGCCATTCCCTCTCATCCTGTCACTCCAGGGCCTTGTCCAAGTCCCTCTCCTGCTCTCTTGGAGCCCCTTCAGGCACTGGAAGAGGCTCAAAGTTCTCCCCAGAGCCTTCTTTTCTCCAGGCTGAACAGCCCCAGTTGCTGTGGCTTTATGTCACATTAAATGAAAGTGAGCTAGAACTGGAATAAAAATTTTGTTAGTGGACAGATTTGAAGGAAAGTATTTGCTGCTCTCTAGGACTGAAGCTCCTTTGGAAAGCATCCTGAGCAGCAGTGCTTAGGCAAAGACTGCAACCTCCACCCTGCTGCCGGCTTGCAGACAATATCATGGTAAAAATACATCATGCTCAACGTCTAGGGGTAATAAGGAGAAATGACATTAAAATGCAAAGTATTGTCAGTGGTTATTTCCATGGAAAGTCCATTTCCATTTAATAGCAGAGAATCCATCACGTTCTGCCTTATTTCAGCTGTGATGGGCTCCCAAGAAAAGATGTAGGTCACAGCATGTCAGAGGCAGTGTCTTTGAGAAGAGCTCAAGGTGCAGTTTTCAGGTAGTGGAGGGCAGGATTGCTTTGCCACTTCCCTTTACAGCCATGCTGGCACTCCCCCTTCCCCACAAGGGGTAGAAAATGTCACTAAATGTGGCTGTGGGGCTGCATCTCGTGGTGCAGCATGAGTGGGGGCTGGGGGAGCAAAGCAAGAATGGCAGCCCCCCTGAGGGAGCAAAGCAAGAGCTGCTGCAGGAGCTGTGGAAAGGAAAAATGGGCAGAAGGTTTGGAATTTTGGCTATAGATGAAAGCAAGGCTCACCCAGTAATTCTGCATCTCTACAAGTGCCCAGGAACCCTGCTGGGTTCCTGCTGTGCCCTGACTTGCACCAGAGTCTGGGGGAGACTGAGCAGCCAAAATGCCTTGATTTTAATGCAGCCCTACAAGCAATGGTTTGGGACACACCCTTGCTCCACTACAGCAGAGGATTTCATGAGACTCAATTAGCAAGGTAATTAATTAATTGATTATGTAAAACAGATGAGCAATCCGATATCCTGTTCTACAATGATACAGCTCTTTGTTGAGACTTAATTAATACACAGGCTTGGGGACAAAATTAAAAAAAGGAAAAAAAAACCCCACCAAATTCTAGAGAAGAATCAGTTGGAGAGAATGATTCCAACAGAGGATGGAAACTGGGCTGGAGACCAGATGGGATGACAGCCCTGCTCTGAGAGGACAGTGGAGTTATTTTGGGTAGTTTGACAACCAGCCTGATGTTTGTCTCCACCACTACAGCCAGCTGAGCCAAATTGGGCTCTCCTGCCTGCCAAAACAAATCTGTGGTAATTCCTTCTGTGTAACTGCTCAGTGCCCACCTTTCCCAGCTGGCTGGTGCTGTACACGATGAGGGAGGCGTTCAGCAGATGTGTTTGTTGTTTATGTGCCTCCCAGCTCCTCCTGCTGTACCAGGAGGGCTGCAGGGCTGAGCTGCAGCTTTAGGGTCTCTAACAGCCACCAAAGCTCACTGCAGGTGTTGGGTTCCTACGTGACCTGTACCAAAAGCAGTGGGGATATTGATCTTCTGTAGCAGCCCCTTGTAACCCAAAGTATTTCAATAGCCTACGTTAATCTGTGAAAACCTACATCTTGTTACAGTCTCTGTTTTATTTAATTTTACTTTAGGCTAGTAGTTATTTGGGTCAATTCTTTGCAGTTGTGATAAATTGATACATCATCTGTGATGGAGCAAAACCGTGTCAGGGTTTCTACTTATACAGGCTCTTGCTTGAATATATGTGCATTAACCACGTTTGTGATAATCGATACAAAAAAATCAGTGTCAAACCTGCAAGTCTCTCAACCCCCCCACATAATTTTAGAGGTAATGTGTTTCCAAAGCTTAAGCCAATGTGCTTATGGACCTTTCCTTTAGCAATATGCTCCAGGGTCGATTTTCCCGTGTTCAAGGGCCAGATTGCAAATGTATTGGCTGGGAATGGAAGCAGAGTCATGCTCCAGCAATGATTTTTATTGAGTAACTATAGATGAGAAAAGGCAGTTACTACCTGGCAAAGTCCCTGCATTTTAAGTTTTCTTTACAAACTCTCTCTCTGCCCAAGCCTTTGGCGTGGAATTGCAGGAATTTATAGCAATATGTGGAAAAAGCTGATACTCAAGAGCAGTGGCTGCCAGACTGCATTTCTTTCCAAGGCTACTGTCAGAAGGGTTTCTTGCACAGCTACAGCTGGGAGGGTGACTGCAGAGCCACTGAATGCTCACATCAGGGCCTCTACATGCCTCTCCCTCTCTGCTGGGCTGACAGACTGCTGCAACATGAGAATTTCCTTCTGGCCTTGCTTTTCCCTTCCTCTAAGAGTGCCACGGTGTGGTTTGTGTGTTTTAAGCCTTATTTTCAGGGATTCAGTTCAAGCAGTTACTGGATATTGCCCAGCCTGGAGCAGGAACCTGCTTCTGCAGTTTCTGGGTTTTCATGGGCTGATCCTGAGCTGCTCCAGTCACTGGGGATTCTCCACTGGAAAAAACTAGGTTCAGTCCTGGAAGAAGTGGATAGGACTTCTCTGTCTGTGCTCAGGAGATCCATCCTCGTCTTTCACAGTTTACCTAAATCTGTTGGTTTCACTGTTTTCCTTTTCTTTGCAAGATTACATGAAACCATCTCTTCACTCTGCCTCCTCACCCCCCGCTAAAAGACCTGGTCTCATTCCAAAAATGGGAGTGTTCAGAAAGTCAAAAGCTTATTAATAGCTCTCTGCCTCTTTCTAATCTATTCAAAAAGCTGTACAGTGTGCAAAGCTGTTGTGACATGATTTTTCTTTTAATATCTCACCCTTTGACTGTCAGTATTTAAGGAAAAATGAAACTAATCATCAGTGAAGGCTGTAATGCTACTGTTTTATAGCTGCTGGGGAGCTCAGAAGAAAATCTTCTAAGAGAAGATAGAGCAAGAGAGAGAGAGGAGGTCTGTAAGTGTATGCATGCATCTCACATTAGAGGTTTCACAGAACAAAACAAAAAGTATATTCATTTGCAAAGTAATATTAGTAAGATAAGGAAAGTATGTATTGGAAAACAGTGAAAAAAGGGCCATTTTTGTAACTTTGCCCTGAGTGCTCCTTTCCATGCAGAGGTATTGCCCAGGCTGGCAGATATTCCTGAGGATGTCAAGTACAGCATTTGGGTGTGGATGAACTCCACTGTCCTCCAGGTAAGAACTGTCCCTGCTAACATTTTACCTGGAACCCCACATGACCTTTTACTATTGCTGGAGCAACATTTCAGCCACAGGCACTTTTTATTATCAGTGGGGAAGAAAGACAAAAAAATCTCCTGGCAGGGAGTTCATGGAAATTAGTCCAAGATTCTCCTGGGAAAATGGAGTCATAGTCATGGAAAAGCTAAATATAAATCAGTGCAGCTTATCAGGACATGACAGGGGGGATATAATAATCTACTATTTTAATGTATGAAACCAAAGTACAGCAATAAGCCCAGTACAAGTGGTTACAGGAGGGAGTAGCAAAGTAGGCGTGATAAAATACAAGCTGAACCTTATATGAGGCATACAAGGAATTCCCAGAGGTGGATATCCCAAAATTCCAATGCATATCCCACTCCCAGGGGGGTCTAAAGACTACATATATATATATATATATATATATATATATATATACACACATATACATGCATGTGTTATATATCTATTTATACACACACTTGTAATTAGAAGGAAGTGGTGTGTATGTATAGCTATGCATGTGTAATACAAAACAAAGCTTGCAAGGTGCCTGCAATTTGAAAGCTAGAAGGAATATTAAAAAAAAAAAAATAGAGCTCCAATCATGAACCCTTTCTGACAACTAAAATCTCATTTGCCACTCACACACCTTTAAGCTCTGGGTTTCTTTTGCTTTGCTCCCAGCACTCAGTGCCACACACAGCATCTGACATCTGGAACAGCTGAGACACTTCAGCACAGAAGATCAAACACTTCAAAGAGTCTCAGAGTGGTTTGGGGAAGAGAGAACCCAGTTGTTCTAAGTCAGGTAAGGCAATGCAAGTGATGTGTGGTACCCGCAGTAAAAATAAACTGATAAATGCAGGATATTTAATGTGAAATTTCAGGCAGATTCTGACCCTTGATGGCCCAACTCAGCCAATGGTGTATGGACAGACACATTATCAGTGCTTATCTGATGAGATGACAATTGTCCAAATGCCTGCAAATAGGTTTCTGTTTTCACCTGGTACTTTTAAAATTCCACATACAGAGAAAAGGTGATGAAATAACGTTTTTAACAGTGGAATTAGCACTGCAATAATGCTGGCTGTTTAAATTGGTTCATAATATTAAAGAGGAGCTCTAATTTAATTTTAGAGACACAAACTCCAGTATTTCTAAATGAGGATGACTTCCCACCAATTGTATTTAATATAATTTTGCCTTCATTTATCGTGTAGATAATGGCCACTGCAGAGTGTGGCTGTGTTTGTGGAATTGCCCTGGATACCTTCAGAAAAGATAGAAAAACATGACAATTTGCCATCTGGAGAGGAAATAGAAATGAAAGCTTCCCCCTCTGCCCTTGCTAGTTCCTTAAAAATCAATTGTAATAAAATTTGAAAAGTTCTGATTTTGGTACAGTTATTCCTTTCTGTTTGGCTTAATTTCTGCTTCTAAAATAGAGGTTTCTGGAGACCTTGCATTTAACTCCACAGATTACAGCTGCCATTGAACAGAGGTATAAGTTACGAAGCAAATATAAAGGAGCATCCATTTCCATGCATGATTAAATGCTGACTCAAGGTAGTGCAGTATTTTTGATCCCCTGAGTTTAATAAAATTCAGGATAGGCAATAAGGAATCGCAGACAAATTAAAATTTATTGAGACAGACAAAAATGCAACTATTTCAGACTACAGTTAAGCATTTACAGTTAACCAAAGGTAGCAAAATGCTCACATTCCACTGAACTCCTTATGGAAAAAGCATTCAGAATTTACTATGCAGTTCTACTTACTATGATAGCCTACATCCATCTACAGTAGGGACATCGAACTGAAACACGTAGTATTTGGATCTCTCCTTACAGATCTACACATTGAACAGTAACAGACATCAACAGCATTGAGAAAAGTATAAAAAGACCAAAACCCACCTACTGTAGAAAGGGCTTTTTGATGTGTAGTAACTGTACAAAGCAGTCTGTGGACGGAGGGTGGGATACAGGAGGGACTGCCAGAGAAGCCAACAAACGGGGGAAGCGAAGCTTGAGCGACCCGGTGGTCTGGGTCAGGTGGTGACCTTAGAGCTATGTCAGCTGCTGCTTCAGGGAGAAAAGGCTACAAAACTCCTAATATCAAAATATTCCCATGCCAGAAATGTACACTGAGACTAACAGACTAGGCTGGAGAGGCAAAGAGAAGCATTCACTAACAAACAGTGTTGTTTTAAATATAAACTTTACATCTTCAATATAAACTGTGGGATAAATATTAAATAAACACTTCAAATGGTTTAAAATAATAGTAGAGAATAGCTTAAAAAAAAGGCAAAGAAAATAAAGAGGATTCTTTGTGTTCACAGCAAAGGCCAGTAATGACCCAAAAAACCCAGCTGTGATGAAATCTGAACTCAACATTTTGATTTAACTACTGTAGTTAAAAGAAGCATAAAGCAATGCCTAACAGAATCTCATAGACTGTAATATGAAAAGAAAATGAGATTAAAAATTGGTTTGTGTTTCTAAAAGAATGGGACAACTCTGATTCCATTTGGTTTGTGTCTCTACAAGAATGGGACACCTCAAATTCCATTTTTCACAATGAGAAAATGTTTGGAAGGTCAATGACTTGATTCAGATGGGAAGTAAGTCTGCTTTGTAAAAAAAAAAAAAGGAAAAAGAAAGAGAAAAAGAAAGGAATTGAATTAAATTAAGTTGGAAACAAATTAAATCCTTTACAAAGCATGAAGGATGGAAGGGGCTTGATCTGGAAGAGCACTGGTTCTTGGAAGAATCGCTGGTTTCTTTATCACTATTCCATTAAATAGAAGATTTTCTTAATGCATCTCCCCAAACTGGACACACACATACATATGCACACACATCTTTGTGCATAAATGTATATATACAGTCACACAGAGATATACATATGTATATATATAGGCTGCAGATCCCCCACCACGGGAGGATGCCAGTGGATCACAAAAGGGCTTTGTTAAATAGCTTTGCAGGATTTGGGAACTTGCCTTCAAAGCAATCTGGATTCTGAGCTGCCCTTCCAAGCACGACAGGCTGTGTGCCCTGCTCCTGCCTGGCTGGGACCCTGGGATTGGGCACTGCTGCCCTGCAGCCCCCCAGCTCCCCCAGCCCATAACATGGCACATTTCCCATGCTGGCTGGAGTCAGAAGAACACCTGCATGAGTCAAACAGGTGACTGAACGGGCACCTCGAGAGGGTCTGCCTGGATCCAGGCCAGCTTAGAACAGCTGTGTGTGTTTGTGTTTCTGGATGCAGGGGGATGTGCTACCAGAGGCCACCCGAGCCAGCCAAGGCAGCTGCCCTCTCGCCTGGCTGTGCTGGGCATGGAGCTGTTTCACTGGCACCCACCCCGTGTCTGAGCTGATGACTCTGGGACAGATACAAACCCTTCCAGCTCTGCTTTGGAAGCCTTGCATGTGAAAGATCACAGCCAGGAGACCACCAGTGGGTGGTGCTGCCATGTCTGCACATCTAAACTCCGAGATGTTCACATTCACTTTTAAAGGCTTATTTAACAGCTTTAATTTCACCATCTTGCATGTTTACATGTGACACAGCCCCCTGCAGCCTCAGACCTGGTACTGCCTGCAAGGGCTTAGATTGACAGATTTTAGCCTGGGGAGGTGAAGGCCAGGAGAAGGATTTGCTCTGTGACCTTTGATGGAAGGCATAGCCCAGGATAAGCCGTGGTGGAGGGACACAGGACTGCCAAAAACCCCCAGCTCTGTGTGGAGAATGAGTCCAGTCAGGAGGATAAACAGAATCTGCTGATTGTGGAGCTCAGATTTATGTCAGAATGAAATGGCAGCTCTGTGCCTCAGGCAGGCCTTGCACAGGACAGCAGAGCCAGACCCAGAGAGTGTGGGGTTAATTAAGAAAATACCAGAGGAAAACTAGACAGGAAGTTTGAGCAGGAACCTACTGACGGTGTTCAACTGCTTCTCACAAAATCATATTTAGGGAGACAGAAATGCTGGATTACCTGCTGCTCCTGCAAGTTGACAGGATTTCTGGGAAAGGCAAATAGAAAAAGTGTATGTGTGTTTGTGTGTGTGTGTGTGGTACAGCTCATGGAAAATGATTATTAAATATATTCTTCTAAAGCTATGGGAAAACCAAAGGGATTTATTTGAGGCAGGGCAGATTGCAGGCCTTTTGCAAATGACTGTGATGGCAGATTTTTGGGAGGATGCAGGGGCGGGAAACAACAAATTCCTCATGGTTTTACACATCCTTCTGCATTAATAATGATTATGCAGGCTTGCTCTTTGTTCTCAGGTCATTGATCTGGATAAATAGGAAATAAAAGAGGAGAAAACAGGAGAGCCCCTGCAGCACATGGTACCTGAAAGGAATTCCACTTGTGATCATGGCTGAAAGCAGAGGTCCTACCCAGAGGGTTGCCAGGTGGGCACTGGCTTTGGACAGGGCTGAGTGCCAACACCCCCAGGCCAATGTACCTAAAAAACTGACTTCTGGCAACCTGTGTGGTATTTTCCAGCTTTCAACTGACTATATAGTTAACCATGTTGGGACTCAATCTGTCTCCACCTCTATATCCACCATTCACTCAGAAAAAAAAATCTAATTAGTTTTTGTTACAAAAACCATGTTTTTCATTCTGCAGAATAACTCACTGGCCAACCACAGGCACTGCTAAAATACTTACACCTGCATCCTAATGCAAGAGTGGGGTTAAGGTTCCTCCTACTGCTTCACAAAACAGCAAAAGTAATAAAAGGTCAGCACAGCACATTACTGCATCCGAGAACTGCCATGGGAAAGGACACTGCAAATAATGCCATGTCAATGTGCTCTGATACAAGAGCTTTGACTATGTGGGAGGTATCGAGGGAATCACAGACTGGATTTTAATACCATTCTTTTTTAGGAGTGTATTACAAGTGTGCAGCATCACACTGAGCCAAGGGGTTATGCTTTTGAAATATCACCACCTAAAGCTGCTTTTTAAAAACAGGTATCTTTACATTAAATAAGTGACAGTTACTTTTGAGGGTTTGTGTCTTTGACAGCATTCTATCTTTGCAAGGAGGGTTCCTAAATGGGGAACAGACAGGTCTGTGGTGTGTGAGCTGGGAGCAGAGGCTGCCTGTGTGTTGTTAGAGACCCTCCCAATGCAAAGGAGCTCAGACAGAAGCTGAGGAACAGCTCTGGGGGTGGTTATGATGCTACAAATTCACAAACTACTCTTCCCTTAAACACTCTGAAAGGCAGATGGATTCTGTCCCCTGCCTCTAGGGCTTGGTCCAGGACAGCTGCAGGTTCTCAGCATCTCTTAAGATCAAGGCCATGTTCCTTTAGCAAATAAAGAGTGTCAGTGAGCTGATCTGTGCCCTGGTGGGAGTTTTGCCTTCAGTGTGAGCTGGACTAAGCCTGCTGGACTCATTCTCAGAGAATGGAAGGAAGGGAAAGTTCTGCCAGTGGGTTTTCTTCTGGATTAAACCCCTGGTACTGGGCAGCCATTGTCCAAAGAGACTTACTCTTCACTGGGACATGAGAAATATGGACTAGAAAATGAGGCACCTACTTTTCCTTCTTCATGAAAGAAAAAACTTGTTCTGATATGATCCAGGTAACAATTTATGACACAAATTCTCTGACATGAGAGGGGCTTCTAAGCCTTTGTATTGTTTTTTTGAGCCCCTTCCAGGATTCTTTCACAGGATGGATTTCATAAGCGGTTCAAGTGAGGATTAAGACACAAAATGGTTTTGAAACAAAACTCATTGCCCCTGTGGACAGAACAAAAATCCCCCAGACCAACTGAACAAAAGCTGTATTCCAAACAGTCCTTGTTGGAAAAAAAAAGTGTCATCCAAATTAAATTGACTATACAAAATTAAACTCAATAGAGAGGGAATATTTGTGCCAGGTACTCTCAGATACAATTGCAGAGATATGATGTGAGTTGCAATATTGTGCAAAACGTGAGTCCTCATCATGGTGGCCACTACCATATATAACCAATTTCATCATCCTTATCATCATCTTCATCTTCATCATCTTCATTAGCTGCTCTTACATGAATCTTCAGTTTCCCTTCTTTGTCTTTTTTTGTTGTTTCAGGTTCCTCTTCCAAATCATCCAACAATACAACAGATCCACCACTGCCAAAATCCCCTGAGGTTTCTTGCTCTTCTTCTGAAACAGGTGAGCAGGAAAGGTCATTTCCTCACAGAACACCAAATTCCACATTAATCACTATCCTTGTCATGCAAGCCACTGTCACTTGCAATGTTATTTTTTAAATTAATTGGTTCAGCTGTTCGTGAAATAACCTTAAAATGTCAGTTTTCATTCTGACCTGGGATAAATATGTACCAATTGACTCTGAAAAATTTTCTTGCATAAAATGCCCCCTATGCATTGTCATCCTCCTAGAGGCTTGACTGGAATGTTCCAGATCACATGCATGCAGGACAAAAAATCATTATTACTTTGTAAATACTTTCATTCCATCATGACTCTGTAAACCAGGCTAAAAAAACACCCCAAAATGGTTTTACTTGAGTGCATAAACCTCACTCTGCAAATGTAGCTGTTGGACCTAAATCTGTGATGTCATTCTGAGCATCCTGGACCTTCTAGGTCTCCGTTCCTTCTCAAAAAAGAAAGCTGCACTCACACCCACCCCTGAAGCACTCTGAAGGACTGTAGGTGACATTTTCCTTGTATAGGCACAACAGCTAATTGGTGATTTCACTTACCTACATAATATTGTCCTGTCAGCAGTTTTATTGGGCTTGGTTGCTAATGTATACAATTGTACACATTTAGGCCTTCCCTTGTCTGGAAAGGCATTATACATGAAGTTCCAGTAGATGTGCATTCCAGAGTATACAGAACGACATATTTAATAATCATGCAGAGCAACCCCAGACCCTTAACTTTAATATCACTAACTGCACCATCCAGGCTGGTAGCAAAAACCCCTTAACAGTGGCTATTGCCTGCTCACTCGTGCTGCATCCTGTCCAAAGGCCCCATGAAGCCCCATTTGTGGTGTGAATAGGGAAACAGAGGAGCACTTTGAACTGTGGTACTCGTGTTTCCCTCTTGTCCCTTTTGTTGTCGTCCTGGGTGGTACAGCAGTGGCAGGGCTAGAGCTGGGTTAATTCCCCCGTTGTCTGAGGACAGCAGATCATTACTCACCACAGCTGACTGTGCCTTGCTTTCTGGAGCCAGCTATCTCATTGCCATACTTATCCACACACCAGCACTGCCCCGTGCTGCCATGGCACTGCGTGGCTCTGTAATAACCTTCTTCATTGCACCGGGGGATGAAAGCACCTGAATAAAATATAAGGTGGGCTCAGTAATGCAATCCTCTGCAGGAGCAAACACACAGAGAGGGTATTATGAACTTAGCACTTAGATACATGAAGATCTTGACAATGTTGGCAAGGAAATCCATGTGATTATCTGCTGCCTGAAAGGGGGAAGCAATTATTTCTGGTTAACTCTTTTCAGACACCCTGGTCACAGTGTATAAGTGTTTGTTTGTAGCCAGCACACGCAGAATGGAACTACACAGTTCTAGAGAGAGGTTCAGTCTGTCCCTGAATGATTGATATTCCCACAGAGCCTTTTCACATTTAACTTCTGGTTTTAACCTTTTCTTCCCAACTGGATTATTACCCCAACTTCATTAGTTCTGCATCTCCCTCCATTTGCACTCCTTCAGTGTTTGTCACATGAGTCTTTCCACAACACTGTAATTATCCCTGGAAGGTATCTGCCATCTGCTTGCTATTGATACGGATCTCAGGCACATCCCCTGACTTACTGCAAGTCCCCATGTATAAAGAAATAATGCACAGGCTTTGCAGAGAAGGACAACAGGATTTGAATCTCTAAGTCTTCCAATTTGAAGCCCAAGTCTCACAATAAAACCAATATATTTCAGCCTTGTAGGGTGTGGTTCATTCCGGCTTCTGCAGAGGGGGAAATCTATGTTATTGTTCCCACCATTTTCAGCAGATACAGCAAATGTACTTCTATATGAAAAGCCCTCTTGTCCTTCGAGATGAGTTAGCTTTATTCCCACGGGAGGTCAGTGCATTCATTTTTCCCGTCTTTGTCAATTGCTTCAATTTGAAACATGGCATAAACACACCCTTGCCCCCAAATTTCTTGTCTCAAACGATTTTTGAGAACGTGTTTTTCTCCTTTGTCAAAGATACCAGTGATTTACTGGTGGTTCAGTAAAGTTTTTTAACTGCTTCCATGTGTAGCATCTATTCAGACAGCACATGAGTCAAAGGGGCCACTTCCACAACATTTCTCACAGAAAAAATGAATGAGAAGGTGTTGCCCAAATGTCACCAAATTTCCTATACAAAAGACATTAAAGAGGAAGTCAGTCAGTCTCATGCACACAGAGAGTTACACAAAGTGAATCTGAATATCCAAACTCATTGCTCTGCAGATCTTGTCTAATGTTTGAGTGCTGCTAATACAGGGATGGGAGATGAGAAGAGAAACCTTTGAACATCTGCAGAAATCTTTGTCTATCAGATCAGTTTTGGAGACCACATCCATGAGTGAGGGTATTTTAAATAATGTCAAAGCATGATCTTATAGCAGGGTTGCTAATAGGTACCACTGTTATGTTCATGTACAAATGTAGGCATGCTAGCAACTATCAAAGATTCATTTTCACTATTTATGAGACAATAGTTTTAACAACAAATGTATGTATTTGCCTTGGCAGGTTTTTGTAAGTTAATACTCAGTGCTCAAAACTTCAATATTGATAAGGAAAGATTTTTTTTCATATTTATGCTCATGTCCTGTGTCTGATAAGCACTCCAGGTGTTTATCAAACCATGCACAACCTTGGGAAAAGTGCTCAGGTGCTGACTTGGAGCTGCTGTAAACTAGCATAGCTGTACCCATGGCACTAGAGCTGCCCTTTTATATCTGATGAGTATCTGGCCCCAGGGAAGGATCAAAGGGGGGACCTCAGGGGCATTACAGGGTGAGTAGAGAACAGCTTCTGCATTTTAAACTGTCTCATGCTTTCTCTTTTCCTAGGGCAAGACAACCTTTTCCTTCTTTGAAACAGGCCTTTTTGCATAGTTTCACTGTTTCTTGTAAGGCATGAAAATGTTCCACGCTGCCTATAAAAGCTTTGAAAGATTTAAAAATAAATTATGGCCCAGGCCCACTGCCAACATAACTGTGTGTGGAATAGATTCACACTTTGGGTCACAGTGAAGAGTGGAAGGTACTTCTCCTTCTGCGTGGGAAATTTGTGCCAATTTGTATGTAACACTGGAGCTTTAAACATTTAGCTGTGCATACTAATGTCACAGTATTTGCCAACCATCAGAGGGAAGATACAGCACGTCCTCTCCAATGTGTCAGGTGCAGGTGATAATCTGGAGAGGACAGGGAGCTGCTGGGAACAAGTGCTGTACAATGTGATGATTCTCCCTGTAAATTGTACACATCTCAGCCTGTCTTCGTTAGAAATAAGCTGGCTACAAGCTCTGCTATCCTGGAGCACGGCACCTAGACAGACCATTTGCTGGGTTTGGCATCAGGGAACACCTGGAGATTTCTTCTCCAGAGGTTTTTGCACAGGCAGTGCTTCCCCACAAGCCTGGACACCACAAAATGTGAGTCACTCCCCACAAACTGCCTCAAGCTACTGAATCCTGCCTCCCCATCTCCCTTGGTCCTGGGAAGGGTTTAGTTATCCCACACAAACCTAAACAGCACTGTTTCATCTGTGTCCTCTTTATGGACTCAGACCTATACCTCTTTTTTTTTTTCTTTTACATCATTTCCTTATCTATATAATACTCCCCTTCCTTAGAGAACAGGAGGAGAATAATTTTGTGCTAAAGATAGTGAAGCACACAGGTAAAAGCCAGTCAGAATTAAGTGCTAGCCAGCACACAGCTCCTGGTATTAGCTATTATATTAGCTGAATCCACAGGGTTGATACAGGAGGAAACAGTGACAGGGGCAGAAATTTATTACTTTAGTGATGTGGGAGAAGCATTATCAGGCTGCACAGTTGTATGCTCTAAAAGTAAAGTCTCTGCAGTTAATTGTACTCCAGATAAATCTGGTAGGAAAAGATGAATAGTGCTGTTTACTTTTTAATTCAGTCTCCTGGGATGCTAGACTTCATTTGAAAGCCTCCAAATTCAAATATCTAATGGCAATGGCTTTGAAGTACTTTGTTGTAACTGTCATGTGTTTTGAAAAATATATAGAGAAGGAAATATCAAAAGTCATCATTTTTATCAATGGATACAAGTTAACAAAAACATTCTTCATGCTACTGCCCATGATGCTGTAAGTGCTGTGCTCTCTATGTCAGGGTCAGAGGAGGAAAGAGAATAATTAAGGCTTAGTTTCTCTGAAAATATTCGTCTCTCTTTGCCAACTTTACTGTTGCTACAAGTCATGTGTATGTTTGGGCTTCCATTTGAGTGATTTTTCAGTCCGTGAAAAGACAATGTTTTCTGCTGTATAAAAAGCTCTGATATCAAATTAAAATCTCCCAGACAGGTGTCATTATGCAGGAAAACTTTCAGGGTAGGTGAAGCAAAGAGTTCCTCTTTATATTATAATCTTCTAGCTTGTGGAACAACCTGTGCCTGACACCTTGATTTGTTGAGCTTCACCACTTCCATTCTTCTTCTATTTTTTTTTTTAATACAGTTGACTAGAAGTTATTTGTGCTAAGGGACCATTCGTACTGCTTTTACTTTGTCATTTTGCCCCTGCTGTTGTGATCAGATTCCAGTGACATGTGCTACAACCACCTGCATGTTGAACTACCTGCAACCCAGGCATCATTCTTCCCACACACCAGAATAAACTACTTATGTTTCAACCTAGATGACATTTATTGCACATAGAAAATAACAGCAAAGCACAAAATAAATATGGGATAGTCAAAGCTATCTATTAAGAAGTGGGCTTCTTACTCTTTTAGGTGGCTTTGAAAATCATGACACCCATGAGAGAGAGAACACTGTGACTTCCTCTGCCACAACATCCCTTTGAACACAAATGTAGAATATTTACTGAATGGAGCACACGTACCCCGAGTGATCAATCCTCCCTTTGCTCACACAGCTATGAACAGCAGGAGCTGTAACTCTGGAATATCTTAATCTTCATGTGAACTTGCTATGAAAGGATGATGGATCTAAACCACAGTCCCTGCGGCCTTTAGGAATGTTTATTCTTAATTTAAACCACTGAATCCAGGTTGGGATGGTTCACAAGGCACCTGAACCTTCAGTCCAACAGGCAGTGGCATCTGGGAGAGGCAGGATTTGGCCGAGCTGAGCTGTTTGCAGGGTCTGCTGTTGAGTATGGAGGAATATCAGGCTGGAATGTGGGAGCAGCACTGCAGCAGAGCTGACGTGCACACCCTGTGCTGCAGCTGCTGATGCTGTGGAACCTGATGTTCTCCACCATGGGGCTGACAGCTGGGGCTGAGCTCAGCCTTTCTCCTCAAGGGTGAAGTGCAGGGCTTGCTGTTAACCAGGGCTTTCGTCCGTCCTGCTGTGCCTCAGGGCTTGGGCTCTGTGTGCACAAATGTGCTGGGACACAAGCTGTGATAAAACACCAGCACACAAACGCCAGGCAACACATCACTGGGTGATTTTAGGGTAGGGAATTAGTGACCTGAAATGTTTTCAGTTCAGCAACCTGATTTTTTAGCTGTTAATTGGGAAAATGCCAGATGGGGATTTATTTAATCTAATTTTAGATATCCATCAGAGCAATGCAAGTCCTGAATCAATTCAGCCTCCCAATTGGCACGAGAGAGAGGGACAGGCATGACCACATCTTACAGCATGAAGTATCCTGCAGGCTGCCTAAAATGAGATTATGTGAATCCCTGTTTTCATACACACAGAATATACTGAAATATTTTAAAGAGTCAACCCCAAAGAAAGCCTGCATTGCACCATAACTGGAAGGGAACATGAACGCATTGGCTATTCACCTTCAGTCACCCTTCAAAAATAGGAGCCTTGAGTACCAAGCAGCCTCCCTTGTAAGTACTCCCAGCAGTACTTACTCTGACCTGTGGGGTGATGAAGGCAGTATTAAGCTCTGTGCAGACAAGGCTTTGCATTTCTGGAGAGCTGCAAATTAGTTCTGAACCTGTTGCCATGCTGACACCTGTTCTGTGTGTTGCTATCTCATTATTTGTTTAATTTCATAGTGTCAGGCCTACGCTCGGTGCTGCATATTCCCGACTCAAAACATTAGTCTCTAATTGAAAAACCATTACTGCATATAAAGTTACAATAATCACAGAAGCTTTAATTAGTTGAGTAAATGAATAGCAAGTAATCGAACTTACCCAACAGACTCTTCCCTCTACTTAGCTTTTGAATTCTATTCATTTCATTCTGGCAAGGAAGACCTAAAATATAATGTATAAGAATCAGTTTCCAGATGGTACGGGACAGACTCTGTAATGACTGGCTTCACTGCTGACATGAAATGTAGGCTACTGTACACCTGGGACTGAGAGAAGCCCATATGCTGGTACTGTACTGCAAAACAAATTTATGTCATTAGCTCCACTAATTAAGAAAAAAAAAATGAAATGGCAATACACTGTAGTTGAGAGTAGTGTTCGGGGGCCATTTTAATTGTTAAACCATTCTACCTCTCTTTTCACCAACCTGACATCATGCCAGCTCTCTGATTTATGACTTGCTAATTGGCTAATTTCTGTGTTAATAAAAGAGTAAATTCTTGATCGTTCTGTCAGCAATAGAGTTTATTTCTAGACTGTGTGCACTGACACTTACTACTTTGTTTGTTTTAATGATCAAAGGATGTTAATATAGTCAATCTGTGACATTAAACATGGTTCCACAATGCCCTTCACACTGGTGCTGGGGAAAAGGGCTTTTTAACACCCCTGCCTGCCAATGACCAATCTCTACAGGCAGGCCCTGAAACACAGGGACAGTCACAGTTTGTATTGCAACTGGCACAGCTCACCGCCCGGCTTCTGGAAGCAATAGCACCACTCGTTGTTGGAAAGCTTCCCGTCCTTGAAGGAGTCGCAGGAGTTGAAGAGTGGCTTGACACACGGCTCATACTTATCCAGATAAATGGCACTGATCTCCGAGGGATCCAGCAGCAGGTCGTAGTTCATGTCAAGTTTATTGAACATCCAGCCTAAGGAGTCCTTACAGATTGGTAGGATGCTGGTGTCAAATCCTGTAAGAAGACAGGCAAATATTCTCCAGCTGAACCCCGGCAAGCCCCCGGCACAGGAACCACTGCTAAGGTGAAGCCTTGCCAACTTTCCTTTTTTTTGGCTGGCCTCTGAACACTGAGCTGACTTGCCCAAAGCAGAACAAAATCCTAAGACTGAACTGATTATGCAAAGCTTAAAGCCCAAGCACAGCTACAAACTGGAGCACTACTCACACTCTGTGGGGGCTGTGGGGCAGAGAGGGCTGAGATTCAGAACTGGTTTCTGGAATTCAAAGTTATTTCTACTCAAAAAATTCTTGCTTTCTTTTTTTCCCAGTCCTCAGTCCAAGTGGGTTGGCCTGGTTCCAGGAAACTGAAATGTGATGCGAAAAGGCTGCATCCACCATATTTTTGAACTAGACTAAATCTGAATGCAATTTAAATGCTGTTTCCCAGACTAGTTTCTAGTTGCCTGATCAAATTCTTTCCTGCTGTGCTCTCACCTTCTACCTCTCATCCTTGCTTTTCACTCTTCAAAGGCCTGTCTGTGTGGTTTGTGACAACAAACTGCTTTGATCTGGACTGTGAGCTGTCTGGGGGAGGCAGGGGGAGCGAAGAGGTGAAGTGTCTCTGCTCCTTACACCACTCTGAGGGAGGGCAGTGCTTCAGCTGGAGCTGCACAGAGCTGCCCATGCTCTTGTACGCTGTACCAGCACCACTCCTTCCTGCAGCCTCCAGGACTCTGCTGCAATACAGGATTCTGCTTTTCCAGCGCTTTGGAAACCATCACCATCATTCATTTTAATAGCCCAGATTCTTCAAAGACTGCAGCAGCAGTGGTTATCACAGAAAGCCCAAGTCATGCATATAGATCCCCACTGTGAATATGAGAGACATGTTCCAGTATCCTGCAGTCTCCAGAAAAAGAGTGGCATGGGGCACTATGAATCCACACTGTCATGTATTTTTTCAATGCTTAGAGTAAATTCCAAGTTATCTACAATGTAAGGAAGTTTATTTGTAACACCGAGATAATAAATCTGATAACAAGGGTATTGGTTTCAACCAGGACTCGGAAACACAAATCCATTGGTGGGGATTTGCAGGGACAGAGGGCTCCTGCTACCCTGGGCCTCTGGTGCTCACAGTGCTCCAGGTGTGAGCAATAACCTGCCTGTGCACTGCTCACTCTGCTTTGGGCCACGTAGAGAAGCCTGATGAGCTTTTTCCTTTGGCTGCAACTTTCACTGAAAGTGGTTAAGCTGAGCTTTATTTGCTGGACGTGTCCCTGTCAGGATGCTGCTTTGTTGAAGTGAAAGCTGAGATGTTGCCGGAATCACGCTGACAGTTTGTCCAAGCTCTGCAGCATACCTGCTATTTTAGGCATTAATCCAAAGGAGAGCAGGGCTTTTTGCTGGAAGCTATGTTTTTTGTATGCAGCTGTGGCTGAAGGTTGTCAGTGACACAGAGGGACAATCAGAAGGGTTAACTAATGGGAAGGTTTGTGTCATTCATAAAACATGTTTCTGTAAGGAAGGAAGAAGGTAACGCCATTTCCTCAGGGCTTAAGGCAGCTCAGGCAGGGAAGAGAGAAATCATGCTGAACATTTCATCACATTTTTATGCTGTTATCTCCCATAACATTATCTAATCATGTTTGAGCACAGTGAAAAAGAACAAGGCTGTGTGAATAGGTAGAGGGAGGAGCTGCTTGCCTTGCTGAAGCAATTAGAAATATTGACTTCAATTATTTAAGTCATCTGAAGAAGGCAAGCAGGATTTGGACACTGTGCAATCTTGTCAAGTGAAAGATTCCTCACCCTTTCCATTACAGAGCAACAGGAGCAGGGCACACAGTCCTGCCCTGTGCAGGTGTATGGTGCAGATCCCCCACCCCAGGGCAGGTTAAAAGTAGTCCAACAGAGAGGAGTGGATCATTCAACTGCATGGTGGAGCTGGGATCAGCTCCAGCTATCCCAGTTTAACAGTTTTCAAGAGAAAAACAGTTAGTTTCCAATGTTTGCTCTGTTTCTGCAACAGATGCTCTCTTGGGCAATGGACTTTACACGCCGTGGTGGCACTTACTGCTGCAAAAGATGAGTAACTGCAAGGTGTGTTGTATGACCAATTGAGTATGGTATGTGGTGCTCAGCCCTGATGGGTCTCTAAAGGTCATCTCTTAACTGGCAGGGATCAGCACAGGGAGGAGGAGATGCTGGAATGAACTTGCCCCAGACAGTGCCTGTA
The DNA here is from genome assembly GCA_013400495.1 of Nicator chloris. Lineage (NCBI taxonomy): Eukaryota > Metazoa > Chordata > Aves > Passeriformes > Pycnonotidae > Nicator > Nicator chloris. The sequence continues at coordinate 477,039 of WAAE01014881.1, forward strand.
GGTTATTTCTGAGCCTCAGTTTCCTCCCTGCTGGGAGATCCTACCTGTGTGTCCAATGGGGATACACCACCAGCTGCCCTCAGCACAGATCTGTCTGAGCAGCACCAGCAGGGACTGCTGTGAGCACAGAGCTGCTCTGTGACACACCATGGGGCTGGGGTGGGAGATACAGCTGGGAAAGGTCACCCGAGATGACACTTAATTGCATTAGCTGAAGAGGTAATTCTGGGGCTGATTATAATTTCTTATAAGCAAGGGAGCTTTCACTGTTGTGATCAGAGTCCCAGGTGAGATTTATTAAGAGGCTGGTTTACTGAACAGTGCTGGATTATCAGACAATGTGATCTGGAAGTCCTGAAATATTGAAGTGGTAGGTGTGACACAAAGTCCTTAGCTAGATGGTTATTAGCAGTGGAAAGTTAATTCTTTAATTGTTACCCAATAGGTCATTGAAGGTAAATAGTAGCTCCACTTCATATTATCTCCTGGTAAAAGGTACTGCCCATAAATCACATTTTGCAACATTGCATCTGCAGCCCAAATCCACCAATCCTGGATGCTCTCAGCCCCCAGCACCAGGAGTGAAAGCCAAATGTGCCCTAAGTGTGCAACACAGGCTCCAACTCACGGCATAACCAGGGCAGCTGATGGAAAATGCTTTTTGGAGCTCACTTGCTCACTGCTCCCACCAGCCTGGTGAGGATAAGTGATATTGAATGAATTAACTTTTTTTTTGAGTCTTTTGATATACTTATCTATAAATATGATGCAATTTTCTGGATGAAATAAACCTTATACTGTAATTCTGTAAAGAATTCAGTGCTTGGTTAACAGACTGGATTTCCAGCACAACAGACCCAGAATAAGCAATCTCAGTGAGAACTCTTCTGCATCTTTCTGTTCATCAGCACAGTGCTGCAGTGCCTTTGGTGAGAAGCAGGAGAATGGTGCAGGCTCCACATCCCTCTTGGCTCCTTGGCAGAGCCTGCCAACAGAGATGCCAATTAATGTCAGCTGAGGTGGTGGCTGCTCTCATATGGACACCTGCTCACAACGACCTGGACTGAGACCATCGTGTTCCTCTTTCCAACTGACAGCTGTTCAGCATCCTGACAACTTTCATTCACTACAGAGCTGGAAGGAAACCAAGCTGGTGACCTACATGAGAAAGAATCTCATCCCATTAACACATAAACCACTCCACCTCCTCTGAATTAAGATGGAATTAAATTTAAAAAAGTTTTCAGATGAAAATCCTTATTAAAAATAAACAGACCTTCTGGCATGAAAAAATTATTTCCCCCCCTTCAAGAGTTGACTTACATGAGCCATTTTTATTTTATTAAAGTATACTACAATTAAATTAACAAGGGTATAATTAACCTAATTTCCCCCATCGCTTAAAATAAAAGAAGGAGGAGAAGAAATGTTCCCCAGAAAAAATCCTTTAATTGCATAGATCTCTAGTAAAAGAAAAACAACACCCACTCCAACCAAGGAGACTCTCTGGATACAATATGGGGATGTTATGAATTATCAACAGGCTCAGGAGCAACTTGAATCTGATCTTTCTACCTAATTAGTTTTATTATTTCCCCATGTCAAAGCATGTCCCTGAGTTTCTTACATCATTTATTGAGGAGATTTTAATTGCACAAAGCCTTCAAAAGACAAAGTACCTGGCCCACGGTGCTTTGCTGGGATCAGAGAGCTCAGGGAAGGAAGGTCTGAAATCTAAACACAATGATCTCTCTCATCCTTTTCCTTTCAAGAGAGTTACAAAGAAAACAAAAAAATCCTTTCTTTTCTTCACCTGGGGGTGAACATAATACACTGAAAATGCTTATTTACGCTCATACTAACATCTTGAAAACTGAATGCAGCCTAGAGAAATCTCTGCTGAAGATCCTCTAGACAGCCGATGTGTCCGAGGCATTGCAGTCATGGCATCCCACCATCTGCTCCTTTTACTGCCACGGGGGCACATCCAAAATGGATTTCTTTGAGGATGTTCATGCCTTTTCCAACTCTGCAGGCACAACCAAACGAGTTTAATGAAGTGATGTGTGTGGTGAGGAGGGTGACACATGCAGAGCCACAAAAAAGGGCAGTGTGTACATCAGAGCGCATTTCCAGAGCTGTGCGTCTCCTGTTTGCCAGGATTCACATACAGTCTTTTCTACAGCTTGGGTGTGTGAACTTTGCTTTGAATTCTGAGCCCTGTTTAAGGTGTCTTTCATTTTTACAAATGTTTGAAGTTGGAGAGAGCCAAATACCGCTGTCCTCACCCTGTGAGTATTTTCAGTGCCACCAGAGAGAGTGTGAGCTGCAGAATTTGGCACATGCAGATTAATTCACAAACACTGTTGCAAAACCTCAGAAAGAAAAAACAAGCCCAAGTTTTGTGGAATTAAAAAATGGCTTAGGCATCTAAATTCATAAAGTTTCTTTCCTTTTTTTTTTTTTTTAACTTATTTAGAAGAAAATAAGAGAATGTACCAAACTAAGTCAACAGTCTAAAAATGAACATTGTTGAGACCAAGTGTTTAAGATCATCAGGCAGCCTTTCAAATAAAAGCTGCCAGGAATCAAACTAAACTAAAAAGAGATAGCAGCTCCTCTGTGAATCAGAGCAAACACTGCAGAATTACCAGCAATGTTTTTCTCACTGAAATTGCTTAAGCAAAAAAAAAAAAAAAAAAGAAAGAAAAAAGAAAAATAAAAACCCTCAACACCTTCAGGCTTGTATTTGGTCTTTGGCCTCTGGCAAGGTCATCATGAGAATGTCAAGAATCATCTGCATGAAAACATCCTTTTGATAATCTGGTAAAATGAGATTTCCTGTGATTCTGGGTCTAAAGGACTTCAAACCAAGTTTAAAGCCTCTAAGGCTTTCTGTCATGGGGTTTGAAATGAATTCACATCTGGAAGCCATGATTAGCTGTACATCCAGTTGCTTTTTGCACTGTGGTTTGGATCCTCTGCATGAGGATATCTTTTTTTGGAGCACTGTTTCAGAAATAAGTAGGACATATGATTTTAAAGATACTGACTTTGTTGTAAATACAATACAAAAATAAGGGACACATGAAAAAAGATCATTTACACAGGACATGACTTGTTTCACCACAGAGTCTTAAGATCTGTGGTGAAATTATTGGGTTTGACTAGAGTGTTGAGCAATACAGCCTGGGCTATATTGTCCTTTTAGGAAGAGGCAATCTGTTGCTGCCCCAGCTCAGACGTGGCACAAAAGAGAGGGGCTGTGGAGACCTGAACCAACAGAAAATGCCCACCCAGATGTGCTGAGTCTGCTCTAGTGCCCCTGTGGCCTCTGTGGTGTCACTCCACAGGGACACCATGTGAAAAGAGCCATAAAAATAGCAGCTGACTGGACCCTTCAAATTCTGGCTTTGGAGCCCAGCTTTAGACAGCTCATCCCAGAGAATCAGTGAAGTGACAGTGAGGCACACACCTAGATAAAACTTGTGCATCCTACTTTGCAGCCCAAGGGCCCACACGTTTTGGGACATACTGTTTAAAAGAATTAATGAGTCCTTACAAAAAGTGAATTTGCATCTGCTCTCTGATGAGCATGACCTCTTTTAATGCTGTTATCTGAATCTTTCCCCTCCCTGGTGGCTAAATGACATCAAAATCAGTCATGTTGGCTTAACCCACAGAGAGTAAATGTCCTCTAGACTGTTCATTTTTTCTTCCTTTCTTAAAAAAAAAAGAAGCATCAAAGGAGGCAAAGATGATGTTATTAAGTACACAGGACACGATGGACTCCAGCTTTCTCGACCATTTAACTCTTCTAGCTCCATGGCTCAGATGTGTATGTTTTAATTATTCTTTCCCTTACATAAACTGTTAGCAGGAAATTTTAAAGTAAAATCTAAGTGTGTTTTTTTCAACATTGGTATAAGGTTCCCTATGCTTGTATGCCATATTTTCATCTTATGCCACCGACATTGTGTCAGAAAATGCTTGGCCATAAAACTGGTGGTTAAGCAGAGACCAGAGTCCAACCCCAAGAAAGGATTTGGATGCAGCCACGTTGAATTGGCGGGTGATGGAATTTAACTGTACAGACACAAACGACACCATATTAATTAACCCCAGCACTTGAGAAAAGTCCCTGAGCAGTTTCAGTTACTCATACAGAGGTGATCTCCTTGGCCTTCAGACAGTTATTTGCCTGATTAACTTGTGAAGGTCTCTCTGCCTCTGACTGCCAGTTTTTAGAGCAGTTTGGGCCAGAGAGAGGACACAAGGACTGCAGCTCCTTCAGAAAACAGCATTTATTTGCAGGATCAGGTCTCAGGTACCTGCGTATTCACTGACACCTGCCTGACGGGATGTTGCAGCACCAACAGCTGTGCTCAGCTCAATTCTCTCAGGTTGGGAAGCTCCTACCACACCCAGTGTTCAGTGGGAAAGGGGTTTCTTACTGCCTTGTGCCGTCTCCGAGCTCGTGGGTTTGATGACACGATTGGCATCCTCGTGAAGGGCACCGAACCAGTCTTTTAGCCTCGAAGCCAGATTCCTCAGCTCTTTGTCTGTGCAAGCTAGGAAAGAACAAAGCACCACACTGAGTCAGGAGCACCAGGGAGAAACCTCTCCCCAGAGAGTCCATTAGAAAAATTGTGTTTACGGTTGTAAAGTTCTCCTCATTAAGAGCTCTGAAGGAAAAAGAGAAGGTCAGGGAAAAGGATGCAAGATAAAAAGAAAATGTAAGTCATTATGAATTATAAGTCGTACTCAAGTACTTCTTTGGAAGCTGACATGATTGGTGATGGAAGAAGTGCCACGCAGAGCTCCCTGCTGGTTGGCAATTAGAGCTATGTGACTATTTAACTTCAATGTTTTCACCTTTTAGGATTTCAGAGAAAAATATCCATCAAATAGATGAGGAGGAGGGACATCCTTGCCTAGACATGCAACTCAAAAAAGATGCTAGGGATAATTTATAACCACATTTGGCTTAGTATAAGGCTATTATCACCATAATAAAAAATATATATACTTATATACAGAAAAAATTGCTATGTTGCTCTAGTTCTACTGCAAGGGAGACTCTACCACCTCTGAAGGTTTCAATTCCATTTTGTTATCTAGGTAAAACATCTATTCTCTTATAATTTTTACTGAGAAGTATCTAATTTTCCCAGAAATTTCTGCCAAGAGATTGATGTCCAGGTGAAGCAAATATTTTTAAGGAAGGAAGCTTCATTAGCCACGAGTTTCAGCTGAAAAAATATATTCTTATTTCTGTAACATGTTTAAGTGCTTAAAATTCACATGCTCAGGCAATTTCAGTATTCGTGCTGTGCACTCATTCTACATTTTAAATGACATTTCTTGAAATACAGAGCAAGATTTTATGCCACAGAGGCAGACATCCTTCACAGTCACAATAAGTCTTCTCCATCTCACTGCACATTATAATATTGCTCCTTCCACCTTATTGAAGAACAATTGAGTCCCACAGCTCTCCCAAGTTAATCTCACTGCTCCAATGACAAGGAACTTGCTGATATGTCACACCTCTTCTGAGGATTTGTTTGTTCTCACACTTTAATTTCGGACAGGAATAACTTTGAAGTTAGAAATAGAAATTATAGCCTTTTCTAAATTTGAGGGAGGAGAAAAAGAAAGATTTTCCTTTTTTTTTTCTGTAACACTGAAAGAGTTTGATAAATTTTCCTATGAAAGATAAGAATATGAAGATCGCTATCCCTCTGAAGCTGAGTTGAGGTAAGGAAAAATCAGGTCTTAAACAAAAAATCCCATCAATGTAAAATAAATGGAAGACAATGCAATACTAATTGTAAAGTGGCCTACCTTGCTGAAAAAACTCACCACTTTATTTCCTCACTTCAATTAACATGACTTTGTACTCATGGTACACTATCGTATCTTTCCAAGTTGGGTGAAAAAAAAAGAGGATTCATTTGTCCAAGAAATGAGTAATAGAGTTTTATTGTGCAAACCTGATACTTATTAAATAATCATTGTGGCAAATGCCACCTTTAGGAGGCCAAGGCTGGAACTCTGGACTACAAACATCCATTCCTGTGCCTTCCTGAGCCCTCACTGTGCCTTCTGGACAGGTACACTGAGCTTCACAGACAGTCAAGGTCCAGGAAGAAGAAATAATAATAAAGAAAATACCTTCTAGAGCCATTTTCCTGATTCAGATTTGTGTACTTCCAAACACAAAGCCAACCTCAGGCACCACAGCAACTCAAAGTAAGCCAAATGCTCTGAGGGACACTAAATTTGCTCCCAAACTCACCCTGTATGGAGGGCAGGAACAAGGAGCACACACCTCCTCTGCCAACCTCAGCAGCCTGCAGGGTCTCCTCAGGGCCAAATAAAGTCTCTAAAATAAATCTTACAGAGTGGTCATTAGGTGTAAACTGCATTGACTGGGGTAATTGGAATCCATGCTTTTAAATTGCAATACAAACCAGGATTGAATGCACAGCATAAGTGGGACAGAAGTAATTAATTAATGGTAAACAAGTATTTCATGGTAAATCAGACTTGAAACAACTCCTTTCTGTAACTAAGCCAATCAAACATGTCAGAGTCTGTAAAATGCCATTTGCAATGAAGCCATTACAATTTTTCCATGTCTGTACCTTCACCCATGTGGAGAAACAGCTTTTTTGGAGGGCAGTGTTGGAGAGTGGATCACAGGTGAATTTATTGCTCTTGTTTTTGCTGACCACAAACCCTGCGGATTTCCTTTGGAATTTGATCTGAGGCATGATTGACAGTAAGCCCACAACTGGAGTTTTCTGCATTCTGGATAGTTTTTCTGTGAATAACTGAGATATTCCTTAAGTATGCTGCTTCAGGATGATTCCACAGTGAGTATGATGTTGAGGTTCTCTCTTAGGACTGCAATCTTTCTTCACTAGAATAAATGTGGTTTCGTGAGTCAAACAGGAGCCAACTTTGCTATTAATATGGAGTGAATAATAAATTTCTAGACAAGACTTCAAAAATTTAATACAAAGTTCAGTTAAATTTCTATTCAACTATTTAATGCCCTCAATCTTACTTTCTTCTGCACATTAAAATAGAGGAAGTATCCTTTTGTATTACATTTCTTGTATTAAATTTTATTTTAATGCTACCATGCCTGGTTAAAAATATCCTGCCTTTCTACCCAACGGAACTGCATTCCATTATTTATTTCATTTGAACATTATCAGAGACATATAATAATTCTGAATTTGTTTGGTTTGGGGCACATTTGGGACACTTCAAAGTGAATTGACATTCAGAGGGCAGGAGTTTCACACGAGCGAAGTCAGTGCTCTGACATCCAGGAACCAGAGCACTCAGTGTTTTATTTCTGGTGGTAGGGCCCATTAGTTGTATATCAAACAATTAGAAAGCACAGCTCTGAGGAGCCCCTCATCTGAGATCCTTATATATAAATTTACATTAGCAGAAGTTATAAAGCATTTTTAAGAACCCTCTTCCTGAAAAATGCAGTGCAAATGTACCTCTTCACTATTAATAGAAGTTTCAAGTCACATTTCTCAGATGAGAAGAACAGGGCTGTAGGAGGAATGGACGTGATAATGGGTCTCTTGCTGTTTGAAGATTTATAAGGAGAGAACACCGGGGTTGCAAACAATATGGATATTGACATGACTTGAAGCACTGATTTAAAAATCCAGGCTGAAGAGAATCACCAAGGGAGGAACCTCTCCACAGCCCCTCTCCCGCAACTGAAATCTGTCCAGTCAACTGTCAACAACCATTTAAAGCTCTGGTGCTGTGGAACAGACCCAAGTGCAAACATATGGAAATAGGCATTTTCACTGGTGTGTGTCTTCTCCAAGATAAGAGACCCCGGCTCCAATTCATTTCCTACACCTTTTAAAGAGAAAACAACCCACAGTTCTTTACCCTTGCTATTTTATTGCTGTCAACAAAGGTTCTGCTTTAGCAGCCGTCTGATATCAGATCCTCCTGTAACATTAATTCCTGGATCCTTCCCCGATGATGGCTTTGATGATCTGCTCACAGCCCACGGCTCCCCGAGAGCAGCAGGTTGGGATGGCTGCTGCTCCAGCCCGGGATGGAGAGGCAGACTGGGTAACATCCTGCCTGGATGGAGAGGCAGACTGGGTAACATCCTGCCTGGATGGAGAGGCAGACTGGGTAACACCCGGCCCGCGATGGAGAGGCAGACTGGGTAACACCCAGCCCGGGATGGAGAGGCAGACTGGGTAACACCCAGCCCGGGATGGAGAGGCAGACTGGGTAACACCCAGCCCGGGATGGAGAGGCAGACTGGGTAACACCCGGCCAGGGATGGAGAGGCAGACTGGGTAACACCCGGCCCGGGATGGAGAGGCAGACTGGGTAACACCCGGCCCGGGATGGAGAGGCGGGCTGGGTAACACCCGGCCCGGGATGGAGAGGCAGACTGGGTAACATCCTGCCTGGATGGAGAGGCAGACTGGGTAACACCCAGCCCGGGATGGAGAGGCGGGCTGGGTAACACCCGGCCCGGGATGGAGAGGCTGGATGTTACCCAGCCCACCAACGTGACCCCAGAGCACAGTCCCTGCACCTGAGGCGGCAGCAGGACCTCGAGCAGGGGCAGAATCTGTCCCTTCTCTGAGTCTCAGCAATGAGAATGGGAGGGACCACCACCACCCTCAGATCTGCATCTGCTGATGTGACAAATTATCCTGCAGAAGTGATTTATTAACAAGCACCTAAAGTGCAGATTTATTCCCAAGGGTGAAGCACTTGGTCCAGCAGTTATTTATTCCTCACAAACTGAAAGCACTGTTGCTAAATACCTATTTTCACCAAGCAGAAAGCATTAATCTGACCTAATGGAAAGCCATTAGCATGCTGTAAAGGCTCAGGCTTTTATGGGCCTGCTTTTGTTATGGACTTTTGCAGCTCTACAGATACTAATCTATATACATAGGTGGTGAAAATTAGCAGTATAATATTTAATTTTCCCTCTTTCAGATAGGGACTTTCAACAGTACTTAGTGATAGAAATCAACATTAAAACTGAACTTACCTGTAGATATATAAGATTAAATCAATACTGAATCACATCCTATTTTTGCTCCAGCCTAACAAAGAAATATTGTAAAATCTCCATCTACTAACAAAATAAAAAACCCCAAGCCTCACAACTCCAACTGCAGTGAATACTAAACTAAATACTTAGGAAGCACATTCCTGCAGGACTGTATTAGTGTCTCACTAGCTGCTGGAATATTCTGGCACTGTGTGGCAAACAAGAAGTCCATATTGTCCAGGAACAAGCTCCTGTCATATGTTACACTATTTCCCAACAAGCAAAGTATGCAACCAGATTCATAGAACGTCTACAAAAAGTTTTGTGTCATTTGACTTCCCTGTCGTCTCTTTGGCATTTGTCCGTTGCCTTCTCACTCCTACTGTTCTTATTCTAATAATAATTCTTATAAATGGTACCACATTCCTACCAATTACACTTGGAGAGACTGGTTCTTTGGGTTCCTATTATTGTTGCATAACACTAACCAGCCTAGTTAGAGGTAGGTAGAGACTGAGGAGCCCTGATTGCCAAAGGGATGCATCCCTGAGAGGTGGAACAGCTCCAACTGTTTCTGTACTGTAGAAGGAAAGAAGCTGCAAATGCAGAGAAATAACAAAAAAAAAAATAAGTTGGAGCTTTAAAAAAATGCATATTTAGTTACTGAGGTTAGTGTTCTTCTCATGCAAATGAAATCTTCAGCGTAGGGACGTGCCACTACTTAACCTGCTTAAGGATGCAAATGTGCTGCCACGGACCAGAATCAATGGGTTGTGGTCGAGGTGACCAGCCACAAAACGTAAATAAGAAAGAGAAACCCTTGCAAGAGCACCCATGGATTGAGACGATTTTTATTCCCTGAGCAACAAGAGGTAGTGGATGTATTCTTGGAATCCAGCCCTGCCTGCTGCCTGGCTCACAAGCAGAAAGCAGCCCTGTTGTTAGCACATATGAGTGGTAACAAATGGTCCAGTCATTTGTCCTGTGAGCCTGGAAGACAAGTCCATTTACTTTGATTAAAATGGGATATAGCAAGAACCTAAATGACATTGCCCAATAGTGATCTCTTCCTCCAGTTAGAAGTAGGACAGGCATTATTTCAGCAATTCAGAAGGGAAAAAGCTCTCACTTTTGTATTTTTGAAGACCAACGCAACAAAATTATATGATAAAACATATTTAAAAACAATGTGGTAACACTTCTTAAAAAGGTTTGACATAAATGTACCTTAGCATGGAGATTGACAGGAGATCTTTTGTTCCAAGTACTAATTTTTATATTATCTTTGTATTTTGCATGCTTTGTAAAAACAAAATGCAGCAATTTTAACCACGCTTTCTCTGACAATCATTACATTTTCTTGTAGGTAAGTCACCATCTTATTTCACCCTGCTATAATTGTGTCCACATGTGTGTGGATTATTAAAACAGGCAGTTAAAAAATTGTAGCATCTTTCAGGCTGAGGGGGTGGGTCTGCTCCCAGAAATGCAGAATAGTGCTCTAAACAGTGCTGCTGCAGGAGCTGGTTTGAAAGTAAACATCAAGATAAATTCAGGGCTGTGCTAAACTTCCACTTCCAATCCAACTCCACACAGATACATATAAACATACACACATCTGTGTGACTTGCAGATGACTCCCAAGTGTTTTATATGTGATATTTTGGTGATGCAACTCTGGTGATAATTGCCTTCACAAATATTTCACTGTTCGTGGTTGGAAGGAGTAATGCTCTAATTTGCTCTTTTCATTGAGGCCTCAGGCAACTTCTTATAACAATAAAATATGAAGTATTATGCCAATAATTTTATGAAGTGGAAAGGAATGGATTGTTTGCTGTTACTATAAGGAAAGGTAGTGCATTCCAAACATGCCTTGCCAGTGCAATCAATGACCAGCTCACACGTAAAATCACTCCTGTAGTCACCAACACTTCATGACAAAGCTCTACATGGATATATTGCCTAAGTGCATTTTTGGCACTCACTGGCTATTCTTCCACAGCGTTGACACCTATGCTGATAACCACCTCTGATCCTTCTGCCACTTGTTCTGCCTTGTCTTATATATACAGCAGCAGATGCCAAGATCCCGCAGTACAGACTTGGAGATGATTACAGGAGCAGCTGAGTTATCGGGAAGATGAAATAGGCTTTGATCTGAAGCTTCTTTAAAATGGCACATTTAAAACACAAAGCTCAGCTAGAACTCTGTGAACGAAGATTGAGAGCTGCAAAGCTCCCTCGCTAGTGCTGGAGGCAAAGTGTACATCTGCTTTCCTAGTACTTACTGCTACTTCCTTTTGTGCCCACATTAATTGTGAAACCCTGGGAAGTTCATCTTTGCCAGGTGATTAAGAAGCCTGGAGTTTTATTTTAAATACATCCAAACTATAATGATGGTGGGGGACTGTCAGAGCCAAGCAGGAAGCTTGTGGGAGTAACATCCCTTGTGACATTCTGGCCATGTCAGGGACTAATTAAAATGTTATTTCCTGCATGGTTCTTAGCCTCCCAAAATTCATTTGCCAGCTCACATTAATGCCCTCATTCAATTCTGTCATAACACCTGGAAGGTGGAATAGTTACATCAATTTAAGACTAAAGCAGAGCAAATAAAGATGTCTGACTGAGTGGACTTTTCCAACAGTCCATGCAGCACTCTGGATAAAAAAAGGCTTTATAGAATCATCATCTCCCTTCTTCCCCCCTTCTTCCCTCCCTCTCTCCCTCTCTGTTTTTTACACTCTCCTCTGGACAGATATCCCCAGCAGATCTCAGAGAAGAGACTCCAGTTGGCTTTAGCCGTGGCCTGTCCAGCACTGGCCAATCTTTGCAAGAGGGCTGAGTTCTTAGAAAAACTGACCACTGCTCTGAGTTTAAAGCTGTGTTTGCTCACAGCTCACAGCTCATGGGAGGTTTTCACACATACTCGACTTTGCTGCTGACAGCTCAGCAGATATTGCACTCTAAGGCATTGGGAATAACAAATAATCAAAGCTGGAAGAATAATTAGGAGTAGAAACAAAACTCACTGTGGTTAACATGAAGGAATTGTGGGACAGCTGTTTTTAGACAAAGAGTATAGGCTACCATAGTGTGTATATTTGAGCTTAAAATGGAAATGTTTCCCACAGACCTTCCAAAGCCACAGCTGAAAATGTTAGAGACAACCTGCTGAACTTCACATCCAGGAGGTTGTTTTGCTCCACTAGCTGAACAAAGAGAAATTTTAGATTCTGAGCTTCAGTAAAAATGTTCTGAGTTACAGTAGTTGGAAATAACTTGAGCTGGTGATGTTAAGGGAAGCTGCTACTTTCCATAAAGAAAATGGCCATGAGCTGGAAAGAGCAAAATTCAGGAAGTAAAATCAGTAATTTGACAGTATTTGAGAAGAAATGGGCAGATCTATTTATGTCCAATTTGAGCAGGAAAGCAACAGACAAGAATAAAAATGAAAAGACTACATATAGGGGAAAAAGTGAAAACACAGGGTGATTTCACAGAATGCCTATGTTGAAGCATAAGCACATGCACCACTTCTCAAAAAGAACTTGAAAATATTACTATATATGAAATGAGCTGTAAGAGACCTCTAATTTTTACAGTTCCTTGTGCAATCACAGATAGACCTAAACCAAATCAGGAAAAAACCCAATGGCAGTAGATAATTTTTGTAAAGTGTCATAGTAAAAAGAGATATTAATTATTATTTGATACCATTCCATTAAAACACATGGAGGTGGTTCATGGGATAGACCTACTTTTACACAATTCTGTTCCTCTGACACTACTCCATCTCTTTAAATTTGTTCAAATCTAACATTAAGGAGCTCCCTGTTGGTCATTGGGGTTTTTTGTTTGCTTTAATGTGAAAAGTTTTTATTTTTATGGGCAGCAAGATCCAGATGCCAGTGTGTGCAGGATATGCTTGTTTTGGAGGCAATGTTTGGGCTCTCCACCCTCACAGTAAGGATCATTGCTCTACCTGAAGAAAAGAACTGTGGAATATTGTACAGAAAGGCAAAAGCAGGACTCTCACTGTGCAGTAGGGTGGATCTAGCACAGGGCATTCCCAGAGTGACAGTGAGCAGTAGGACTGATCTGCTTTCTCACAGGAAAAACCCCACCCCACATTCTTCCCAGAATCCCTGCTGGGTATCAGATACTGCCTAAAACCTGCAGAGGGACCCAGGAACTGATTGGAAAGGTTCCTTCTTCCAGCAACTGGTGGTCGATCAGACAGAAAAAAGAGGGAAACAATTGAGTGGATTCACTTAATTTTTACTGGAGCCCACCATCCTTATTCTCTTCCTGAGGGACTCTTGAAAAGCGACAGATAAATCCAATTTGCTTGTGCTCGAGCAGGATGGAGAGAGAGATTTGTGAGTCAGCATATGCCAGCAGAAGCTGCTTTTCCCCCTCATTAACTTTTTTGCACATCAGCTGATTTTTACTTTATACTGAGTATGTCCCTGTGCTTATTTTCTCAGTTCCCTACAGAATACCATCACATCTGATACCACCAGGGCTTCATTAATGTAAAATGTTGTCATGTGGTGAATTATTCTTAAATGAGAAAACACAGACAGCCCCAGAAGAGAAAATGAGGAGTTGTTGGACAGCATGTGGCTAGGAGAATTTGAAGGTGTCCCACAGGAATTCCTCCAGCAAATTGTGGGGAAACCTGATTGAAATTCAATAAGAAAGTGCAAATGAGACAACATAGCTCCCCTGTGGATTGCAAAGATCCCCTGGCAGGAAATCAGAACTATCTATGCACTACTGCACCTTGCAAAGGCAGAAATGCAGAAATACCAGGAGGAAATGCAGTGCTGTGACCCAGCGTTCAGGGCAGCACGGAACAACCAAGCAGAGCAGAAATCACCCTGAGGAAATTCACAATAGTCCTGAATATTGAGAACCAAATTTGCACGGATTTATGATCTGACTAGGATTTTATTGGAGCCATTTGTACACCAGAGCAGTGGCATTAACAGGAGCCAAGAGCAATCGGTATGTGAGCAAACACACTTGTCTGGGATGGGTCATCAACGCTCAAGTGCATCCCATTAACAAAGGCATTAGACTGCACTTCTCATTAGATGCACAAGAAAGTGCATCACAAGCAGGGCTTTGGCTTGTGGGCAGACACCTCTGTTGTGGGGTGTGAGCAGAGGGACAGGGGAAACTCCCCAAAGGACAGGACCTCAGCTGGGCTGAAATGAATAAGCACCTCCTCCCTTACAGAATCTGTGCTTGGGAACTTGCCTGAATCTACCCAGGTAAAGTGGTGAGTGGTCCCATTTTTAACAAACTTTGGTGCTTTTGGCTGAGGTGGTCACTGACACCATTCTGGCCTCAGTTTCTGGACTGAGGAGCTGGAGTACTGCTAAAACACAAAACAAACTTCTCCAGGATTAAAAAGAGGATAGCTGAGACGAGCTGAGTGTCAGAGAAGGCTGTAGATAAAAAAGGCTCAAAATACTCACTGTTATTTGCTTACTGTAACATGTATTACCTCATGTAGCTACAAAACTTCATTTAACAGAGTAAAGAAAAATATCAGATGGGCTTACTAATGAGCACCTGGCACTTAGAAGCTGTGGGAATCAAAAACTTCAAAAAAGTATAGAATGTAGCTGCAAACATCTCCTACTAATGCATGTTTTGAAGAATCATTTCAAGAAATGTCAATTCTTTTCTCAGCTTTTGATGAGCATTTGTGTATTTTTAAAGTCTTTCAGAGGCAGGGTTGAGTTTTGTGTGTTCAAGGATATGGTCTATTGAAAATGTCCTGGTTTTTAAAAACATTTGCACTATTAAAATATTTAACATCCAAAATAATAGAAAAGCAGCAAGTGAGATCAAAACCATCCTGTGGCATTATGAAAACCATAAGCTGTGCAATTCCAAAAAAGATAAAAATGGCTTGTGTGAAAGGAATTTGTTTTGTAGAAAAAAAAGACAGATTTGGAACTGTGGCTGAGAAAGCTTTGAAAGTGGCCAGGCTGACAGGGTGTATTGTAGGGCAGTTGTAAGCTCTTGTAGATGCAATTATTGTCATCTCCCCAAAGCACAGGCAAGTCTGTGAGCAAAAAAAAAAGCAAAGAATAGGAGAAAAGGCTGCCTGGAAAAGAGACCTCTCCCTTCCCAAACCTAGATGCTGACTTGCTGATGGCTTAAGCCAAAGTCAAAATAATCTGAATCTGATTTAAAGTTTGGTAATTCTGAAGAAAATAAAATTCTTGGATTGTACCTGCTGAAAGAACGGGTGAGGAAAGAGAAACGTTCTGGGAGGAGGCAGCAGCAGGGGTCTGAAAGGAGATCTGGGTCGGTTCTTCCAGCCCCATCCCCTGCCGGGCCACAGAAGTGCTCTTCAGGGGAATTATTTCATCAGAGTGGCTGTGGATCAATGTTCTCAAAGTTTTTGCAATTAGAAAATTTCATAAAAGATCCAGCCAGGCATCCTGGAGGACTGAGGATTTGGAATGCAGGATAAGGCTGTACACTGTGCAAACATCAGCAGCTTTCCAGTGGCAGCTCTGAACCTGGGAACTCCCAGGCTGTGCTGGTTTCTCCAACGCTGCAGAGAGCTGTCTACAGGAATTCATCCTTTAGCAAAAACTCTATTTTGCCTAGATTTTTTATTTATCAGACTGTCCAGTTCAAATCCCAGATTTCAGTAAATGGAGACCATACTACTGAAATTAGACTATGGGCCAGCATCTGATTTTCCAAGCTTCTGAATTTACATGGGTAGCTGAAGGTTCCAGGTGTCACACATTGAAAGAATTTTAGAATATATTATTTAGCCTTTTTCCAAAAGTTGCCTTATGCTTTTTAGATTTCACTGTTCCTTTGGTGCTCCTTAAGGATGCAGGGATATAGTTTCACATTCCATGCCTTTCAATTTTTTTTTATTTTTAATTCAGTATAGAGCTGGAATGTACTTTCCCCATTTTACCACAACTTCCTGGACATTAAAGTATCTGCAGGGGACAGGACTTTAGTGCACCATTTGCTATTCCTGTCACTGTCAGGAAAAGCAGTCATCCCATAAAAGCAACAAAGTCTCATCATTTCATTGTGAGCTAATAACAGCCTGTTCTGTGTGTGCCTTGGTGCTAAGGATCAAAAATAATTCCCCACTACACTTGCTATGACTGATCATAGAAATGCACTTCTAATGTTAAGAAAATCTTGGAGAAGTCATTGGGAATTTTTTTTCTTCCTGAAGCCTTCCCTGACAGCAACAGGAGACTGGATTTAAGTATCTGTGTACCAGCAGGTGGAGGGGACACACATTCACTCTTGCTCACAGACTCACAGAGCTGCCTCCATGCAAGCAATAATGCAAGAGGTTCTTCCTCCCTCAGTCGTTGTAAAGGCAGGCAGTAAAGAGAAAAAATCACCTGGAGAAAGCACTGCTGAAAGCCCAATTATTTTGACAGATACAGTGGAAAGCAAAAAGAAAAAAAAAAGGACTTAGGTAAATTACAATAGAAGAACTCAATGTATATCTAAAGGTATCTCAGGATTTTGCAGTAAATAATGCTTTCAAAGGAAATGGTAATCTTTCTGCATTGAAAGCTTCTGATCTTACCATCTTTGCTTCAGATCATAGTACTGAGCATCATTACAAGAATGTGCTCTTTGAAGCATGTGTACTCTATTTTCCTTCTATTCATCATAAATACTCTCTCAGTGAAAGCACGCTCTGCCACTGTGCACACATTTTTCTTTCTAAGATTTAATTCATTTCCTAAAGAAACATCATGCAAAAATCAATCTTGCCAGTACAAGTTCACAAGGCCTGATTCATTTAACAGATGATTTATTGACAACTGTGAGATAGAAAATAATGGAATGTTGTTACTAAGAGCAACATTACACATTCCCAACAGTGTGTATAGAGATGGTACACACAGAAGATGCTCCTTCATGGACAAGTGATACATTGCAAGAAGAAAGAAGAGAGCTGGCCGTGGTCCTTGGCTGGCTTCCAGCTTCTATTCCAGTTCTCCCTTTGCACACCCATCTAATGTTGTTGCATAAATCCTGACCTTTGCTGTTGCTGGTTTGATTGAAAAGCAACAGTTTATGGAAAGAGAGATATGAAAGTCAGTGTCCTTTTACATAACCAGTTCTTCAGAGAAAATGTGAAAGTTCCACCAGAACTGCATATGAAGGAGCAGACCCCAACTGAGTGTGGTAGTTGATGGTTTGACACCCAGTCTGGAAAGTACTTGTCTAAGTAGTGTCACACATAGGCAGTAAAGAATTCCCTTCCTTTTCTCTTTCCTTCTTGTCTCTTTTTCACACAGTGCCAAAGAAAGCAGAGTTTGCAGTTCTCCAGGCTGAATACACCTTGGATTTCTTAATATGGTGTATAGATCCTTTTTATTTTCTACTAAAGAAGACGTGGGGAAAAGAACTAATTCCCTGCACCACCCCTTTACCTATATGTTCCACAAGTGTGGTGGGATCCTGGACTGTGTCATAAAAATAAAGATTTCCCCTGAGCTGTCTTATGCTCTCATATTCATCATGACTCGAGTGATCGAATGTGACCTTCAGCAGGATAACTACTTTGCCGTCCCCAAGTCAGGTGTTAAATCATCCACATTTTAGTTCAATAGCTCTTGTAAAAGAGTCCAAGCCCTAATGTCAGGTGTTCAGGCTCCTGACTCAAAGTACCTGCACACACCCTGGGCAGAGAGCATCTGGCCCCAGGCACAGAAATGGCTTTGACATCTTGCTTGTTCCTGAGGAGCTGGGGCTGAGCTGGCAGAAAAATGCCCTGTATGCTCCAGATCTCATGGCCAGAATCCTCACGGGGAACTCAGCAAAAAGACCATTTAACTCCTAGAAAGCAGCAATGAAACAGCTAATGCTGTGCTGCATTAGAAAGCAAGCAGTTCTGAGCACAGCCTGTCCCACCAGATTGGTCCCCCAGAGATCTGACCCTGTGCCAAACTGCTAAATCCCAGCACTGCACAGCTGAGAAGTTGGTTTCTTCAAGTAACCCATCATGCTCAATGCTAGACAAGCACAGGAAACGACTTCTCATGATGAAAGACTCTATGCTTTTTGGAAAAAGTAAAAAAGTAAAGCAGATCCTTAATCCTTCTTTCTGAAAAACAGTGGGAAAAGAAATTACTCCTACAGATTTGTAAAGTGCAAAAAGTGAGGAATGTTTGGCATGCTTCATTAAACAGACAAAAATAGAAAACATTTTGAAAACACAGAGTTGAATACATCCACAGGACTCCATAGAAAAAGAAGAAGGCAAGATTAAAATCTGTTCCCAGAAAGATCATTTAAACCCAGAATGATACATTCCCTCCCTAGCAATCAGTCTACAAATAGGATGATTTAACTGAGACCCTCAAAATCTCTGTAACAGAAACTCAGGAAAAAACTGATTAATTCAATTGTACTACATTGCACTGTCAAAATTATAAAGTGAAAATGTTAACTCAGCCTGCAAGGCCATTTTACTGTGTAACAGAATTCAGCTGTAATTAAAAAAAATCTCAAGCACCCACATTTCCTGAAAACAAGTTTATACATTTTCCTGTGTCAGAAGAACGGTGAGTGGGAAACCCAGGAGGCAGGAACTCAGGCAGTGGTGTATTTACAGCCAACAGGCACAAGGTAGCAGCACAAAACATCAGTCTAAAGGATTTCCTGAAGATACCACGGAGGTGGAGGTGACGAGGACACAGCTGCAAGTGTGCAGAGAACACAACTTGTGGCAATCAAGCGCTTAGTGGGGAGGAAGTTCAGTGCTGGGGTAGCCTGTGCCAACCTCTGAGCCAGCCAGCAAGAGCCCAGTAAATGAATAGACCTTTTTTTGGATTTCCTTTAGGTGAGAGATGTGGAATATGACCTGACATCAGGGTACAAGGAGAGCAGGGAGCTGAGGAGGTTTGGCAGGGTCATGGAGGGAAACCTTACATCTGACAGTGTCTCTCAGCTTACAAATTGGCTGCTCAGTTCCTGAGCTGACCCGCTTTCAAACAAGAACTGATTGTTTTCCCCTTTCAGTACCCTCTCTATGCACTTTTAAAAGTAAAAGGATTCATATCAATTCAAATATGTTACACTGTATATACAGCGTGATGGAATATGTATGCATGCACAGTAACTCGGGATTTTCAAAAGTAAATCTGTATTCTAGGACATAAATGTAGAGGTCAATAGGTCAACAAAGATTAATAAATTCATTCTTTAGCTCCTATAAGGGGTGGAAGGACTCAGAAATGAACTGTGATCTGCAATAGAGTTGTAGCTGAATATTCACAGATTTCTCAAGAGCTGGATTTTTTGGCTATTGATCTGCCAATCACTTTTCTGTCAGAGGAAATTCACTTATCCACATCTCACTGAGCCTTTTTCATCTAGATGTTTTTGTAGGAGTTGTGTTTGTTGTATATCTGTATTTTTATTGTATCTCAGAATGAAAAATACAATAGGTGCTGTGTTGAATTCTAAAGATAATTATTCTGTTTGTTTAGAAAATGAAAATGACACCCACTTTTCTGTCCTCTTGCTCTCACCAGCAGTTTACTTTCAAACAGCTTGGTATATTTTACTAAATTAAAAAAAATGTATCTTTTGTTATACTGGTGTTGTCTGGGCAAATGCTACAGCTATGGCATTGTCCCTGCCACCAGAATACATTTGTGAAACTGTTGAATAAAAGCTCTCTAGTACAGGAATAACTGTGGCTTCTCACTTTAAGAATGTTGCAATCATTCTTCTTTACTTACCACAAATCCCAGTGACCTCCCCATTGCCCAGGAACTCACTCAACTCCCTCTCTGTCCCAAAGCACCACCAGAATTTCCTTCTCAGCTCAGCATCCACTTTCTGCACACCTGTAAAGACAGACTCATCCATTCCAAATGGAGCCAACATTGATGCCAACCCCTCTTCCTCTGTTTCTCCAACTCTCAGCTACCTTCAGTGTAGTTTTTCAGGAATCATGTTCTCCCAGGTTTCTGCCTCACGTATTTTTCTGCCTGTCTTCTTGCAGGTCCCATTCCTGCTCTCTGCAGAATCTGGTAGACGTCCCCTGTCCCCACCCTCTTTTTGTCCTCAACAAACACAAAGTCAGTTCAGTTTCCAAGACACACCTGAAAGATGGATGGATGGACTTCTTCCCATCAAATTGAAATTTTTGTCTAAATTTCATTTATTCTTAATTTCATGAGGTGTCTACACCTCACAAATGCTGTAGTTTATCTCTGTCTAAATGTTGTGCAAAGCTCATAAAGGACACTTTAAAACATCATTTCTGATCCATTCTCACAGGTAAGTGGGTGTTACCAGTTCTCCTCCTGCCCATTCTTTGGCCCTTCCCTCTGGCCTTGCTGAGTCCCACCATCTTCTATTCATATCCTTTCAAAATGCTTCTGCAAAGACAATTCAGCAAGGATAGCACAGCCCAGCTCCTCAAGCTGACCACGCCATCTCTGCTCCCTGCATTTTCCCACTGTTCTCTCAGTCCCCACAGAGAGCACATGAGCTGTAAGTCTCAGCTTTGAGACCCTTTACAATTCCCATTTCACTTCTAATCACACCTCTACTGAGCCATCACTGACTTCTCTCTGTTAACGATGACAGCCTTTATTACCCAGTTGCTAAATTTTGAAACAAGTATCTTCAGCTTTTCTTGTCATACCTGTCAGAAACTCTCTGTAAACACCTGCAAAGTCATGTTCAGAGACTTCTGAAACTCAACTTCAACATGATGCCTACAAAAAACTGAGAGGAATACACGACAATTCTTGTCTGAGGCACTGACTGTAAGACTGCACATACTGCTGACCCGTGCTGGCACATTTTTAATTAGCAGTGCTGGTGTTGTTTCTTCCCTTTGCTTTATGTAGGTTGTAAACTTTCTGCTTAGAAACCATATTTTTATTCCTTTTACATGAAATGGGCATAGCAAATATCTGACTACTTTATTAGCTAAGCAAGGAAATTGTTAAAAGGAAGGTGTCTTAAAATAGAGAACTGTATAAGCCCTTCCAGATGCATAAAATGAATCTTGCAAAGGATATGAAGATGAATATAACAATTTGGCATTGTGTCAGAAAGAAAACCCTCTAATTGGGATGGATGATGATAAAGAGAAAATCAAAAATTCATGGCATGATTTAGTTCAATGTAAATCTGAAAAACACCCCAGCAGTGTCAGAGAAATTATTCTATATTTGTTTAAGTGAGAGGCTGCACAGGATGCAATTCAGCCATCTGTGCTTGGCCCATCTGTACTTTGAGAAGTACTGTAGGACTGTACTGCACCATTTCTGCTGTCAAACTTTGGAGACGTTACAAGAGATGCCAAGGAGCACGAATGGTGGGTGACAGCACATTGACTGAGATCTCTTTTTCAAATTGTCTTCTCTCTAGTCCTTTACAGATGCATTTCAAATCAAAATCACTGACTAAATCCTCCTAAGAACTCCTTGAAATTACTTTTTT